>BMAC01000181.1:800441-860731 GCA_014905375.1 Phtheirospermum japonicum
ATATTCGGTGAATTTTTTCAATTTTCAAACTAGCCGAAAAAAAGAGTCGGAAAGACATCCATTTATGCTCGTGTTATAAATATGTGTTCGTTAAGTACCTCGTCAATTGAGTACTAAAAAAAAAGAAGAATAAGAAAAGTGTTGTCATAGTCATGCCTCCCTGCTGCCGTGCTGTCACCGTCATCTCCACTGAAGAATGGAAAAAAAGGGAATAACATGCTTTCAGATCAATTTTATGAACGCATTCAAAAATAGAATTCGAACGTGTTTTGTTGGGTTTGCACCAGAATTTTGAATGTCATTGGCATATGTCATGAATTCGAAGGCTTCGTTCTCGCAGGTGGAGGAGAAAAGGAGATTAGGGTTTGGAAATGGCGAAATCGATTCGATAATGGAGGGGATAAGTGCCAGCAAATGTGATTCGGGTTGGGTTGAAGTACCCGGGCAGACGCGGGCTGAAGAGGCTGGGTCGGACGGTTCAATTGGGCAAGGAGGAAATGGGCCATTGCAAAGGATTACAGATGGGCCTTTTTAACCTTTAAGACTTGGGCTTCTAATAATATTAATGCATTGTGGCATATATACCGCTTGGTACCTTTAGTTATGCAAGTGTCATGTTTTAATTGGTCATAATTCCTTAAAGGGTGGATCAAGCTTGGATGCTTTTGGTCCCCCCTCTTAGTATTTATGTATGATTTTCAACATGGAATAAACAAGCAAGAGTTACATTTCAATTCTATCTTCTCCCTCAAGCATTCTACTTTCTCTATCTATCTATCCCCAAATAATTACAAATCATTTATGCAGAAAATTACGAATAAATTCCATAATAATTTCAGAAAATTTACCCATTAAGCCTAAACATTACAATTGGTAATCAGAGCCTTCGATCCTCTTGAAATGACAGAAATCACTTGTTTCAAAGACTTGCAAGAAGCCCAGAAATATTTGGATCAAATCCCCCAAACTGAAGCTGCAAAAAGAAAGGCAACCGAAATGAAAATACAGGAACAAATCACAGGCATCAATACAGATATGACAAACAAATTTGAGCATCTTTCTCAAACCCTAGCATCCATCCAGCTACAGCTACTGAACTTGGATAAGGGGTCCAAGCAGAGTGAAGAGGGTTCAATCCTAGGGGAACCAGACTCAGCCTGGTCCTCTTCTAAATCAAACCCTAAGCAGCAGTTCACAAGTCAGAGAATGATTCAAGATCACTCTTCCTCTAGCATCATCAGTCCATTACCTAAGTTAGAGTTTCCCAGATTTGATGGATCCCATCCTAGATCATGGATTTTGAAGTACCATGGGTATTTCAAACTCATTCCTAATATTCCTGACAATCAGAAGGTAACCCTAGCCTCTATGCATTTTGAAGGTAAGGCTGCACAGTGGTATCAACAATTTTCTATGAACAGTTTGATCTCACCTGGCCCTAATTCCTAGAAGTTGTTTCAGCTAGATTTGAAGAAATTAAAGAATCAAAAGTCATTGCTGAGTTTAACAAATTAAGGCACACACAGTCATATGCAGAATATGTGGAAATATCTGAAGAGTTAAGAGTTTGTATGCTATTATTCAATAATGGGACCTTTTCAGAAGAGTACTTAATTGTTAGTTTCATTAGTGGAATGAGTGAGGAGCTGCAGGCATTTATGCAGATGTTTGAGCCCAGAACCTTACAACAGGCCATTGAGCTGGGGCAGAGGCAGTTACATACTTTGGAGGCATTAACCAAGAGACTCAAACCAAAATCCAAACCTAATATCCCTTTCAACCTTAAGAGGAGTGACACAAACAATACTCCCAGACCACCTCAAAATGTCACTAAACCACAATTCATATTACTCACAACATCTGAAATGGCAGCTAGAAGAGAAAAGGGACTTTGCTACAACTGTGATGAGCCATTCTCAAATGGGCACAGATGTAGGAATAGGATTTCTTATATGATTATGACTGAGGAAGAGGAGTTGCATTATATGCAAGAAGGTGTTGAGAAACAGGATGGCCCCGAATCTATGGAAGAGATCCAAATGACCTTGAACTCAATATCTGGTGAAGGAGGGGTGACCACTATGAGGCTTAATGGTTTTGTGGAAGGGGAGAAACTGCACATTCTTATTGATACAGGGATCACTTTGAGTTTTATACAAGAATCCACAGCCAAGAGGTTAGGCTGTAAACTAGATAAATCCAAACCTACCTTAGTCAAGGTTGCAAATGGACAAAGGATGATCAGTTCCAGCAGGGTAAATGGGTTTAAATGGAGGATGCAGGGGCACTCTTTCTCCTTCTCACCCAGAATCTTAGCTAATGAGGGATGTGATTTAGTTTTAGGGGTAGACTGTTGAAGTCTTGCACCACCATTGAGTTTGACTATGATCAGATGACCTTCAATGTCACTTTTATGGGAAAAAGGGTCAAAATCCAGGCTATTACCACACCTGCTGAATGCCAACTAATCTCTGGCCCTACCCTTTTCAAAATGGTTCATCAGGAGATACCTACTCAGATTGAGGAAATGTTCTAGATTAAGATGAAACCTGACACGGAGCACAGTAAGAACAAGCTAGAGGATTTATTGATGAATTTCAGGATGTTTTTTAGGAGCCCAAGCGATTGCCACCTGTCAGGGGAGTCGAACATCAAATTGTGTTGAAGGAAGGTAGTAACCCTAAGCACTAGTACCCCTATAGAGTATCTCATAGCCAGAAGAATAAAATTGAAAAGATTGTGAAGGAATTATTAGAGGCTGGAGTTATTCAGAACAGTAATAGCCCTTTTGCCTCCCCAGTGCTACTAGTCAAGAAGAAAGATGCTACATGGAGGATGTGTGTGGACTATATGTATCTCAACAGTTTAACTATTAAGCATGACTACCCAATTCCTATTATTGATGAGTTGCTAGATGAGCTACAGGGAGTTGAGCATTTTTCAAAAATTGATCTAAGGTCAGGGTATTTTCAGATTCTGATGAGGCCTGAAGACAGATATCTTACTGCTTTTAACACTCATAATGGGCAATATGAATTTCTAGTTATGCCTTTTGGGCTTTGTACCCCACCTAGCTTCCAGTCATTGATGAACCAAGTTTTTCAGCCTATGTTGAGGAAGTCAGTGCTAGTCTTTTTTGATGATATTCTCATCTACAGTAAGAACAAGGAGGATCACTACAGGGATGTGAGGGCAGTTTTGTGCTTACTCAGGAAACATTCACTCTTTGCAAAAAAAAGTAAATGTCAGTTTGGACAAGAGCAGATTGAATATTTAGGCGACATAATTTCAAAGGAAGGGGTTGCTACTGATCCTAGAAAGATTTTCAGAATGGTGAACTGGCCAAAACCAGCTAACATTAAACAACTCAGAGGGTTTTTGGGTCTTACTGGTTACTATAGGAGGCTTATACAAGGCTATGGGTTGATGAGTAAACCCTTGACCAATTTACTCAAGAAAGGGGGTTTCATTTGGTCCAGAGATGCTGACGCTGCCTTCAATCTCCTTAAGGAAGCTATGGTTACAGCACCTGTATTAGCCCTCCCAGATTTTTCAAAACTATTTATCTTGGAGACAGATGCTAGTGGCAGTGGTTTAGGGGCTGTCCTAATGCAGGAGGGGAGGCTTATAGCTTACATAAGTAAAGCTTTGTGTATGAAGAGTCAGGGATTATCCATCTATGAGAAGGAGTTTATGGCTGTACTGATGGTCATCCAAAAGTGGAGGCATTACCTACAGGGGTATAAGTTCATCATCAAGACTGACCAACAAGCACTTAAACACTTATTGGATCAAATAATCATGAACCCAATGCAGCAGAAATGGATCACCAAGTTACTAGGGTTTAACTATGAGATACAATATAAAAAGGGTGTGGAGAACAAGGTGGCTGATGCCCTGTCCAAGCAGGATCATTCTGAAGAACTGAACTCAGCTATATCAGTGGTCACACCAACTTGGGTGCAACAAGTGACATATAGCTATTAAGGGGACCCATTCTTTACCAAGATCTTGTTATCAAAATCAATGGATCCACAGTCATATCCAGAGTTTGTAGCACAGGGTGGAATAGTTAAATTCAAGGGAAGGATAGGAGTGGGTAATAACACTAAGCTCAGGAGTACCATCCTTGCTGAAATGCATAACTCTGCTTATGGGGGACATTCTGGTATTCTAGGTACCTACAAGAGAATTGGCAGGGTGTTTTATTGGCCTCATATGAAGAAGGAAGTTCAGTCTTGGGTCAAGCACTGTGATGTTTGTGCTGGGAGCAAGTCAGAGGGAGGTGCCTACCCTGTCCTACTGCAGCCTCTACCCACACCACACTAAGCTTGGACCCACATCTCTATGGATTTTGTGGAAGGGTTACCCAAAGCATTTGGGAAAGATGTGATCTTAGTGGTGGTGGACAGGTTCACTAAATATGGCCATTTCCTAGCATTATCTCACCCTTTCTCATCTATAACTGTAGCTAGGTTATTTTTGGACTTCATCTATAAACTACATGGGCTACCTCTACATATAGTGACTGACGGGGACAAGGTGTTCACCAATGCCTTTTGGAGGGAGTTTTTCAAAATTTCTGGCACTCAGTTGGATTTCACCTCAGCCTATCATCCTTAAACAGATGGACAGACAAAGAGAGTGAACAAGTGTTTGGAAAACTATCTAAGGTGTATGGTTCAACAGAGTCCTAGGGCTTGGACCAAGTAGTTACCATTGGCAGAGTACTGGTATAATACCAATTATCACACCGGCCTCAAAACTACCACTTTCCAGGCCCTATGTGGCTATCAACCCACATCAACTTTTTTGGAATCTCAATTTGTTTCATAGAATCAAGACATAACAGAGTTTATGAAAGAAAGACAGTAACAAATTCAAGATCTCAAACAAAACCTACAGCAAGCCCAACAACGAATGAAGTTTTTTGCAGATAAAAAGAGGAAAGAGAGGCATTTTGAGGTAGGAGATTGGGTATATTTAAAACTCCAACCCTTTAGACAAAATTCGATTGTACTTCAAAAAGACTTGAAACTTTCAGCAAAATTCTATGGGCCATTCCAATCTTAGAGAGGGTTGGAGAAGTAGCTTACCGTTTGAAGTTGCCGGAAAATGCCCAGATCCACCCAGTGTTCCACGTGTCTCTTCCTAAAAAGAAGCTCCGTCCCATAGTGCGTCCGATTCCTTTCTCTGAACTACCGGACATAGGTAAAGATGGAGAATTTTTGGTTCACCCTGCAGAATCAATCGCTCAGCATTTAGTACGAAGAAAGAGGGAGACTGTACAACAATTTGTAATTAAATGGTGTAACAGTGCAGATGGGGACTTAACTTGGGAGTATGAGGGTTATCAACGCAAGAAATTTCCAAAGTTCGATCCTTTGAGACAAGGATCTCAAAATGGGGAGGGTATTGTCATGAATTCGAGTTCTCGCAGGTGGAGGTGAAAAGGGGAATAGGGTTTGGAAATGAGGAAATCGATTCGATAATGGAGGGGATAAGTGCCAGCAAATGTGATTCGGATTGGGTTGAAGTACCCGGGCAGACGCGGGCTGAAGAGGTTGGGTCGGACGGTTTAATTGGGCAGGAAGGAAATGTGTCATTGCAAGGGATTACAGATGGGCCTATTTAACCTTTAAGACTTGGGCTTCTAATAATATTAATGCATTGTGGCATAAATACCCCTTGTTACCTTTAGTTATGAAAGTGTCATGTTTTAATTGGTCATAATTCCTTAAAGGGTGGATCAAGCTTGGATGCTTTTGGTCCCCCCTCTTAGTCTTAGTATTTATGTATGATTTTCAGCATCGAATAAACAAGTAAGAGTTACATTTCAATTCTATCTTCTCCCTCAAGTATTCGACTCTCTCTCTCTCTCTCTATCTATCACCAAATAATTACAAATCATTTCTGCAGAAAATTATAAATAAATTCCAGAATAATTCCAGAAAATTTACCCATTAAGCCTAAACATTACAGCATATTCATGTCTGGTTTTCCAAACGCGTTCGAAAATTTGGTCCAAACGCATGTTTTGACATCTTTTCTTCTTCTTCTTCTTCTTCTTCTTCTTCTTCTTCTTCTTCTCCTTCTTCTTCTTCGTGCAATGGTGGCGAGATAGCGACGATGGTTATATATGGTGACTTGGCAGCGTTTTTTTTTTCTTCTGGCCGACGATGGCAATGGTGGTGGCTGCAACAGGGTAGTTGATTCCAACTTTTGTGTGCCTACTTATAGATATTTGTCAAAAATTTTTAAAAGCTCCGCAAGAGAATGGGATCGCGTGTAGGTTGGTGAGTTGAACCGAATCGTCTCTCACGGAAAACTAGGCTCGGAAGATCCTTTTGTGTTTGTTTATTACGAATAAAAATTAAAAATAAAAATCTAATCTAAACACATAAAAGTAATAAATTGATCTAAACAAAAAATAATAAAATTCAAGGGTTTTGAAAATATTTTAGAATCAAGGGTTCTAGAGCTTTGAATCGTTTCCACGATCTTTTGAGAAAAACCCAATTGATGGTTCACGACAATTCTAAGCTCTAGACCCATAAGATCTAGCCAACAAATCTCATCATCATAAACCCAACATCATCATATCAAACTCAACACAATTAAGATCACAATTCATCATACAAGTTTGGGGGGTTTTGTTGGGGTTGTTTACGTAGAACTTACACATGAATTTATTGTATATTTCATCCCATGTTTGCACAGAATCAGGCTCTTGCCTTCGTAACCATTTCTTTGCTTGATCTCTCAGTGCGTAACGGAAGAATCGCATCTTGACTTGATTCCATGGAAGGTTGAGACGAGTGAAGGTTCGGGTGATAGCCTTGTACTCTCGGATGAACTTGAATGGATTCTCGCCAAGTTGTCCACTAAAAATCAGGAGTTGTTCTATGTAGAAATCATCAAGATCATAATCCCGCATCTTGGAACTTGGTCGATATTCACGCCAATTGGATTGAGGTGCACCGTTGTCATATGATGGATACCCTCGATAGTGAGGCATTTTTTTTTTTTAAATAGTTTTTTAAAATAAATATTAAATACTTTTAAATTAAAAATAATATTTTCGAAGATTTTTTTTGAATTCCGGAAAAAATAAATATTTTAAAAATTAAAAATAATATTTTCAATTTTTTATTTTAAATATATATATATATATATATAATATATATATATACTATTATATATATATAGTATATATATATATATATATTATATATATTATATATATATAAAAGATTTATCATACCGTTTTTTGTAATATATATATTTTTCGTTAATATTACGAAAAACGGTTTGATAAATCTTGGGTTTTTGGTTGTAAACGAACCTTGCAAACACAACACTCAACACACAAGATTAAACGCATCGGTGGAAAATAATAAAAACAAATAAAACAAAAAACACAAAGAAATATTAAAGATAAACGAAATGAAAATTAAAACACAAATAAGGATAACGAAGAGCAAACACAAAATTCACAACCTTTAGTTTTTCCCGACAACGGCGCCAAAATTATATACGAATTTAAGCTCAAACTACCCAACTTATACCAAAAACAATAAGAAAAATAAACTAAAATACTACTAAAAATGAGCATACATACGTGTTAATCAACTACCCCACACTTAATTGGTTTGTTCATCCTCGAACAGGCGTTAGATTCAAAGTATAACTAGAAAGAAAATCAGCTCAAGCAACGTGCGTTGCTACATACATAATTTTGAAAATATAGATACAAGCAACACAACTTCAAACACTGCACCCTTATTACATTGTCGCTCCAAAATCAAATTCATGCATCCTCTCTAAGGGTCATATATATATGGTGTACGCTCAAAGCACTCAAGCATTGCTGCATAGGATGTGTATACACTCAAATCATACAATTACATGCACAATAAATAAGCATGGAAAATCAATCTCTTCTCAATCGCATATTAAGTTTGTTATCGAACTAGGAATCGGAAAAGATCTTTTCGGGTTGTAAAGAAAAACAAATCAAAAGAGGAAAGGGGCAAGAAAACGTCCCTGAAAACTAATGGTCGAGTTTGTCCAAACAGCTATGTGCAATCATCATTCGTCTTTAATCCCGTGATTAGAAATTGCTTGATTAATTCGCGCAAATCTGCCACGCTAGTGGTAAGTGGATGTAGCGGTTGGTGCTACCGCTAATATATTGTTGTCCTTTAACTGTAACTTCCCCAGCATCCTGTTTAGCGGTTGAGATCATCGATACTCGCCTGGACTGCTAACGGTAACTGCCAGCGGTAAGGAGTTACCGTTAGGTAACCGCTAGGTTCCCAGTTTTGGCAATTTTTTCAATATTTCCTGCACATCAACACCGCATAAACGTACCAAAGCATAGACACAACTAATAAAATTAAAAGAAAGAAAAAAAAATCTAAGGAAAAAGAAATCAAACACTTGGGTTGCTTCCCAAGAAGCGCTTGTTTAACGTCGAAAGCTCGACGCCGTCTACGGACGATGCTATCCCGGATCCAGAAACAAGTGATGATCGTGACACACCTTAGTGTTCTCTAAGTGTAAGCATGGGCAATGTAAGTTTCCAAGGCGTACATGGTAAGCAATTCGTAGAACAAAAATATTAACTCGCTTCGGGGGTCTAAAAAGCGAATAATCTATCACCATGAACATATCAACAACTAATTCGGGCACATGGTGATCCGCAATCTTCAGGAATATGAGGAAATCCATCGAACATAAGAATTCATCAACACCCAATCCATTCTCCTTCGTTTTTTTAAAATCCCCCTCAACGTCTTCAAAAATATTGGGAACTAAATTCGGGCACAGTGGTTTGGAAATTTCCTCAACAAACTCGTCCACCAACTCAAAATTAAAATCCATTAATGGCTCAGTTGGGATAACAAGAGGCTCAATAAATTCCTTCTCGAACACCTAATCAAAATTGACATCGTCCACAATAATGTCGTTCAAATTTATCCCCAAAATTGCCGCTGCCCGGTTTAAAAATTCGTCGTTGTCCTCTAAGTCTAAATCATCCAGCACAAGAGGAGTGAATTCATCTTCTAAAATCGGTTCATCCTCTACATCATCCCCAAGTAAATCGAGCCAACTCGAATTCGCAGCATCCACTGGGATCTCTAATGGCATGACGTGAGACTCTACAGTCACATCCCTTAAAGTTGGCGCCACGTCTTCTTCATCCATGCAAAACTCTGGCAAATTCATTACTTCATCAACCTCCGGTCTCTCCAATGGCAACTCTACTATATCATTATCCAACACAACATCGTCAAGTATAAGTGGAACGATTACGTCTAAATTCTCCAAAACTTCCTCTTTATGCACATCCTCTAAACAAATAGGCGAGCTCAAAATTTCTTCCTCCAATAGTGGTTCCACAACATCAATATTTGGTAGCGCTAGTTGACTTTGAATTTTATTTCTCTCTTCTTCCCTTCTTGCTATAGAAGCATCGATTTGACGACCTACTTCATTTACATACCTTTCAAGTTCAGAAAGAGTATACATTTGTACCTCATCCCCCTCGTTCGAAGATTTGTCAAAAGAAGCTATTATTCATTCCATACGTTCCATAAATTGTGCAAGGTCTTCTTCCTGCACATTGGATTGATTAATGTCGCTTTGTTGACATATGGTCTCGGCTTCGTGATCTTGCAGCTCCAACATTAATTGATCATCTGGTTGGTAGTCTTCATAGCTCGAGTAGGAAGGAATTAAGTTGGGAGGGGAATAAAATTCGTAACTCGGATAGAAAGAATTAGAGTCGAACAAATTATACGAGTCATATCCCGTTTGATAACAAGGTGGTGTGGAGGGAGCGTTTGAAGGTTCAGAACTCTCTATTCGGCTAGTAGGGGTATGAACCTTTTATTGAACATTGCCTCAACCAAATCTCTGAGCTTCTGGTCATTGGTATCATTCCATTGTGGCTCATCGTCAAATGGTACTATGCATTCATTCTCCAAATGTCCTCGGCCTCCACAACGATCACAAACTACATTGGATACGTAGAACTTACACATGAATTTATTGTATATTTCATCCCATGTTTGCACAGAATCAGGCTCTTGCCTTCGTAACCATTTCTTTGCTTGATCTCTCAGTGCGTAACGGAAGAATCGCATCTTGACTTGATTCCATGGAAGGTTGAYACGAGTGAAGGTTCGGGTGATAGCCTTGTACTCTCGGATGAACTTGAATGGATTCTCGCCAAGTTGTCCACTAAAAATCAGGAGTTGTTCTATGTAGAAATCATCAAGATCATAATCCCGCATCTTGGAACTTGGTCGATATTCACGCCAATTGGATTGAGGTGCACCGTTGTCATATGATGGATACCCTCGATAGTGAGGCATTTTTTTTTTAAATAGTTTTTTTAAAATAAATATTAAATACTTTTAAATTAAAAATAATATTTTCGAAGACTTTTTTTTGAATTCCGGAAAAAAATAAATATTTTAAAATTAAAAATAATATTTTCAATTTTTTATTTTAAAATATATATATATATATATATATATATATATATATATATATATATATATATATATATATATATATATATATATATATATAAAAGATTTATCATACCGTTTTTTGTAATATATATATTTTTCGTAATATTACGAAAAACGGTTTGATAAATCTTGGGTTTTGGTTGTAAACGAACCTTGCAAACACAACACTCAACACACAAGATTAAACGCATCGGTGGAAAATAATAAAAACAAATAAAACAAAAAACCACAAAGAAATATTAAAGATAAACGAAATGAAAATTAAAACACAAATAAGGATAACGAAGAGCAAACACAAAATTCACAACCTTTAGTTTTTCCCGACAACGGCGCCAAAATTTTGATTCGAACTTTTGTGTGCCTAATTATAAATATTTGTCAAATCTTTTAAAAGCTCGCCCGCAAGAGAACGGGATCGCGTGTAGGTTGGTAAGTTGAACCAAATCGTCTCTCAAGGAAAACTAGGCTCGGAAGATCCTTTTGTGTTTGTTTGTTTACGAATAAAAATTAAAAATAAAAACCTAATCTAAACACATAAAAGAAATAAATTGATCTAAGCAAAAAATAATAAAATTCAAGGGTTTTGAAAATTTTTTAGAATCAAGGGTTCTAGAGTTTCAAATCGTTTCCACGATCTCTTGGGAAAAACCCAATTGATGGTTCACAACGAATCTAGGCTCTAGACCCATAAGAACTATCCAACAAAACTCATCATCATAAACCCAACATCATCATATCAAACATCCTCGAACAGGCGTTAGATTCAAAGTATAACTAGAAAGAAAATCAGCTCAAGCAACGTGCGTTGCTACATACATAATTTTGAAAATATAGATACAAGCAACACAACTTCAAACACTGCACCCTTATTACATTGTCGCTCCAAAATCAAATTCATGCATCCTCTCTAAGGGTCAATATATATATGGTGTACGCTCAAAGCACTCAAGCATTGCTGCATAGGATGTGTATACACTCAAATCATACAATTACATGCACAATAAATAAGCATGGAAAATCAATCTCTTCTCAATCGCATATTAAGTTTGTTATCGAACTAGGAATCGGAAAAGATCTTTTCGGGTTGTAAAGAAAAACAAATCAAAAGAGGAAAGGGGCAAGAAAACGTCCCTGAAAACTAATGGTCGAGTTTGTCCAAACAGCTATGTGCAATCATCATTCGTCTTTAATCCCGTGATTAGAAATTGCTTGATTAATTCGCGCAAATCTGCCACGCTAGTGGTAAGTGGATGTAGCGTTGGTGCTACCGCTAATATATTGTTGTCCTTTAACTGTAACTTCCCCAGCATCCTGTTTAGCGGTTGAGATCATCGATACTCGCCTGGACTGCTAACGGTAACTGCCAGCGGTAAGGAGTTACCGTTAGGTAACCGCTAGGTTCCCAGTTTTGGCAATTTTTTTCAAATATTTCCTGCACATCAACACCGCATAAACGTACCAAAGCATAGACACAACTAATAAAATTAAAAGAAAGAAAAAAAAATCTAAGGAAAAAGAAATCAAACACTTGGGTTGCTTCCCAAGAAGCGCTTGTTTAACGTCGAAAGCTCGACGCCGTCTACGGACGATGCTATCCGGATCCAGAAACAAGTTGATGATCGTGACACACCTTAGTGTTCTCTAAGTGTAAGCATGGGCAATGTAAGTTTCCAAGGCGTACATGGTAAGCAATTCGTAGAACAAAAATATTAACTCGCTTCGGGGGGTCTAAAAAGCGAATAATCTATCACCATGAACATATCAACAACTAATTCGGGCACATGGTGATCCGCCAATCTTCAGGAATATGAGGAAATCCATCGAACATAAGAATTCATCAACACCCAATCCATTCTCCTTCGTTTTTTTAAAATATACGAATTTAAGCTCAAACTACCCAACTTATACCAAAAACAATAAGAAAAATAAACTAAAATACTACTAAAAATGAGCATACATACGTGTTATTCAATGGTGGGGATGCGAGTAAGGTAAAGTTTGTTTAGGTTTGAGAGGTAATATTGATATTTTTGTAAAAATAAAAATAAATTAATGGGATTAAATAATAAAGAATTGGAGTGTCAATATCTGTACCCTTGATATTATTCACCTACAAATCAACTAAGGATTCGTAATTCACTCATGATCGACAACGGATCATTCGATGTTGCCCTTAGGATACTACCTAACCCACTCGATATTTGACAAGTGTCCATAGTTATGGTTATGGGCAAGTCCCATTTGCTATGTATCAATCAAGACATAAATAATTTGATAAAATATAATAAAACTAAAATAAAGTAAATAAATAAATAAAATTACCCATTTTATTTATGCCTAAGAAATTGTATCATAGCTTAGGTTTATTAAGAACTTTTAAGAAAATTTATTATAATTATGTAATTAACTTTTGATGAGGAGATCTATCTCCAAAAAAGGATTCAAACGAGTGTTCAAGATGTATTTATTTCAGGCGATATTCTCAAATTTTGAAAGTATACGAGTTAGAACATCAAGAGAAAATAACATATTGGGATAACCGATATGTTGAACAAGCCCTTGCACGAGTCAACGGAACCTTGAGACTATATGAGAAACAAAAGGCGTATCACTTGAGTTACCTTTCAGTAAATCAAATGCTAAAAACAGATATGATGAATCATAGGGATGCAGCTCATTAATCTCAACAATAGATCCAATTGCAGCGAAGTGATATCAAATTCCTCTAAGAATTCTAAAATTTTTAGAGAAATCCAAAGAATGGTATAAGACAATGACCATCATCTACAAGGAATTCAGGTGCAGATGAAAGAAATTCCTGAACATCAAAAAGAAATACGAGAAATCCTAGTTGATGTTCAAAAATGAATCAAGGCCCTTGAAGCTAAGCCAAGTACATCCGGAGGAAGACAACGTATAACTTTCAAAACGGAACCCCTATTACATCAAAAAGGGAAATCAACTAAGGTTATAAGATAACCAATAGAGAAAGAAAAAATGATGACTATCATCAACGGAACTCCATTACATCCCAAGAAGTAATGAAAAAAATCAATATTAAAGATCTACATGACCTTGTCGAGTCCTTCAGCAGATTGGGTATTGTAGATCTAAAAACAATTTCAGCCTTAGCTCCAAGAAGTGCTTTTGCACCACCACTAACAAGTCTCAATACAGGCGAAAGTGCGGCTTCACATGAACTAGTACTAGACGCATCAATGCCACATGTCGGGGATTTCAATATAAAAGGAGATCCTACAGACATAGTGGGTACCAGGCAATGTTCTTGAAGGCCTAATATTCTCAACACACCATACGAGAAGTCCCAACTTGATCCTATACATCTATATGGATTAATGTTAAATTTGGATATTTTAGATTTTAGAAATTGAGAGATATTAATAGGCGACTGGGCATCTGCAATGTGAATTATGGTTGGGACTCTCGGTTTAGAGAAGGAAGAGCTCATCTTACTTCTTGGAATGAGTCTTTAAGGATCGGTAAAAATCGCGTTGGATTTAACAAGATCAGATATAAAAATGGGAGTTGTATCTGAAGAAATATTAAAAGGGATAGTCGATAATATGACCAAATTACTCAAAATCCATTTTATCGGCAGAGGATATTTCGAGGGTATGGAAGAAGAGAAACAGAAAAAATACCGTCAAGCCCTCTACGGCCTCGAATTACGAGATATTTTGTCATGTAGATTTATTCACCGAATATCGGTGGAAAGCAAAGGTGAATAATGGAGATACGACGCAATTATTCATTGCGAAAATATCAAGTCCTTGGAGAGAAATGTTAATCAAAGAATACAAGCCAACAACTGATATGGATACGATTGCTAGAAGGATGTCATTTCTAAAATCCAAGTTAGCAGAGTGGTACCACCAGGCAACACTTCACAAGAATTAAGAGGAATCAATAAATCAATTCATCTATGTTGTGCTGAAATAACATCCCAACAGTAGTTGGAGATCATCCACAGAGAGATAAGCGGAAGAAATAAATCAGGAACAAGAGAAGCTTTGAGGGAATCAAGAAGGTTCTTATCAAAACAAAAGGCCTAGAATTATAAATCAGGATAAAGATGGGGCCGAGCCGAAGTCGAGGCTCATTCTCAAGCCAATGAAGCACTAGTAGAACTCCAATAATAAGAACTTTTAGACGAGCTCACACTAGAGCAAATGAAAGTTTTAAAGATTGCAATTGTTGGACATATGGAGTGAAAGAGGGCATATTTCAATATATTGCCCAGAAAATCAAAAAAGAGGAGTCAGAAAATTCGAGACAACTCCACAATTTGAAGAAGTTGTCTACTATCAAAACCTAGTACAGGTGTATGAATTTGAGGATATTCCCTCAGATGAAAATATATATGAAGAAGAAATATACTATGAAGATGGAAGTGTATCATATTCAAGATCAGATCAACAACTGATTAGAAAAGATAATTCAGGATTCCTCTCTCATATAACTTTCTCTCATAAAATACTTATGAGAATAATAAAAGAAGATTTAAAGCTCCAAATGTATGAATAATTTACAATAGGAGCAATGGTAAAGGCGATGGATAAATTGGGGTTGAGGAACCAAAAACACCAAAGTATCTATATACTTTCTACGGGTGAATCCGCGATACTCATGGAATACAGAGGAAAGCAAATTGAGATACAACTAATCTTCTACAGAGAAATACAGGAGATTAAGAGCGGATTCAAAAGGAAAATAGAAAATACACTTTCATGGATTCATATCGGAGCCATAAGAGTAATCATAAAATCAACTTTTAAAGAAGGAGTTGATTCGACATTAAATCTCTCTCTCTCTCTCTCTTTGATAAAATAATCTTAAGTGTCGAAAAATCTTGTCTTGGAGCGATCACATAAAATTTATACATGGGAAAACTGGCATTAAATGTCTACCTAAGTATTGCGTATAATTTGGCGGATCGAGATTTCAGTAGAGTTCTTACCCTTCATCAAGACTTTAAGAGGTCAAGCCTAATGACGGAGGGAAATAGACCCTACTCGCTTACATACAAGATTTTCTATGCACTCTCGAATACTCATCATTTAGGAGTATTCTTGAGAAAAGAATTCATTGTAATACCAAGAATCTTCGAAGACGTGATAAAAGTCGTCTTACCGAATATCATGCAAACCCCAACAATTGGAGAAACCGACATGAGAATTCAAGATCATCCTGTATTTAATAAAAGTAAGAGTCTCATGATCAAACCGAGGAGAATATCTTCAACAAGATAGAATGATTATTGGACCTCAGTGGGAGGTCCAAGAACCAACCAAAGTACTCAAACTCCTAAAGTGTTCAAGACTAATGGAGAAATGAAGTGCCCATAAGGTTGGAGGGTATAGAAGTGATATTCGACATTACACAGAAAGATAAAGTCTTTCCTTTTGATGCATTATATCACTTACAACAACCTTCCATAGGCAAGTATCAAGGAATCCTCAAGATCAGATAAATTAAAGCAGTGATTGAGGGTAGCGCAGGAAAAACCCCTAGTGAATCTAACCCTAGCGTTAGAATTTCTAGAGGAACATAAACCTTGGGAAAGATTGAGAGATGAAATGGAGTTTACAATAGGTGAAGAAAAATACAGAATCAGATGAGCACCAATCCATTCTCCATATACATTCCCGTAGAAATGATATATGAAAAATATTGTGCATAATATTTTGCAGCCTACATTGATTCAGGTGCAAAGATTTGTACAGCTAAATTAGAAGTCTTCCCTAAAAAAATGGAAGAAGAATTATCTTTCTCATTTAAAAGAGGAATCAAGCAAGCAGAAATGATGATGAGATGAGAAAATGATACCTCATGGTATAAGATCAAGACCCCACCAACTTATTTTCATAATACGGGAGCACATATTCTGTTAGAAAATAATTTTCTATAGATATTTAAAATTAATTTTGATCAAGACCGAATCATCTACGAATCAACTGT
This sequence comes from Phtheirospermum japonicum, assembly GCA_014905375.1. Lineage (NCBI taxonomy): Eukaryota > Viridiplantae > Streptophyta > Magnoliopsida > Lamiales > Orobanchaceae > Phtheirospermum > Phtheirospermum japonicum. The sequence goes on from BMAC01000181.1 coordinate 816,965, forward strand.
CACAAGCTAAAATTGAAAATCTGGAGTCAAATCCCGAGTTTTCGAGTCAAACCATTGCCTCAGAGGTTAATGAGGAAGATATCAATTTTAAGCCACAGACAGAGAAATTTAAGATCGGTACTTAAGAGATTTTGAAAATTTCAGATTTATCAATAAAGATGAGAGAAGTTAATAACCATAATATGAATTAATTCGGCCAAACGTCTAGTGGATGTGTTCGGAAGATACTCCAAAGTGTGGATAATGTCATATTCTCATCCACAAAACGTTAAATGGTGGTATGAGTTTAGAGCTTCAGCATCGATTCATACAAGATCACCAAAATTTTCAAAAATATCACAACTTCCGAGATGGTTACAAGATGCAGTGCACAAGACCTGGGCAAATAAACCTCATCTCGCACGGGGTGATGTCCTACATTTACAAATTTTTAGCACAGCACCATAATCGGTCGGAAAGGGAATACATGAAGTATTCCATTTCATAAAGTTAGACGATCAGACACAGAAGCAATGAAAAGAATCAAAGTACCATCGTTACTCACGGAGAATGATATGTCCATAAAAAGGGTATGGAATTTGTGTCTGTCTCACAGAGATGGACAAAGTCAAGTTCTCGTTCAAATTCTTTCCAAATATGGTGAATAAGTCTTCTATGTTAAATACAATGACAGGAAATACAACAAGGTTCGCATGAGATTTGTTCGAGAAAAAGAGAGCTCTTATGTGGAGTAACAAGCTACCGGGGAATAAAGAAACTCCCTGAAAATATTGCAACATAGCCAACGTTTGGAGATGGAAGGATAAAATCTGTATGGCATGCTCAAATCAGACGGAGTCAGAGCTGGATACAAGCTCCAAACAAAACAAGCCAAATGGTCATGGACAACCAAAAAGCGTTTTGCCCAGGACCGCACAACCAAAAAAGTAAAAAGCCCCCAACAATAATAAAGAGATCATGTGAATTTTGTTTCTCCAAGAAATGTGCTTCTACAAAGAGGGAATTCCACCGGTGAGTAGAAGAACAATAATGCAAGAATTAGTGCAAGCAATGGCGTCAATAAAATTATAAGAAATGTGAAGTTCAGATTCCAAATCCGCATGATTTTTATAAATTTAGGAGTTAAAAAAAATAAAATGCATCACTCGTTTCTTTTTATTTTTTCATAATCATAAATAAAATCTAAGAGTGAGTTTCGAGTGTAAAAATAAAGAGCGTTGTAATATTGCAAGTGTTTGTAATGATAGTAATATATATTCGAGTACATACTTTTTTCATGAGAGACTAAAAAAATTTCTCCAGGAGATTGTAATAAGATTCTCCTTTAAATAAGAAAAGGCTTTTGCTTAGTATGTGTGCACTATATATTAATTTATTTTTATAAATGAAAGGATCCCGTACGACTGGAGTTGAAAACAAATCAAAACTAGTTGGTGAAAGGAAGGATAATTTATAGTTCAACTTATTTTAAAAGAAGTTAAAAGACATAAAAAAACCATCTGTAAAATGAACTAAGATGAACTAAGGGTTATAACTTTTCAATTGGTAGCTTGGCAACCCATTCAATCCTGGGCTAATTCGACCAAAAAACGTATAAATTTGTAGGGACCTTTAAAATTAAGGTATTGTGCCTAATATGATCATAATTGACTACTCAAATTAATTAGAAAATAAAATTAAAAAAAAACACAAAATATGGACATTTTGAACTGAAATAACATATTGGGGTACTATCCTTAGATTAGCATCGAAGAAGCCATCAACAACAAGCTGAATAACATAAATAACTACGTCAAAAAGGAGGCAACCAATTTACACCAACATTAATTCTTAATTCTAAAATTGCCGAATAACTTTTACTATCGTTACTTTCAAAAAAAAAAAAAAAAAAAAAAAAACTAGAAAAAGAGAGAGACAACTCATTCAAGCAAAGAGTCTTTCTGGTGAACAGCTCTTGAATAAGCTAAAACATCTTCTGGCTCCTCGGCTTTATGCTTATCTGCTGAAGCGCCAACATTTTTCTCACTTCCTGCGGCTCCATAATCACTTTTACTGATTATAGCTTCTTCAATGATCTCCCTAGCTTTACCCATTGGATCTTTAACATCCTGCTGCCTCTCTTTCTCCATCTGCTCTCTTCTCTCCTTCGTGGCCTCCATCTTTCCTTGTTCATGTTTTGGCTTAATTTCCCATGACTCTCTATATATCCTTTGGACAGCTTTAGACCATTCGAGCTTTTAGCAAACGTGTCTTGTGATGAACGAGGGGATTCATCTTCTATGAGCATTAGCTTACACGTGGGCTTAGCCCAATATGAATATGAATTTTCTTTTTATCCAATCCAATGCTTGGGATACGACATATTTATCTACTACTACTTAGTCATACTTTCAAATTTCATTTATATTTTTCTCTTATAAAAATTAAAAATTGCCATTGTTGAAATTTTTTCTTCCCACGCCGTATGATGTAGATAAAGTTTTGTTTAAAGAAATGAAATATTGTTTTGAGAGTGTGTCGAAATGAAATAATAAATATATAAATATGTAATAATAAAAAGTACGTGTTATATGATTTGATGATATTTTTATTTAATTGAAAAAATATAAATAAAATAATTGGTGAGATTTATGTTAAAGTCAGTAGGTACTTGCTGAAAACATTCAAAAGAAATTTTATTGATTAAAGAATTTGGATTTGAGGATAGAATTTGGATGAAGAGTTTGAAATGATCCGATCTAAAATGATAAAGAATTTAACAAAATGCAAAATGAAAATGAAAAATATTGGTATATATAACCGCTGGTTACAACATTATAAAAATGAAAATTTTGAAGATAAATCTCTGACTCATCTTTTATTTTGTGTTCTACTTTCCACACAAATAAATTCACACTTCACTATTTAATGCATAATTGACTTTTATGATCACTCTCTTATTTTATAAAAATCCAAATTTGATCATATTTAATGAGTTTGTCCTTTTGTAAAGAAAAGTCAAAATTATTGTTCAGAATCTGAGTACTTACTATCAATGTATCTAATACTTAATAGTTATGTACGGAATACTTCGTTGTTAAGGGTAATTAGATTTACTATCTTACTGTTTGGTAATATCTTATGTACCTCATATTTTTATTCTTTTATAATTAGATTATTATCTTCTTATATTAGGTTAGATATATTTAGCTTGGGGCTCAAGCATGAGTCTCCTCCTTGTACTATATAATGGGATGAGTCCCTAATAATAAAATCATCAATTTCTCTAAATCTCTACATGGTATCAAGAGCCTGATCCAAATAATTTATTTATTTATTTATTTTATTTTTTTTCTCTCTTTTCTGTTCGTCTGTTCCCTCTTCTCATGGCGACGAACAATCATATTATACCCAACGATGGTGAACCTACCAAACCATTCATCATCGTTCAATTCCATAATGCCATCAAACTCACCTCCACCAATTATGTTACGTGGAAAACACAGATTGAGTCCATCCTTATTGGTTATGATCTATTCAAATTCATTGATGGATCGCATCCGGCCCCTGCTAAAACCCTACCCAATTTTGTTGATCCCAACCACCACGCCTAATCCTGCCTACAATACTTGGCTTCGTCAGGACAAGCTCCTGTTCGGCGCCCTCGTTGGCACGTTATCTCCGACAGTGGCGACTCTCGTCACTAGAGCAGTCTCCTCCCAGGCGGCATGGCAACTTTTAGCAGATACATATGCCAGGCCATCTAGGGGTCATATTCACCAATTGAAAGATAAGCTTAAACACTTGAAGAAGGGGTCCCAATCAATCTCTAATTTCATGTTACAGGTCAAAACCTGTGCCGATCTTTTGGCTTCCCTCGGCAAAGAACAAGACCCGTACGATCTCATTGATGATGTTATTAATGGTCTTGACGAATCTTATCAAGCAGTTATAGATGGTTTGCATGCTCGGGAGACTCCAATCTCGTTTGAAGAATTGCATGAAAAGATTATACAAAAGGAGCTTCAACTCAAAATTGCCGCCGGTGATTCTTCTTCCTCGGCGCCGGCGATTGCCATGTCAATGCAATCCAAGTCTCGATGGAAGCCTCGCTCAAACGTTCTTTCACAGTCATCCTCGACGCCTTCACAAAATTACAATCCACGTCCGCCACAAAATCCGAATCCTAACCTGCAAAAACCTAACCCGTACTCAAATTTGCCTACCCATGGCCCCCGACCCTTCCTCGGAAAATGCCAATGGTGTGGTGAACGTGGCCATGTCATGCTCCACTGTGCAGGTTTCCGCCAGGCTGCCCCTCATCTTCGCCCGCCTTCGCAACCGCGTCCCGCCTTTTCCTCGCCTCCCTCGAATCAGCCCTATAACCCTAGACCCCCACAAGCCAACTTTGCTGCCAATACCAATCAATCTTGGCTAATGGATACTGGCGCCTCTCACCATGCCACATATGATCTCCAAAACCTAAGCCTTCACTACCCTTATGAAGGTCCCGATTCTCTCCATATTGGTGACGGTAAAGGTTTATTCATCTCTCATGTTGGTCGTTTCTCCCTTAATTCAAGGATATTCTACAGATATAGTAGGTACCAGACAAAGTTCTCGAAGGCCCAATATTCTCAACACGCCATACGGGAAGTCTCAACTTGATCCCATACATTCGTATGGATTAATGTTAAATCTGGACGTCCCATATTTCAAGAATCGAGAGATACTAATAGACGACTGGGCATCTGCAATGCGAATTGCGACTGGAACTCTCGGCCTAGAGAAGGAAAGGTTCATTTTACTCCTTGAAATGAGACTAGAATGATCAGTGAAGATCGCGTGGGATTTAACAGGAGCAGATATAAAAATGGGAGTTATATCTGGAGAGTCATTAAAAGGAATAGTCGATAATATGACCAAGTTATTCAAAATCCATTTTATCGGCACAGGATATTTCGAGGGAATGGAAGAGGAAAAACAGAAAAAATATAAACATGCTCTCTATTGCCTTGAGTTACGAGATATTTGTCACGTGGACGAATATATCTAACTATTCACTAAATACCGGTGGAAAGCCAAGGTGAATGATGGAGATGCGGCACAACTTTTTTTTGCAAAAATACCAAGTCCTTGGAGAGAGATGTTGATCCAATAATACAAGCCAGCAACTAATATGGACATAGTTCCTAGAAGGATGTCATTCCTAAAAGCCAAGTTAGCATAGTGGTGCCACCAGGCGACACTTCACAAGAATTACAAGAGATTAAGAGGAATTAATAAATCAGTTCCTCAATATTGTGTTAAAAATGACATTCTAACAGTAGTCGGAGGTCATCCACAGAGGTATAAGCGGAAGAAAGAAAGAAGTAACCCTTATGCTCGTAGAAACAAGAAAAGGCCATGGAAACCAAGAAGGTTCTGGTTAAAAAAAGGCCATAAACTATAAATCAGGACAAAGGATGGGGCCAAGCCGAAGTCGGGGCTCATCTTCAAGCCAAGGAAGCACCAGCATGACTCCAACAAAAAGAACTTTTAGACGAGCTCATACCAGAGCTAATGAAAGTTTTAAAGATTGTAACTGCTGGATGTCTGGGGTTAAAGGGCACATTTCTACAGATTGCCCTGAGAAAAAAAAAAGAGGAGTTAGACAGTTCGAGACAACTCAAGAGTTCAAATAAGTTGTCTATTATCAAAATCTAGTATAGGTGTATCAATTTGAGGACATACCCTTAGATGAAAGCATCTATGAAGAAGAAATTTACTATAAAGATGGAAGTGAATTTCAGAATCAGAATGAAGGAGAATTTTTTCAACAAGTAGTTAGGGAGGATATGTCATGATTCCTCTCACATACAACGGTTTCTCATAAGACACTTATGAGAATAATGAAAGAAGATCCAAAGATCTAAATGTATGATGGATTTACAATAGGAGCAATGGAAAAGGTGATGGAAAATTTGGGTTTGAGGAACCGAAAATACCAAATTATCCATAGAATTCCCACGAGAGAGTTTGAGATACCCACTGAATACACAGGAAACCAAATCGAGATGCAACTAATCCCTTACAGAGAAATCCAGGAGATTAATAGCAGACTCAAAAGAGAAGTGGTGAATACACTTTCATGGATCCACATTGGAGCCATTAGAGTAATTATAAAATCAAATTTTAAGGAAGGAGTTGATTCTCCATTAAATCTCGCTCTCTTTGATAAAAGAATCTCCAATCTCAATAATTCTTATCTGGGAGCGATAAAGGGAACTTTGTACGCAGGAAAATTGGCATTTAACGTCTATCCAAGAATTGCGTACAATTTGGCAGATCGAGATTTCAGCAGAGTCCTTACCCTTCATCAAGACTTTAAGAGGCCAGACCTGATGATGGAGGGAAACAGACCCTACTCGATTACGTACAAGATTTCCTATGCACTCTCGAATACTCATCATTTAGAAGTATTCTTGAGAAAAGAGTTCATAGAAATACCAAGGATCTTCGAAGAAGTGGCGAAAGCTGTCTTACCAGAGATCATACAATCTCCAACAATTAGAGAAATTGACATGAGAATCCAAGATCGTCTGGTTCTTAATCAAAGCAAGAGCCTCATGATAGAATCAAGGAGAATGTCTTTCCAAAATGACAGAATGATCAGTGGACCTCAATGGGAAGGTCCAAGAATCAGCCAAAGCACTCAAGCTCCTGAAGTATTCAAAACTAATGGAGAGTTGAAGTGCCCAGAAGGATGGAGAGGTGTAGAAGTGATATTTGACATTACTCAGAAAGGTAATGTCTTTCCTTGTGATACATTATATCACTTACAACAACCTTCCCTAGGAAGATATCAGGGAATCCTCAAGATTGGAAAAATTGAAACGGTTATTAAGGGTAGCGCAGGAAGAATCCCAGAGCAACTAACTCTAGGGATAAAATTTCTCGAGGATCATAAACCTTGGGAAAGACTAAGAGATGGAATGGATTTTACGGTGGGTGAAAAGAGATACAGAATCAAATGAGCACCGGTCCATTCTCCATATACATTCCTGTCAGAATGATCTATGCGAAATATCGTGCAGAATATTTTGCAGCCTACATTGAATCAGGCGCAGGAATCTGTACAGCTAAACAAGAAGTCTTCCCCAAAGAACTGGAAGAAGAATTATCTCTAGTAGTGAGAAGAGATTTCTCTAAAAGGATTCCAGTCCTTAAGAGAGGGATCAAGCAAGCAGAAATGATGATGGGAGGAGAAAATGGTACTCCATGGTACAAGGTCAAGATTCCACCAATCTATTTCCATGATATGGGAGCAGATATTCTGTTAGGAAATAATTTCCTACAGACATTTAAAATATTCACGCAAGAAAATGAGACTAGAAGACTTATTTTCACAACCCCATGTGATCATAAGATTATAGTCCAGTAACTAAGAGAGGCATTTCACAAAAAAAATGCAAATCAATTTTCGCAGCAAGCATGGTGATGAAGGAAAACTTCGACACCCGAAAATGAAGGACCGAAGAAGGTATGGATAAGCAATTATCCAACTAAGAAATGAGAGTCTGGGAGGCCAAAAGGAAGAGAGGATAAAATCATAAACGATTGAGTTCCTCAAAGCAAGCCTAGACACAAGCTCACAACCAAACACCACAATGGAAGAACAAATTTCATTCGAGGATATCAAAAGAAAAATTCATGGGTATCAATAAATTACTAAAAATTCATATTTATATCTGTTAAAAGATTACATAAATACACATTAATATGAAATTTTCGAAACATAAAAAATATTATCTCACCAACCAATTGTCTCTCACTAACTTCTCCAGAATGGATATCACTCATCTCAACAAACTTGAACCCATACATGGGTATTGAGAGAGGCTTGGATAGACCATGCAATCCAGTATGATTATGAAACCAAGATGCTACGTGTGAGTGGTAGCCTGATACTCATCCTCATCTTGTTTTATCTCAAAATTACTGAGACGATAGAATAAACCTTCTTCCAGTTTGTGTTTGTATTTGGGAAATAGATAACTTCGAACAGAAGTTTGAATTTGTCTGCCCTAAAAAATATGTAATCAAAATTATTTGTATAAGTATGAGCTAATTTGATTTATAAAGTATAAATTAAATATAATGTATGATTCAATCAGTTAACATTGGAACCTTCTCGTCCTCCAACATTAGCTCGATGCTGAAAGGTTTCTCAGGATTGGATGTGTAGTAACATCCACAAACGAACACACCAGACTTCAATTTTCCAAGTTTCCTTGGATGAATTGATGTCTTGAATGAAACTGGGAGAAGAAGCCATCTGTATTGTTAAGTGATAGGATTAATAATCTTCGTGAAGTAATGAGCTCGCTTTCGATAAAAATAACTACAAAATAGCATCTATATATAAGCAAGTAGAATTATGATTTGGTGTTGTAAGAAAATAATTATTTAAATAAATAATAAGGAATGATATGACCAATAATACGTATAATGCATAATCATAGATTTTGAAATGCAATAATGATTAGTGTGTTGGAGGTAATAAATTTGGAAGTCCGCTAATTGGATTATTGTTTCCTTTATCATTTGCGCCACTCTTTTCGTTTGATTGATCCCGATTACCATCTAATAATAATTACATAAAATATGTAAGGAAAAACCAATTAGCTTTTGTGTGAAAAGTTTGAAAATGCTGCAATAAATTACGGCTCAAATACACAAATTATGTGGTGATATGTTGTTAGAATGATTTAAAAAAAAGTTGACGTTTTCAAGAAAATCTAATTACAGGTAATTGTGTTTTTTGATTAATTGAAGTAATGGGTTATTACAAAAATATTTTCTGAAAGTGGATTTGATTTTAATTTAACCCAATGGTTATAGTTTATAATAAATTGGAGTGTACTTGAGGAAATAGTTTTCCAACATTTAACTGACCAAAGTCATGATGTATTTACCAAAGTTTGGTTTTCTTTATGAGTTTTATTGAGCTAATAAAATATAATAATATAATAATCACCTCTCAATGTTTGAAGATTTATTTCAATTAGCTTCAATATACTCTATATTATTATTATTATTTCTGATTAATGGAATGATATAGTATTTTTATTAAATGAATATCTTGATTGATATCTAGATATTCATAGAAACTTTATAATTTAAATAGATTTTGAGTAATATATTAAAAGATAATAATGTCTAATCCACATAAGGAAAAAACTTAATAATTGATATTAATTGATAGCAAGTCTTTGAAAGTGATTATGAAGTTATTATCTTCCGAGAGGTATGTTAGTTTTAATAATATATTTATAAAAAAATAAATTGTTGGTTGGTTCAAAGTGTTTAAATGATTATCTAATAATAATTACATAAAATATATAAGGAAAAAATAACTATATTTGGTGTGGAAGTTTTGAAAACGCTTCATTAAATTACGAACTCAAACACACACATTATGTTTGGATTTATTGTTAGAATAATTTTTTTAAAGAAAAATATACGTTTTCATGCAAATCTAATTACGGGTAATTATCCCAAATTTGTTATGCTTGACTTTTTAACATGATTATGTTTTTTGATTAATTGATGTAATTGTAAGTGGATTTGATTTTAATTTAAGTTAATGTTGATAGTTTATAATAAATTGGAGACTTTGTACATGTGGAAATAGTTATCCAATATTTAACTGACTGAAGTCATGATATATTTACCATAGTTTAGTTTTCTTTATGAGTTTTATTGAGATAATAAAATATAAGAATATAATTATCACCTATAAATATTTGAAAAATAACTTCAATGAACCGCAATGTACTCTATATTATTAATATTTTTGACTAATGGAATGATATAGTATTTCTATTAATTGAATATCTTGATTGATATCTAGATATTCATAGAAACTTTAAGATTTAAAACGATATTGGGTAATATATTAAAAGATAATAATATGTAATCAACATAAGAAAAAAAAACATAATAGTTTATATTAATTGATAGCAAGTTTTTTGGTAGTGATTATGAAGTTTCTATCTTGTATGTAAAAAATATATATATATAGTGAAATACATATAAGGAAAAAAACTTAATAATTGATATTAATTGATGGCAAGTTTCTTGGAGGTGATTACGGAATTTCTATCTTCTGAGATATATTTTAGTTAGAATAATATACATAAATATAGTGAAATCCATGTAAGAATGTTAATTATAAATTAGATCTTGATATTTATAGATAGTGAATATTCACATTTCAATTTAAACTATTATAGGAAATTAATGATTCTATCTTTGATTATTTGATAGTAATGCTCCTTTTGGTCAATAACGGTAAAACATATAGCCTATGCAACTAAAATAAGCTTAAAAAGAATATTTTCCATTTTTTTTGCACGGTATGGTGGGAATAAAATAATGGAAACTTTATCAAACAAAGAGAAACAGATAATTTAGAAAAAAAAACCCTGATAGTAGTCATACTATTACCATGTTTCAAACATAGAACATCAGCGGAAATGATAGTTTAAAGGAATCCTTCATCAAAGTACTTAGCAAGGTCCAATTTGTTTGAAAACAGTCTAAAAATTGTAGGTGGATTATAAATAACATTAAGCAAGTTCAAAATCATGGAAGGACTTCAACATTGAAAACCAAGACTGAAACATATTGCATCTTGAATACTATCTTTGAATCCAGTGACATCATCAAATGATCGAGAAACAGGTTGCAGCCATTCTGCATAAAGCGACGATCATCTGAATGCGTATACATCAACAGCCCAACGAAAATCACCGTATCTAACTTTCGCCTTGGTCTCGTTATCGCGATTTGATTGAATAACCATGTTCATACATAATGTCTTTGGTATAGTCTATTTATCAGAACAACAAACAATTGAAAACAATTCTAATATCCAGTTCATTTGTTAATGGTAAAACAATGAAGACGACACTTACAATTCGACCACGGTTGAGATGTGTTTTTGTAACTTTCATTTTAAAGCTAGGTTCATGCAGTTCATTATGTATTGGATTAATACCATTATGAGTCATGCTGGCAACACCCTTTCCATCAAAAATGATTACACCAAACACGTGATCTTCATTGTTAACGAATACAATGGTGAAATCCTCAGCAATCAGATTATCCGCTTGGAATTGTTGCCATCCAGTACCAAAGCGAGCCTAGTATAGAAAAACTATTTTTATATCAACATAAAAAGAAAAATATACAGTGCAACCCATAAAACAATTGCTAAAAAACAATAAGAGCAAAATATGCACGTTCTCCCCATCTACAACAACCTGGACATCCCAGGTCACACCGTGAGAATTTCACAGATTAAACTCAAGATCCTCAAGATGAATAAAATATGGACATATTTTTTGGGAATTTCCTGCACATTTCAGGGGGAAAAAAACACTTAAATATGAAGCCAATATATACATGCGAAATTTTCAAAACAAATCTTTACATTTCACCAAAAAAAATTTACTTACTTTAATGTGATTTTTCACAATACAGATATTCTAAACAAATCCGTGAAATATAATTACAAAAATAACATGCAAGGACAAATGCTAAAAAAATAAACTTATTCGTAATTGAGGATAAATATCTGATTTAAATTAATATCTAATTGAAATTGAATAATGCAAACAAAAAATGTAGCATTGAAATAATGATAATGACAGGTATTAACTAATTTTCAAGAAATTATGGTTTTGTGTTTTTTCTTTTTGAATTTTTTTCACAAATTTTTAATTATTTTGGATGCAATAGTCGACACTTAATATAGTCAAATTCTAAGGAAATAGTGCAAGAAATACTTGTATAATGAAAATCTGTGTGAAGATTACCATATAATAAGCACCAGGCAAGATGATCTTCTTCTTGAAAGTTGGTATAAGAGTCATTATCTCAGTAGATTCTTTCCTACTACTTCAACTAATTATATGATGCGAAGACAACTTAACTTCATCCAGATGTAAAGATCTTTATTTGTCTGGGGAAGGTGAGAGGGTTTTCTATCCAAATAAGAAGAAAATTTGCCAAAATCTTTAAATAAAGTTTGTCATCGATTTTCGTGTTGTCTTGCATAAATATTGCACGACACTTGGAGGTAAATAAATATATATTTGTCGAAATATTCAAATTTGGAGAATTTCTAAAGTAAAATTTTTTTCATCTCCTATTATTAAACAAAAATATTACAAAATCTACTTAAAGAATATGTAGTTTAATATTGGAATATATAAATTGCAAATTCATCGAATAGATGTACTTAAAGAAAACCAGACTTTAAATCAAATTTGCTTGAAAACGTCAACTAACTTTTTTAAACTACAAGGAGATACCAGGAATAAATAAGATCAATTTATTAATTACAGGGATAATTACCCGTAATTGTGAATATTGTAAATAAATCTAATTTACGTCTATTTCATTACAAAAACTCTCTCCAAAGAATATGTAGTTTAATATTGGAATATATAAATTGTGAATTCATCGAATAGATGTACTTAAAGAAAATCAGACTTTAATTTTTTTGGAAATAATATTTGGAGTTAATATTCCAATAGACGTACTTAAAGAAAATCAGACTCCACAATATCTGGAGTTTAATATTACAAAATCTACATATGTCAATTCATCTAATTAATTATATTATATTGGAATTAATATTCCAATAGATGTTTCAATTATATCTTTTACTTTCCTTGAGGCGTCAATTAAGTTTTTTAATAACTACTTATTGAGGAATTTTTCCATTTACTAATATTGAGCTTCCTTTAATATATAATAACTATATATATTTTCTTGTTAATTGAATAATACTATATATGAAACACTACCGAATCCCATGTAAAAGTAGCAGTAATTTCCAACCAACAAAATTCATAATATAGTGAGAGAAAAAAAATTCATAAAATGAATTGTATTCAAAAAGTACATTAGTTTTACTAATACAAAATTACTACTTTCAAGTATATAGGAGCATTGTCTGGGGGGTGGGGGGTGGAATAAGCTTCAAAGCACATTGATCGCGAACTTGCAAGTTGATACCACGGAAGAAATCTTGAATACCACCTCGAATTGATATTACGATTGACTGTTTGATTAATTCTACTAACCAGTCAAATAAACCATAATTAAGAGTTGCATGGGTTTGGTTAACCATATTGGTTGGATGAATATGTTTCATCCAAAAGTCCATAGGAATAGGCTGCCAAAATAAATATAATATAAGAATTAAAAAATACACAATAATTTGTGGTAACAATTATTTAAAATAATAACACGTCTTACCAAAAATGAATCTTCGATGTAATCTCTCAAAATTGTCAATTGAAAGGATGGAAACGATGGGTTTTCATAATTCAAATATAAGTCATCATACGAAATTAAATTGACAAATTTTTTTCAAGACCAGCTTTGCCAAACATGTTGACATCAAAAACCAAGCCACCACGATAAGTGAGAATCAACTGCTCACCAATTTCGATGTCATTATGTTTGACAAATAATTTGAAGCCGGTGTTGAATTCGACATTTTAATAAGTCTTGCTCATCTGGACTGGCCAAGAATGACCACGCCAAATTCGAAAATCAAAATACACAAGGAGAGAATCATCCAAAAAATGTCGATAAAGCATTTGGAACGGGCTGAAATCGATAACAAAGAAAAAAATTATATTATACAAAGATAAATATTGTAAATATACTAATCATAACTCAAGATTTAGATTATATATTTGAATTAGAGGCAATTAAATAAGTATACTAATAAACATGTAAAGATATATAAGAAACTAATCGCATCAAACTGTGTATATCAGAGCATGTTAAACAAAATCTCTTATTGATTGCATGTTGGGGCTGAATGTTGATATCCATTTAATATAGAAAGCTGTATAACCAAGAAGCGAAAAAATAAAAATAAAAATTAGTAAGGTAATGTTTTTAATAAATAATTAAAAAGAATGTGGAAACACTTGATGATTACTTGTTCTTTAAAAAAGGGGATAATTTTGTAGGTATGATAGTTGAAGTGGTATGAAATCTAGATTTATATAGAGAGACTTCTAGTATTTTAATAATGGAATATATATATACACACACACACACACACGTATATATATGTGATATATACATGGATAGTTTATATGTATATAGATACTACTTAATATTTATAAGATTATTTGAATCTATGTGAAATATGTTTTTCGTATATATGCCAAATATGTGAGAATCAGATTCTTACTAATATTATGTTTGATAGATTCTTACTAATTATATGTTTGGCAACATAATTAATTGTGTTTAATATATTTTTCCATTTATACTTCAATTACCAAATGTATAGTAATTATTAGTGGAGAAGTTTCGTGTGTGTGTGTGTATGTGTGTGTATATATATATATATATATATATATATATATATATATATATATATATATATATATATATATATATAAACACAAATTTGTGAGAATTAATATTCGTACTTATTATATATTTGGTAAAATAATTAATTGTGTTTAATATATTGGGATTAATCATGTTTAATATATTCCATTATATATAAACAAAAATGAAAAAAATACATCATGTCATATTATTTGTAGAATGACTATTACAATAATGAATTAACAAAATAAAAATAAAGATTCTCCAGATAGTACTTCATAAATATTAAATAAAAATAATCCGAGTACTTTCAAGAGCTTAAACACCATTTCTTAAAATGTCTGAAGATTGAGGTGATGCACAGACTCTCCGTAGTAGCATCAAAGATATATATGATCTGCAAAAAAATAAAACTCCTGATTCAAATCAGAGAAATATTCCAAATTAATACAAAAGAAAAAAAATAGATAAATAAGCAAAAGGGGAGTCCTTAGATTCCGGCCCATCGCATTTGCAGAGTTTAAACCAAGAACCTTTAAACACTTTAAACAAACCACTTCTAAACACTGCACTCGCATTTGCAGAATTTGAGAATTCTTACTCCAATAATTACAAAAAATCAACAACGAATTTACTTTCATAAACTTTTTCCCAATAAAAAAAAACAGTGTGAATACATATTTCAATAATTACATAACCATGAAAAAAAAGACCGAAGCATGATTGCAATATATTAAAACGAATTCATATCACACGAAAAAAATGGGATAATACGCGGATATCCCAAAAAAAAAAAGGATTATTTTACCAAAAATTACGCAAATCTCCAAATTCAGTTTAAAGAAATGAAACCATTTTTGGAAAAAATGACCCAAAATATAGGAAACTTTTTTGTTCTTACATTTCTGATATTCATAATCATGTGTTTTTAATTAAGATAAAAAATGAATTAGGAAGATAAATAATAAAAAAAAACTCCAAGTTCAAATCAGAAACAAATTCCAAATCAATACAAAAGAAAAAATACGTAAAAATACCTAGAAACGAGCATCGCATGGTATGCCGTCGTCTAACACCATCGTGCAGCAGAGGTCCATCAGATCTATTGGTGAATCTGTCGAAGAAGTTCGTTCCAAATGGGTATATGCCATCTGCTAGAACCACCGTGCAGCAGTGATCCAACCCCTCTTTCGGCGAATCTGTCGAAGAAGTTCACGCCAAACGGGGATATGCCATCAGCTAGAACCACCATTTTGCAGAGATCGAGCACCTCTTTCGGCGAATCTGTCAAAAGAATAAAAGCAGATCAAAGAATTAATTTGAAAAAAAAGCTTAGATCCAATTTTTAAGATTGTTAAGAAATAGAGAAATAATCAAAAACTTCAATTGAAAAAAAGCAGATTGAAGAATTAGTTTGAAGTTTGACAAAATAATTAGACGAGATAATAGCCATTGCATGTTTGAAGTTTGACGGAATTAGTTTTCAAGAAAAGCGGCTACCAAAAGACTCCGTGCGAGAGAGGGGCGAGAGGAATCAAAAGGGGCAAAACCCTAGGTTTGGAGAACAAATGAAAAAATGGAAAAAAAATCATTATTTATACCTAGGTTAAAAATCCCCCAAAGGTAGTCTTTTAACACAAACTATTAGAAACTGACAACTCAGCATCCGAATCTACCAAGTGATGACATATGTCATCCAAAGCAATGGCTAATTGACGCATAGGGTAGGGTATCAACTGTATTAACAAATAGGGTGGGTCTTTAACAATTGATCTTTAAGAGGTTTGATAAACCTTGCCAAGATGTTTGTAATTAAACGGGGCGGCGGTGGGTTTGAGTTTGTGTAAGAGTATCCTTGCCACAATCCCACCACACTTTCCTTTTCTAATTTCCAATATGTCACATAAGAAAATTTTCATTCACTTTTTTTTTCTCCAGTTATCCACCCTAATTTCAAACTTACTTTTTATGACTCTTACATGTTTTCTATCAATTTTTTTTTTATATTTCAACACAATTTATATTTATCTATTAAATTTATTTATTTATTTTATAATTATATATATGTATATATGACTTTATTCAATTATAATATTAATTTATGATTACTTTAAAATAATTATAAAAAAATCACAACTACAAAGTGCTGAAAATAAATAAAAATGCAATGCATAACAAAAAAAAATTAATAAAATTTTGAATAAATAATAAAATTCTAATTTTACTGAGAAGATGTGATATTAATTTTATATATATATATATATATATAATCCACACACACAAAAGAAAAAAGAAGAAAACAAAAACAAAAACAAAACTAAATTTCACAAAGATGAATGAATGAAAGAAAAAACGAAAAAAGAAAAGCAACCCCTTCAGTCTTTGTAGAGGTAGGCCCCAGCCGCCCCACTCTCCCCCCAGACGCGTGCAAAGAATGCACTCCCCTATTAGACCTGGGCGGTGCCAGCCGCCCACCCCCTCTCCCTTTTTTTTCTTTATTTCTCGTCCCCTCCGTTGGCTTATCACTATAAAAAACAATGAATTAATGAGGCATTACCAAGGCAAATATGTTATCAGTAATACCAAAGGATTCACCGAAGGGATTTTTTACTTAGTGCAATAACGAAGGATTAAACCTTTGGCAATGGCACCCTCGGTAAATCGGCGTAATGTTTGTCGTCACTATTAGCAAAAGCAATACCAAACACTACAAAAATGGGCTATACCGATAGGCCAATCCGTCGGCATTACTGTCGATGTTTAGTTAATGACGCTAAAAATGTCGACGGGTCATACCCATCAGCATTGTCAATGTCATTAACTAATTCAACGAGCTATCCTACCAGTTGGCATTTTACTGACGCAATGCTGATGGGTAAGGCCTGTTGAGACGCCCCTAGCCACAGATCGACCACTGTCGGCATATTCTAATGAATAACCAATGAGAATTGGCCGTCAAAAAACACCGGCAATTATCCAACGTCGTTGAATGCTAACAGGTTGTCGATGTCGTTAAATGTCGATGCCCCCTACCCATCGACATTCTTAAAATTTTGTCAACGGCCTGTAGCCCGTCGACAATTTTAGATTTTTTATTTTTTTATATTTTACTATTGTTATTATTTATTTTACTTGTTCATTTCATACTAGAGGTGCCAAAAATCCAAAATCAAATATGAAACATAAAGTTTGCAGGTGTCAAAAAATTTAAAACTAAATATGAAACATAATGAACATCTTAAAATGTATGTGTGTAGTTTTCATCAAATATCAAACATAAGTATTCAAAACAAAATATTTCTTAATCTATCACTACTTCTCTGCCAGAGGATCAGATGGAGGTTGATGAGGCCGAGACGCTTTCATCACTACGGAGACCTCCTCCATCACCTGCTGCTGGAGCATTGCCAGCATAGCCATTCATGCGCACGCACCTCACATAACTCTTCGAGCTGCTTCTAATGGGCTTGCTCATTCGCCTCAATCTGAGTCTCAAACTGACTCTTCAAAGTCTGCAGCTGTATCTGGAGCTCTGTAACATGACTATCTGGATGAGAGGAAGCACTAATGCCTCTAGAAGTCTTCAAAGCTACAAGACTTCTGAAGCATCCTGTGCTGAAATACCGACCCTTCTTCACCCTGACGAGCTCTAGATAGACCAATATTCCTACAATTAAACCTATATGTTATGCACATAGATAAATATGTTTTTAACAATATATTCAACATGGTGATGGATATCAAAGGGAATACAAAGGACACTTCTAAATCAAGGTACGGGTTGAATGAGTATTGTAGTAATTCAGAGCTGGCGGCAGACAAATCAAGAAAATTTCTTAAACCTTGTTACATGCTTGATACACCGTCAAAAGCTGCATTATGCGAATAAGTTAGAAACCTTCAGTTTCTAGATGGGTACACATCAAGCTTGTGGTGTTACGTCATCAATAAGGGGTTTCTTTTGATTGTGATGAAAAGCCATGACTGTCATGCATTCATGTAGAGGTTGATAACCATTGGTTTTTCGTGAACTGCTTCATAAAATATATGTTGAAGAATCTCACCGAATTGATCTTGTACTTCATGAACCTCACGTTAAGAGTCATTCGGATTGAAAACATGAGTCGTCTAGAATGTGATATTTTGCTAATCTTGTGCTAACTAGAACTGATCTTCCCTCCAAGTTTTTTTTACTCAATGGAGCATCTTCCCATTTATTTAGCGTATGAAGCGAGAATTAATGGCTCAGTGCAGTATAGATGGATATAACCATTTAAGAGGTATCTTCACAAACTAAAGAATAATGTGAAGAACAAGGCAAGTGGTGAAGGGTCAATAAAAAAAGCATATCTGGTTGAAGAGGCATCAACTTTTAGTTAATATTATTTTGAAGATCACATGCTAACTAAAAGAACAACTTTGCATAGAAAAGATGATGGTCAGGATGATGTAGATGGCAATGATGACATTCCCTCGGTGTTTAAAAGAACAAGACAAGTGTTGAAGGGTCAATAAAAAGCATATCTGGTTGAAGAGGCATCAACTTTTAGTTAATATTATTTTGAAGATCACATGCTAACTAAAAAAACAACTTTGCCTAGAAAAGATGATGGCCAGGATGATGTAGATGGCAATGATGACATTCCCTCGGTGTTTAAAAAATCTGGTGAAACATTAGGAATAAAGGGAAAAAAATCTTGAATGAACCAGAATACAATGTCGCGAGAATATACGTCTTATTGAATTGCGATGAGGTGTAATAACATGTTAAATGCGGATTCTCTTTTTAAATTTGTAAGTAAATACATATATAATATATTAAAACTTTTGTACTCACTTTTCTAAACAAATTATGTAGTATTTAAGGAGAGCATCCAACATCTACAACAAAACATTACAAATGATAGGCTCAACAAAAAATAAAAAATGAATTTGACGACTAATTTAAACTTTAAGTAAGCTGCTCAATACTGAGATACATGTCATTTAACTACCATATTTGCTTATCTAATATATCTCCTAAACTAAAAATGATTTTCCAATGTTATAGGGTAGAGGCTAGAGATCCTTAGAACAATGTTACTGACGTAAATATTGGGAGCCTACAGAGGGTCCATCATAATGTGTGAAAATGTATACTGGTTGTAAGATAAATGGTTATAGGTTTCACACGGTCTCCAAAGATCTAACAAATTAACTTCGAGTAGTGAGTTTGTATAAAATATCAAAGTATGGTGCAATCGAGTCTGATTATTATGGTCGTCTCATAAAAATTGTGAAGCTCAAATACACAGGGTGAATGGAGAAAAATACACTATTGTTCAAATACGACTGGTTTGATCCAACTCCTAGAGGCACGAAATTTCATCCTCATTATAAGCTTGTCGATATCAATCACAGGCGTAGATTTAATCAATATGAACCTTTTGTACTTGCTGCCTAAGTTCTACAACTATTTTGTGTATCTAATTTTGAAATGAGAAAAGTTGGACTAGTGGGAAACGTGTAGAAACAATGCGAGATCAAATGTTGAGTTCATCGAGCCTCTACTAGAGCAATCAACTCAAAAGGAAGTTGTAGATACACATAATCCAATACAATTAGAAGATGTCGATTTCTAATTGCACCACCCCACTGATAATGACGTAGGCAAACCTAGTGACGAGGTAGATGATAATACATAAGAAGATCTAATCACCGATCAAGATATAGACGAAGATAAGTTTGGTGATAACTTTAATAGTAAAGTATCGGTTCAAATGACCAGTTCAAAAGGAAAGATGATGTGATTGAAATATGTGTAAACTGATAGTATTGTAAAATGATATTATTTAACTAATTCATTTGTACTTGAACCTTTTCAAACAATCGTATTACTAAGTAATCATATTTTAAATCGTTGGTATACTTGTATTTTGTAAAATGCTCATATATGTATTTTTATCAGATGTCAAGGGACCGTAGGGGCAATCGGTCGGATTTGATGTCGTCCTCTACGACACCTCATACTCACTTAGCAGATTATGAGGACAACTACGTGGGGCTCATACATCAACTCCACCAGATGTAGATATATCTACACACATGACATCTGATGCCGATATATCTCGAAAGATGTTAGCCCCACCAGATAGTTTACACCTAGTTTATCTCATCGGGGATAAGTTGTAAGTAAATTAAATAATTATAAAATTATGATCATTATTTTTAGGGAAAAAAACTTTTTGCCCCCCAGACTATCTCGATTTTCACAGTTTACCATACGAACTTTTTTTGGGACAAACCACCATCTGAATTATGCGTTTTTTGCAACTTACCCCCTGAAATCAGAATTCTGGTGGTTTTTGATACCAAATCCAATTTGTTAAGGGTCTTTTTGGTAACTTCACTCCTTATTTCTAATCCTCCCCCCTTTCTCCGCCCTAATCTACCACTTCTACAATGATAAACGCACGACGGTTCTTTAAGCCGCAAAATGTCATTGCTGATCTTCTTCGCCATGGAGAGGAGGTCCGTCGTGCCGTTATCATTTTAGAAATGGTAAATTAGGGTGGAGAAAGGGGGGAGGATTAGAAGTAAGGAGTGAAGTTACCAATAAAACCCTTAACAAGCTGGATTTGGTATCCAAAACCACCAAAATTCTGATTTCAGGGGGTAAGTTGCAAAAAACACATAGTTCAGATGGTGGTTTGTCCCAAAATAAAGTTTGTATGGTAAACTGTGAAAATCGAAATAGTCTTGGGGGCAAAAAGTTTTTTCCCTTATTTTTATTAAATAATGTTTTTAACTATAAATACAATTATAGGCTCCATATTAGGACGGTCAACTGACCAATGTCTACTGAGACATCATGGAGAAGGAACACTGATTCGTACGTTTTTGTACAAATCTGTACATAATCGAGTCTTGTTTTAGTCTTTTTATTATCTTTTTTGGGTTAAGACTAGGATGAATTGCATCGTTTTGCACTTTTTGTTTCCTTACTTAACTTTCTGACTTGTTGATCGCTAATCGGTCCGAATGAGAGTAATTCTGTGTTTTTCTCATACAGCTAGAGCGTCCGGTGGATCCAAGGCACAAAGATAGAAGAAGTGACGCTCAAAAGTAGCCAAAAGGACACCCACCGATCGGACATTATATGTCTCTGATCGGACCAACTGATGACGAGCACACCGGCCGAACGAACTGGCACACCGATTGAAGCAGCGGACAGTAGCCTTTGTCCGATTGGACAAGACCTTCATCCGATCGGACATGTACGTTACGCATGCAGATTTTCAGAAATTTTCAGTTAAGAAACGGCCAAAGCTTGCTTAAAAATGCCAGAGGAAGCTAGGGATCAGGATTATTCAGTCTTGGAGGCTTGAACAAGGTTAGAGAAGCCACCAAACACCAAAATGTAGAAAGATTTGACACATCTCTCATACCTCTAGCATAAATCCACACGACGCCGTATCAAGGTGCGATTCGCAGCAGCCGATGTTCGACGCGAGGTTTCTGGGTTCGTGACAAGCCTTGGGATTCCACGCAACTCTCGAAGTGCACTCGTTCATCATCTTCGCGCATTGAAAATAGTTCAACGATTAGTAATTTATGAAATCGTAGCTTTGACGTTTTCGTAGTAGTTTGATTTCGGGTTTGTTTTGAATAGTTGGAGAGCATGTTAGATAATACTTCGTTGATCGTTAGTTAAAGTGTTGGTATTTGGAATTCATACTATTATGTTTGGATTGTTGATGATAGGATGAACAATTGCTTTTGAATATTTTATTGATAGTTTGTTGAAGTATTAGAGATCAGATTTCATGTTATAGTGTTTTGAGATATTGCTATTCGATTGAGAATGAAATTGTGATTGGTTAGACATTTTTCGTATTGAAGGTATTATTAGTAATTTTTAGCAATTGGAATGATCTAGTAAGTCGTTTAGTTTAGAACCGTTAGTGTTATTGGATTGTTAAATGTGTTCAAACATTAGTTTGATATAATTGATGCATTATAGTCGAAAGCATATTTATGATCGTTGGTATAATTAGAAATATCTCTTATTTAGTTTACACCTTTTGCTATTCTCATCACTTGTCGAGAGGATGACACCCTCGAGACAAGAAGAAATCATTTTTATTTTAAGTTATTGAAATTGAATCCTTTCCAAAACCCCATTTGATAGTGTGTTTTAGATAGAATTTATGATATTAGAATAATAAGCATCATTAAATCCGATTCCCATTCCTCGAGAGATCGACCCGAGTTAACTTACTAGTTTACAAGTGACCCCGTTCTCTTGCGGGCGAACTCAAACTCCTTTTCAAAGCGTAGATGCGTATCGGTTAACCGGTAATTAATTTTGAAAGGAACTGAAAAGTTTGGATCAAACACCAACCCCTCGGGTGATAGTTTAAGGCGGTCCCTGAGCATATTCATCATTTGTGGGGAGACATATTTTAGGTAACTAATTTATTCATGTGTAAATTTATTAATGTAACTTGCGAGTCATATATCAAGTGAATTATAATTGTGTTGTTTTGTAGGATCTTTGTTATTGGGAGATGAAATTGTATGGTAACACTGGTGTGATGAAGGCATTTTTCAAGGGGATGACGGACAAGTACGGGAAACATCTCCCGATTGAGTTTCAACTATTGGTAAGACGAGTATAAGTAAACCCATTATTAGACAGAATCGAGGTCGGAGTTCATTGACGAGAACATCTGGGGCAAATTGTTTTTATATATTTATTAAATTATAATATTTTAGTATTACAAATGATTAATAATTTTATTATATCTGTAATGCATCTCAATTAGGGTATGTAATGTAGAGTGGGATAAGCTTGAAAATAAGAAGTGGTTCTACCAGTGCAGCGCCAATAAGTGGAGCGAGCCTGCTGACCCGAGTACAAGGATGTCGAAGTACATCGGGAGGTCTAGATCTACAATTGTTATTCTTATGATATTGTAAGTAATTTTAAATCGTAGTACATTATTTATTTAATGATTTAATAATTTACTTTGAATACACGAACATGAGATGGGTCACCCGGCCGCTGCCTATCAACTTATTATACGTGCGCACAAGAAAACTGACGACGCGTGGATTGATACAAGATCTAGGAATACCAATATAAGTATCTTTTATGCTAAATAGTTATAAAAATTAACTTGTTTTTTGGTTTCATATAAATGTGGAATTTACTAACGACTTGTATTTCAGGAGGAGTACCAAAGACGTTTGGATGAGGCACGTTCTTCATCACGGGATCAATATAATGAGGTTGACCCTAACCTTATTTATCTCAATGTCATCGGGTCAAGTAAGGGCCGACATTACGACACCGGCTACTTCGAAAGTTGGTAGCTTCTACTGCGTGTTTTAGGGGTAACACGTCCTTTTCTTCCCAGTACGACATGACTCTGGTGAGGGAAATTTAGATGCAGCTCCAAACGTAACAGGAGGAGCTAGAGGCCACAACGAATTCCAAAAATGATGGAAGATAAGTACAACAGTTTGAGCGCTTACGTATGCAGCAGGAGTGAAAGCTTGAGGAGCGGATGAAAGCAGAACGTGTGCAGTGGGAGCAAGAATTCGAGGCACGGATGAATGTAAAAATAGTTGAGATGCTAGTTCGATTTCAACTATACCAGACGCAACCCTCCCGACATAGTACTTGTGATATATTTTTTGTAAATTTGTGATATATTCTGACATTTCTCTTGAATATGATGAGTTATTGTAAACATGATCAGAATTTTATATTCGGGTAATTCATAACGTATTTATTCAATTTGTGTTTTGTTTCCATTTTCTTGATTATTTTGGGTAATTTATATAAAAATAGGAAATATAATAATAATTAAAACACTATTCTTTTTATAGTGTATACCCCTCGCCCAACCCAACCACCTCCATTTAATAGCCCCCTCCCCATCTCCTCCTCCATCCCCCCCATAAGAGATGCTCTAAGAGCTAAATTTGGCTATAAGTTCTTGGGGCTAGAGCGACTCTCACAAAGAGAGTACGCCTTTTTTAGACATGTCGAATTGGTTCTGGTTAATAGGAAAATTGTCGGTTCTGGTTTTCAGCTAATGATTCGATCAACCGTTGATTGCCAATTTCTGTTTGAATCAAAACTGTGAACTGGTTTCTGGTGGTTTGGTTTCAGTTCTAAACCGAAACTGCCGGTTAACCAAAAAATGGCGGTTTAGAACTGTTGGTTAAATCGGCCGGTTTGAGACTGTTTAAAATCAACTACTTGGATGATAGAGTCATTGATGATCAACATCTACAAAATATAACCGTTGGAATCCAAACGGCTATTTTTTCAAAAAAAAAAAAAAATTCATTTCTACACGTATAAATGCCACCCCCTCTACAATAACAATCCTCAAACCAATTTATCTCTAATCTTGTTCTTCTTCTTCTCCTCTTATACTTTGAAGCTTCAAGTTGTTGATTTGTGAAAAAATACTATCAATAATCAATCTTCTTCTCATTTTTATAATCCTTTTTTTATAATATAATTATGGCAAGCTCTTTTCGTAATATTAATACTAATATTATTCGTGAATCTCATTAAGCCCGAGGTCAGGTTGGAGGTCGAGGTCCTCGAGAACCTTCGGCCGTTGCAGGAGATTATGTTTCCGATGAGATGATGCCGTAAGAAATTGATTTTATATAGTCAAATCTATTTCGGTAATAATTTACCCATATCCGACGAATCCGAACCACCGGCCATGTGAATCTTGATGAAGATGGGGAGGAAAGACGTGCTAACTGTGCTATGCCACCATCGCCTCCAATAAAATCAAAGGCAAAGGTGAAGGCAAAGAAGCTGAGTGAATACCAATCCCCCATCTTGAGATTTCACTTCACAAGAATGACGATCGAGGGTGAATCCCGTGCAAAATGCAATTATTGGCCCAAGCATTACGCCTTCAGTACCAGCAATAATACTTCCCATGGGACGATGATATCACACATGGAGAAGAAGCATCTCGACAATACAGCGTTGGTAGCTCTCAAACATAAATAAACTTCTCGTCCTCATCTACCGTCGGGGTCGGCGGTCAAGGTACAAGTTCTAATTTGTTTCAATATTGCAAAAGTGGTCATAGAAAGTTTCTTGCAAGATTTGTTACCTTTATGGGTCTTCCTTTTAATCATGAGCATAATAGTCATTGTGAAGATTATACTAAAGGTGCATTTAATACATATAACACTAGAATTTCACGAAATAAGGTTACTCGTGATCTTGAAAACATGGTTGGTTTTAATAAGTTGAATTTGACTTCCATATTTGATAGTTACCACATAGTATCTCGATATGTTCGAATATTTGGACATATTCCCATCATAATAATAATTGTATGGGAAATACATGTCATTGGATTAATAATTATTGGACTTTACAAAAATATTTGATTACATGTAGAGAGTTTAATAGTTCACTTACTAAAGTCAATATTTCTCACAAAATATCCACTATTTTATCCGAGTATTGATTCAAGCTTTTTGCACCTACTTTTATTAAATTTGTCAATTTTAAAAAGCTCACCCGCAAAGTACGGGGAAAAGTGTAGGTTGATAAGTTGACTCAAGTCGATCTCTTGAGGAAATCTGATTCGAAAGATTATTTTGCGTTTGCATTTCACGAATAAGAAATTAAATAAAAATAACACACGGTCACAAATTTATTTGGGAGTTTTAAGAACTAAAATTAATTAAACTAATTAAAACTAAAGATTATCTAAGGTATGACCTAATTAATTGGATCTAAAATTATTTAAACTAAGAATTAATTATCTAAAACTAAGGATTATTTTAACTAAGAATTAATTAATTAAAAGGCTTTTAAAATGATTTAAGAAAATTAGGGTTCTAGAGCTTTGATTCGTCTCCACGGTCGCTTGGGAAGTCCCAATTGATGGTTCACAATAAGTCTAGGCTCTAGACCCATAAGATCTAACTAATAATAATCATCAATCTCAACATCACAATCCCAACACAATCACAAGAACGATTCGTCATGGAAGCAATAATTATTAATTAAACTAATTAAAAGCATGCAACTAAATTAAAGAGCGTAGAAAATAAATACTTACTAATTAAACTAAGACGAACCGCAGCCTTTTGGTGAAGAAATCTTGAATCTAAACTACCTAGCAGCTAATCTAACTAATCTAAAACTAAGAATCCGAAACTAAGAAATTTGAAGAGAAACTAAAAATGACTCGGCACTCGTAGGGATTTTCAATCCCTAAGAGGCCTTAGAAACCCTGGGAATAAGTTTAAAGTGTCTAACTACAGCTTAGGTAACTTAGAAAATCATATTTATGGGGTAGTATTTATAGATTTTCGAAAAACTTGAAAAGGAAAGTTTTTATGTCGGTTATGGGCACTTAGCGGTAGCGTTAACGGTAAGGTAGCGGTAGGGTAACCGTTATAGAAAGCTATCGCTAGTTCTTCATTTTTGTACTTCTACACTTGATTCGTACGTTTTTGTTACGAATTTGTACATAATCGAGTCTTGTTTTGGTCTTTTTATTATCTTTTTTTCGGGTTAAGACTAGGATGAATTGCATCGTTTTGCACCTTTTGCCTCCTTACTTAACTTTCCGACTTGCTGATAGCTAATCGGTCTAAATGAGAGTAATATTGTGTTTTTCTCATACAGCTAGAGCGTCTGGTGGATCCGAGGCACAAAGATAGAAGAAGCGGCGCTCAAAAGTAACCCAAAAGGACACACACCGATCGGACAGTCTATGTCTCCGATCGGACCAACTGATGACGAGCACACCGACCAAACGAACTAGCGCACCGATCTAAGCAGCGGACAGTGTCCTTTGTCCGATCGGACAATACCTTTGTCCGATCGGACAAGTACGTTACGCATGCAGATTTTGGAAATTTTCAGTTAGGAAACGGCTGAAAACTGTTTAAAAATGGCAGAGAGGCTAGGGTTTCGAAATTATTCAATCTTGGAGACCTTTTGGAGGCTGGAACAAGGTTAGAGAACCCACAACACACCCGAAGGTTGAGAGATATGACACATCTCTCATACCTCTAGCATAAAACCATACAATACCGTTTCAAGCTTCGATTCGCAGCAACCAACGTTCTTCGCTAGGATTATGGGTTCGTGACAAGCCTCGGGATCCTACTCATATGTTGGAGTACACTCATTCGTCGTCATCATTCTTTGAAAGTAGTTCAACGATTAGTAATCTCTAAACTCGTCTTTTGATTTGATGTTTTTGAAAGTGGTTTGGTTTGATATTGGATATGAACAGTTGATAGTATGCTAGTTAATGTTATGTTAGTAGATTGTTAAGGTTTTGGTGAATTGGATTCACACCTTTGCGTTTTTGAATTATTTATTTTGGTTGAACTATTGGGTTGAGAATGGGATTATGGTTGGTTTAGTTATAGTTTGTGAAGCTTTTAGTATTTAAATTATCATGAATCTTGTTGCGCATTTGAGATAATGTCGGAAGTAGTATTGTGATAGAATTACTATTAATCCTTGGTTGTTGAAGACCTTAGATTGTTAGTTGTTATTACTAGAACATGCAATATGGGAAGCAAATGCTAGTATGATGTGTAGTATTCCGTATTTGTTTTACAATTGTCGCTTTTCTCACGACTTGTCGAGAGGTTGACACCCTCGAGACAAGAGAGTTTTTGTTTTCAAAACAATTGATTTCGAATTATTTCTAAAACCCAATTAACTGTGTGTTTATATAGAATTGTGATATTAATATAATAAACGTAGTTAAATCCGATTCTCATTCCTCGAGAGATCGACCCGAGCTAACTAACTAGTGTACAAGTGACCCCGTTCTCTTGTGGGCGAACTAAACTTTTTTTCAAACATAGACGCGTGCTGGTTAACCGGTAATTAATTTTGAAAGGAACACAAAAGTTCATCTCAAAATTTTGCGCCGTTGCCGGGGAATGGCAAATGTGTTAATGATGTTTATTTTTGTTATTGTTTATTTGTCGTTAGTTGTATAATGTTTATGGTTTGCCACTCGATGCGGTGATTGTTTGTTGTTGATGCAAGGTCGACGAAGCCTTAAAGGAGAACTGACCCCATTCATCAATAGCATCGAACGCGTGTCGAGACCGAGACAATTATTTCCTTCCACTGAAGGGAATCTTTCGGAAACAAGTTCAACCAACATGGCAGAGAATCTACCTCTTGGAGGACGAGGAGGAATGAATGGAGATCGAGGGAGATGACGAAACACCCAAACCCCTCCTCGCGATTATCCATATGGCGTGCCACCCATTGACGATGTGCATGTACAAGAACAAACGAATAATAACAAAGATGAAGAGCCAAGAAATCCACCTCTACTCCATGACGAAGAACCAAGAGAGCCAAACCAAGCAAACAATGGGGAGCACCAACCGAGAGACGATCATCAAATTATGATGCAAGAGAACCCTACTTACCAACAACCTCCTCAACGATTTTAGAACCGTGAAGAGGCTCGAGCTTACAACACTCGAGCGAATCGAGATTTCGAGCACAACAATGGTGGTCATGGCGGGCCCCAGCCCCAAAACAACCAACGAAACCACCAAAGGCACGAGAACTTCGAACGAGAATGGAACCATAATCAAAATAGGAGGGAGAGACGTCCGTTCAACGTTTGGCAGTGGGAGAACTTTCGAAACGATGGATATGATGATCGTGGGAATTAGGAGGAGGAGCGTGATTATGGGTATTATGAGGAGTATGGAGAGGAAAGAAACTTTGGCGCACAAGCTAACTTCGGAGGAAGAAGAGGGCGCCGATACCCTAATGAACGTCATCAAGGAGATCTCCTCTTCTGCACGATTGGATCATACAGCAGTGCAATAGTCTTAGTCCCCGCAGCAAGAGACTATGACTTGAAAGCGGGCAGCGTAAACCAACTTCCTACTTTTCACTGCATGCCCAATGAAGAATCACTGAATTTCATTCGGGAATTTTACCTCGTGGTGGGCAGAATTCCGCATCTCGGATTACATGAGGATCAATTAAGGATGAAATGCTTTCCAACAACCTTAAAGGAAAAGGCAAAGCATTGGCTTTTATCGTTGCAACCCAATTCTTTGACTAATTGGGAAATGGTGTATAAAAAGTTTATGAGTAGATTCTACTCCGCTCAAACAACTGCCAAATTGCGAAGAGAGATCACAAACTTTGAAAAAATGGAGGGGGAATCATTCTACGATGCATGGGAACGATATAAAGGACTCTTGAAAAAATGTCCACACCACAACAATAGCGCAGAGATGGTAAATAATTACTTCCATGAAGGGCTATTCCCGGTGTACAAACAGCAAGTAGAAGTGAAGGCGGGAGATTTTGGAGATTGACCGCTACGAAGGCTTGGGATTTGTTCGAACATATGAGTGAAAAATCGCAGCAAACGAGTTTCCGACCGAGGAAATACAAAGTCCCAACAATCCAAATAGAAGAGCTGACAAAGCAAGTCGCACTATTAATGAGTAAAATGAAGGGAGAGGAGGGACCTTCGACACCTCCACCTAAGATGTGCGAAAAATGTGGAGAAGTGGGACATGAAATGGACACTTGTAACGTGGTGTTCGACGACGAAGAGGAAGGGGAGGTGAATGCCGTCCAAAATTATCAACCCAATAACAAGTATGGGAAGAAGTTTACTGGATAGTACAACTCAAGTTCGAGTTACGTTCCAAAGAGCTCGAATTACATGCCCAACTCCAAGCAATCGGACTCAAGACCACTTCCGAATAAGAGCCAAGGAGAATCAAGTGGCCATAACTCTTATCAAAATAAGGGGAAAGGCAACTACTCTCAACACCCTCCGCAACAATATCAAGCACCACAACAACCATACCACAAGCGCCACAGCCGCAATACCAACAAACTCCACAACAACAATAGCCACAAGTGCCGCAACAGCAGCAAATGCCACTCCCGATCAATCCTGACGACGAACTAAGACTATGGTGTCAACAACTAGAGCATGAGAATCTACGTAATCTGGAGGAAACGCTCTGAACAATCGAGGAAGGCAAGCGAACGAGGAAGCAATTGGAGAAGTTGGAGATGATGATAGGGCAACTCTCAGCTTCTATGGCAAAGACGGCAAGTGATCCGGGAAAGCTACCCAGCCAAACCCGAACAATCTATGGCGGTGCATGTGCTACGTGGCGGAAAGGAAGTCAATTATGGACTACGAGAAATCGAGAGAGAAGACTTCGAAATCGAGCAGACTGTGGATGAACGAGATGAAGGAGAGCCAAGTTCGAACGGTGAAGAAGGAACAATGGATAAAATTCATAAGTCACGCAACCCATATGTTCCAGGATCATTGACGGGAGCTTTTCAACCAAAACGTGCCGAAGCGAATCAGAAGTACGCAGCCAAGGACTTGACCGATCGGACTGCTAAAACGACCAATCGGACTGGAGAACAGTGGACTCCTTCCGGTCGAAATGATCCAGGGAGCGATCGGAATAGAGAACAGTGCACATCTTTCGATCGAAACATCTCAGAACCCGATCAGAGTAGAGGATAGGAGGACTCTTCCGATCGGTCAAAGGAGACTGACTGACCGGACAAGAGAGCTGACAAATAGCGGGGACATCAATGAGTCATAAGGGATGCCATACCATTTCCCAATCGCCTCAAACCAGCAAAGGAAAGCAAAAAGTTCATGGAACTTTACAATATGCTGAAAGAACTTGCAACAAAAGAAAGGAGGATGGAAGGGAATGAATGAGTTATATTATCCAAGGAAGTGAGCACGGTATACCATCAACTACTGCCATCGAAGGCAATAGACCCAGGGAGCTTCTACATTACGATAACCCTTGGGGATGGACAAAAAGCTCGTGGGATGCTCGACTTGGGAGCAGGGATCAATTTGATGCCCTATGCCTTGTACAAGCAATTTAACCTTGGGAGAATGAAGCTAACGAGCTTACGGCTTCAATTGGCAGATCGTTCATTACGATATCCTTTAGGAGTGGTCGAGGATGTTCTAGTGGAGGTTGGATCACTGGTAGTCCCCGTGGACTTTGTAATACTGGATGTTGGAGAAGTAGATGCGGCAAGCAAGGAGCACACCATTCTATTGGGCAGACCCTTCATGGCAACATCGCACACTTTAATCGATGTAAGACGAGGGAAGATGATACTCTCCGTATTTAGGGAATCCGTGACATTCTCTCTCAAAGACATCCAAAACATTCCATCACCCATGATTGGTCTCGATTGTTCTTACCTTGATTCGGTGGACCAATGCGTGAGCGAATTTTTTGGCTTTATACCGATAGAAGACTTTAACGTCGAGGACAACGATATTGACTACAACGGGGAGGTGGTGAGCAGCACAGAACTTSTTTCAATCAAATGGCATAGGTTGGGGCTTTCCTTTGTTAGAAATCCACAGACAACATTCTAGAACTTCCAAACCAAAGAAATGCAACATGAGAAGGAGCTTTTTACGTTACGCTTCAATAGAATGAATTCAGTAAGGGTAGAGTACGCCCTATGGTCGATCGAAGGTCCTGTGCCACTTTCACTCCAATCCATCTTTGTCCAGCCAGTTCATAACAAAATGTTAGACCAAGGCTAACACAACCYAATTGGTTGAGGAAAAGGAAACCCCAGCGACCAAGCACTCCCGCCCCAAAAGAAGAGACCAGGGTGGTCACTCTTTTCGAAATTAATGAAGAGCCCATGATCGAGTCGCCCATTGTACCAACTTTGGAGCCCAAGATGGAGCTGAAACCGCTTCCGAGCCACCTCAAATACGTGTTTCTTGAACCCAACGAGAGGAAACTAGTAATCATTTTTGCGGAATTGGCTGAACATGAAGAAAGAGAACTGATTGAGGTTCTCAAGAAATACAAGCAAGCGATAGGGTGGAGTATCGATGACATAAAAGGGATAAGTCCGGTCACATGCATGCACCGGATCAACCTAGATGAAGGAGTGAAACCGGTACGAGAAGGGCAAAGACGTTTGAACCCCACACTCAAAGAAGTCATCAAGAAGGAGATCTTTAAGCTAATCGAAGAAGGGATTATATATCATGTATCTGACAGCGAGTGGGTGAGTCCCATGCACGTTGTCCCAAAGAAGGGGGGCATCATGATCGTGAAAAATGAAAATGGAGAAATCGTCCCAACACGCTTAACCATTGGGTGGCGTATGTGCATTGACTATCGCAAGCTCAACGCGGCGACGAGGAAAGACCACTTCCCACTCCCATTCATGGACCAGTTACTCGACAAGCTAGCAGGGCATGAATACTATTGCTTTCTAGATGGACTTTCCGGCTACTACCAAATTGCAATAGCTCCGGAGGGTCAGAAAAAGACCACATTCAAGTGCCCCTTTGGCACATTTGCTTACCGGAGAATGCCTTTTGGCTTGTGCAATGACCCAGCGACCTTTCAGAGATGCATGATCTCCATCTTCATCGAATTCATCGACGACTTTCTCGGAGTCTTTATGGATGACTTCTCGGTATTTGGCTCTTCCTTCTCTCATTGTTTGAAAAACTTAACAAAAGTACTTGGGCATTGTGTCGAGTCACATTTAACTTTGAGTTGGGAGAAGTCAGATTTCATGGTGAAAAGCGGGATTGTGTTGGGACATGTAGTGTCGAGTAAGGGGTTGGAAGTTGATAAAGCGAAAGTAAACGTTATTGAGACTCTTCCACCCCCTGAGGATGTCAAAGGAGTTAGGAGCTTTTTGGTACATGCGGGTTTTAACAGACGTTTCATTAAAGACTTTTCAAAAATCTGTCGCCCGTTATGTAAATTGCTTGGGAAGGATGTGCCTTTTGAATTTGATGGTGAGTGTCTTAGTGCTTTTAACGTTTTAAAAGAAAAATTAACACAAGCACCAGTTGTAGTAGCACTGGATTGGTCTCTTCCTTTCGAGATTATGTGCGATGCTTCAAACGAGGCAGTCGGGGCAGTCTTGGGCCAATGAGTAGATAAAATGTTGAGGGTCGTTTACTATGCCATCTATATGTTGAATAGCGCCCAACGTAACTACACTACTATAGAACGAGAGCTATTCGCGGTTGTGTTCATATTAGATAAGTTCCGTTCTTACATCGTCGGTTCCAAAGTCATCGTGCATACCGATCATGCAGCTCTTCGTCACTTGTTTGCCAAAATGCAAAGCAAGCCCAGATTGATTCATTGGATTCTTCTCTTGTAAGAATTCGACGTCGAAATTAAGGATAGGAAAGGGAGCGGAAATGTGGTTGCTGATCACTTATCCCGCATGCTAGTGGAAGGAGATCCGAATAAAGTCGAGTTTGTAGATGATGTGTTCCCTTACGAAAGCGCACATGCCATCGAAGAAATAAACGAACCATGGTATGCTGATTTTTTGAATTTCCTTATTTGTAAAATTATCCCTAACCATCTTTCTTCGAAAGAAAGAAAGAGATTTTTGTTTAAATGCAGGAGTTTCTTTTGGGACGATCCTTATCTTTACAAGCGTTGTAAGGATGGGCTTTTTTGGAGATGCATACCGGATGAAGAGAAGATAGGTGTGCTAAGATTTTTCCATGATGAGGGAGGACACTTCGGAAGCCAGAAAACGGCCTTCAAGGTCCTTCAAGCCAGATTTTACTGGCGCTCACTTTTTGCCGACGCACACCAATATTGCAAAACATGCGATAGATGTCAACGTTCGGGAGCAATAGGGAAAAAGAATGAGATGCCCTTAGTACCCAATCAAGTGATCGAGATCTTTGATATTTGGGGCATCGATTTCATGGGTCCTTTTCCGAGGAGTGGAGAGTACGAGTACATACTCGTAGGAGTCGATTACGTATCAAAATGGGTGGAAGCAATTCCCACAAGGAGATCTAACTCCGAGATCATCCTCAAATTCATCCAGGAGAACATCTTTAGCCGATTCGGAATGCCGAGAGCGATCATAAGCGACGGGGGTAGCCATTGGCCTTTAATCGACTGCTGAGCAAGTATGGGGTGTGTCACAAGGTGGCAACCCCTTATCATCCGCAAACCTCGGGGGCAAGTAGAGACAAGCAACCGACAAATCAAGGGTCTCTTAGAAAAAATCGTAAAACCGAACCGTAAGGACTGGGCAGCAAAGCTAATTGATGCACTGTGGGCTTACCGTACAGCCTACAAAATGGTGTTGGGCATGAGCCCATTTCGGTTGATTTATGGAAAAGCGTGCCACCTTCCCGTCGAGTTGGAGCATCAAGCAGAGTGGGCAATTCGCACATTGAACCTTAATTTGAATGAGGCCGGAGGATATAGGAAGCTTGAACTAAGAGAATCGGAAGAAATTCGCAATGATTCATACGAGACGGCATGGGCGAGCAAGCGGAAAATAAAGGAAGCACATGACAAGAAACTCGTCCACAAAAGCTTGGAAGTTGGTAAGCTAGCTTTGCTTTTTAACTCGCGCTTTAAACTCTTCCCAGGGAAATTGAGATCAAAGTGGAGCGGTCCGTTCTTGATTACCTATATAAACGAATTTGGAGCCGTGACTTTGCTTGATGAGAAGAGAAACTCCACCTTGCAAGTCAATGGCCATTGTGTGAAAATGTATCATGGGGGACAAATTTCGCAGAAAGATCACAAAGTGGTGATACTCAATGATCCCCCTCAAGAGATTTGAAGCACGTCTGAGGTATCGTCAAGCATAAGACGTTAAACGTTGCACTTCTTGGGAGGTAACCCAAGCTCTTCTTTTCTATTTTTATTCTTGCTTTCATGTATATATTTGTGTTTATTCATTGGGTAGAGTATTTGGCAGGTACCACTGCAGGTTGAACGAGCGAACTACGAATTTTCAGGACTTACTGATCGGTGACCTATAGACAACCGGTCGGACTACTCCATGTAGGGGTGTCCGATCAGACAAGTATTGACACCGATCGGACGGTCCGTACGGGAGCCTATTTTGGGAAGGATATCACCATGCAAAGGAAGCCAATTTGGTAAGATATTCTGACAATATCTTCTGAGGTAAGAAGGATCTTTAATTTTGGGGGGTTGATTTTATTAAGGTTAAGTGAGTATTTTATTTCCCCTCTTCTTGATATGATTCGATTCTGAAAATCCTTTAACCTACCTCCTCAAACCCTATATAAACCCACCCTCTAGACCTTTAACTCCACACCAACTTCCTTTCTCCTTTTTGATATTTCTGAGAATTGTCCAACACCCAACACCATGAATCATCATAACAACAATGCTTATGGTTGGGTGTCGAGGAAGAAGTATGAGGATACGGTCGAGAAGCTTGAAGAAGAAGTGGAAGAATACCGTCAAAAGATCCACAAGATAAAAACTGATCTCCATGAATTCCTCATTGAAGAAGTTGCTTTGACCAAGAACATTGAACGCCTCCACGGCATCCTGGATGATGCGGACGCCGAGATAATGTGTCTTAAGAGGAGAATCATTGAACTTGAAGAACAGGTTAAGGAATTATACGAGTTGGCATTTGGACACATTCCACTTCCTAACTAGTCTGATAGGCCATTGATTGCGAGGGATTAGTTTTCTGAATGAATGATGTTGGGATTAAGTTATTGTCATAAATAAACGAGCATTATTGCTCGAAAATTGAATAAATGACTTATTTTGTGACTTGTTCTTAACTGATTTTTGCTTGTGAATCTTGCAGGGCACCATATTAATAATCGTAATAATCAATAATATATATATATATATCAGAGAACAATGCAGACCGGTCGGTCAAGGACCTAGACCGATCACATAGAACTTACTGGACCACAGTCCGATCGGACCACGACACTGACCGATCGGACGATGAAGCAGTTTATAAAACTATTGTCGGCGTATTCATAATTACTTTTACCCTAACTCAAATTTCTCTCCTTTACAGTGCATAACTCTAAAAATCGTTCTCCAACACTTCACTAGTCATAGAATTGAGAGCAATAACGCGTCCGATTGGAGACACAACACACCAAATTGCTTCCGCCCGGAGAATTTTTGGAAATCAAGCACAAATACTTCACCACATACCAAGCTTTACCACCACTCCCAAACACGAAAAACTCAAGGTATAATGGCTGAAACTCAACTTTATTGAATTCTTTGGGAGATTGAATTGTAGGTTTTGTGGGAATTGGAGTTGGTTTATGCAAATTTGAACTTGAAATTGGTAGATTTCTTAGTCACACTAAAGGTGTTTGATAAAAGTCCCGTGAGAACGTTTGTTGTATCTTTTGAGTTTTCGAATCAGTCATGGCATTGTCTTCTCGTCAACTTCGGGGAAAAACTACTGGTCGCGTCCCGAACAACACCCGGGGTGGGTTGGCCCCCTTCGACCTCAAGGACGAGCGTGAAACTAAGCTCTACAAATCCTTGATTAAAAGGGACGTCTACCACCCCCATTTCATCAATCTCGAGTTTTGGGGAGAGAAGGTCGCAATTGGTGATAAGACGACCGTGAAATTCGTTAAAGGAATCGAGAACCTCGGGCTAATGAAATGGGCCGATGTTAATCAACCCGAGTATCAAACTCTTATGCTCGAGTTCTTCAAAATGTTCAAATCACTTGCCGACGGAACATTCGAGTGTCGCTTCCGAAACCAAACGTTCTGCACCTTCTTTTGTGACCTCGACGACATTTTTGGGATTGATAGCCAATGAGGGCCCAACGAGGGATTTGAGCTAGACGACTACGACAAAAGCACTTGGTGGGCTAAGCTTTCTATAACACCACCAGA
Source organism: Phtheirospermum japonicum (assembly GCA_014905375.1). Classification (NCBI taxonomy): domain Eukaryota; kingdom Viridiplantae; phylum Streptophyta; class Magnoliopsida; order Lamiales; family Orobanchaceae; genus Phtheirospermum; species Phtheirospermum japonicum. The sequence goes on from BMAC01000181.1 coordinate 854,107, forward strand.
GCCCGGATGCCGTTTCAACTCGACATCTTTGTGGTCAAACGCCGTCTATCTCACTTACAAGTTTTTCATGCAAGTTTTCTTGGGCTAGGAGGACGCCACTCGGATTTGGTCAACCGAATTGAAGGCCTTGTGGATTGCGTACCACCGTGGCAACACAAACATTTATCCAATTTTAACCGTGGCAATCGAGAATGTCCAACAAGTGCGGGAAAAGAAAACGTCTAAGCTTACTTTAGGAGCTTTCATCACCGCACTTGCACGGCACCACGGTTGTGAGCCTTACGACGACGACATTGTATACCCGAGCGTCATAATGGTAGTTGAGAGTCGGACGGCTAATGGTCGGAACGTAGCTATCCCAACTTTTATGATAGCTTCGGATAGGATGAGGGCCGAAGTCATTCAGGATTCCGACAACAACGAAACCGACGAGGACGACGATGAGGAGAATGAGGAGGATAACGGGGAGTAGACCATGAATGAGGACAATGGGGGAAATGGGAACACCGGTTCCCAGACTTACAATCATGGAGAGTATAGGGACGGCGTTTATTTCTCGGACGAGCAGTGGCAGCAGCAGCAGGATTTCCAAGCGCGAATGATTGCTCAAATGGGGGAATTTCGCATTCATCAAGAGGAGCACGCGAGGAATGCTCGCCAAGATGCCTGGGCTATGCGTGAGGAAACTCGGGAGGAGGCTAGTTATTTCCGGAGCACATTGACGACGATGAGCAACAACTGGGCGGAAACCAATCAGCATCTTGCCCGGTTGACCGGAAGCATCGAGGCGAATCATGGATACCTTGTTCAAATTAATGAGCACCTCTCCCGTCTCGAGCAACGCTACCCACCTCCACCTCCGGACCATATGGACCAGTATGCGGGCCCATGCCCCACAATCTGTATCACCTCTCTATCCATCTTTTATTGCTTTTTAGGATATTTACTATTTATTCGGATTTTTTGTAATTTTATTTCTTTTGTGTTTGCATTGTGTTGACTATTTCTACTCTTGGTTGATTCGATTGCATGTGATGTTCTGTGCACTTTTCTATTCCCCAATGTTCAATAATCGTATTTTAGAAACAGGAGTTTGCTTACACTTTCGAAAAAGGGGGGGAGACTGCAGTCCGATCGGAGTTACATGGCTGACCGATCGGTGAATGTCTACTGGACTGCAGTCCGATCGGACAGTGTACAACTTTCCGTTTCTGGGGTTTGAGTCTATGCATGCTTGAGTTTGAACCATTTTTAGTAACATGGTCACATTTTTCGTAACGAAATGCTAGTCAACCAACTGAATATTTGCCCATGCTTATTTGTGTTTGTACTGGCATGCCTGTCGGAATCATGTATTTTGTGATATGACGTTAGAGTCTTTTGAGCTTGTTTAAGTACAATTTTTCAAAACTACTTATATGTATTTAAAACAACACTTAGTCGTTACCAATTCTGCAAAACTTCAAAAACTCGATCACCTTGTTTTCAAAGCTTGAATTGAACCCTAGTGAAAAGCCTTGTGTGTTTATCATCATTTTATGTTGTGATTCGATAAGTGTTTTGAAAGGTCTCTTAATCGCATGTGTACATTTGATTTTGAAAATGACGATAGGCACATATAAAACCCATTTTCGACCTTATTCATAAATAAAAACCATTAAAAATCACAATGAGCTCCTTTGAGCCTTAATTCCATTTCTTTGTTATCCACGAGCATTATTGCAGCTCTTATTTCAACTAAAGTGAGATGAGAGTTTTAATTATGGTTAATAAGATATGACGATCGGGGTAGGAACTAGTGGGACTCTCTAAACCGAGAGAAAGCAAAAAAAATAAAAAATAAATAAATTTATATATATATAGAAAATAAAAAATAAGGGTGCTTAAGTTCAAAAGAGCATCTAAAGCATCTTGGTTAAAGCTATACAAGGCTAAAAATAATGGTACATGGTTATTTGGTAAGGATGAGGAGCAAAAATTACGCTCTATGCGTTGAAGGGCGGATTGAGTGAGTTATAGATTGTGTTTGTCCGCAAGTTAGACACACATCCTTATATATGACATACCTTACCAAAGAGCCGACATTACAACCCTTAAAAGTCCTAATCTGATTCTTGATTGAATGTGCACACTTATGCGATGATTGAGTCTTTGATTTTCACGAGTCGTTGAGTGCATGATTATGATGACCCAAGAGTATACACTTACCTGTTGAAAACACGAGCAAATGAGTGCACCATGTTATGGTACCATTTTGTGAGGAAGCAACCTTTCGATTTCAAGGTGAAAAGGTAATACGAGTTAGCTTTATGGTTTCGGCGAAAGTGTTTATAAATGCAAAACTAAACTATATGCAGAACATGACTCTTAGCTTTAATTACTTTCACTCCTCTTGATTCTGATCCTTTCGTTTGTTCGAGGACGAACAAACCAATTAAGTATGGGGTGGTTGATTCATAAGTTTTTGTTACGAATTTGTACATAATCGAGTCTTGTTTTAGTCTTTTTAATATCTTTTTTTCGAGTTAAGACTAGGATGAATTGCATCGTTTTGCACCTTTTACCTCCTTACTTAACTTTTCGACTTGCTGATCGCTAATCGGTCCAAATGAGAGTAATATTGTGTTTTTCTCATACAGCTAGAGCGTCCGGTGGATCCGAGGCACAAAGATAGAAGAAGCGGCGCTTAAAAGTAACCCAAAAGGACACCCACCGATCGGACAGTCTATGTCTCCGATCGGACCAACTGATGACGAGCACACCGGCCGAACGAACTGGCGCACCGATCTAAGCAGCGGACAGTGTCTTTGTCCGATCGGACAATACCTTCGTCCAATCGGACAAGTACGTTACACATGCAGATTTCTGGAAATTTTCAGTTATGAAATGGCTGAAAACTGTTTAAAAACGGCAGAGAGGCTAGGGTTTCGAAATTATTCAGTCTTGGAGACCTTTTGGAGGTTGGAACAAGGTTAGAGAACCCACAACACACCCGAAGGTTGAGAGATATGACACATCTCTCATACCTCTATCATAAAACCATACAATACCGTTTCAAGCTTCGATTCGCAGCAACCAACGATCTTCGCTAGGATTCTTGGTTTGTGAGTAGCCTCGGGATCCTACTTATATCATAGAGTGCACTCGTTCGTCGTCATCATTCGTTGAAAGTAGTTCGACGATTAGTAATCTCTAAACTCGTCTTTTGATTTGATGTTTTTGAAAGTGGTTTGGTTTGATATTGGATATGAACAGTTAATAGTATGCTAGTTAATGTTATGTTAGTAGATTGTTAAGGTTTTGGTGAGTTGGATTCACACCTTTGCGTTTTGAATTATTGATTTTGGTTGAACTATTGGATTGAGAATGGAATTATGGTTGGTTTAGTTATAGTTTGTGAAGCTTTTAGTATTTAAATTATCATGAATCTTGTTGCGCATTTGAGATAATGTCATGATGGGGCAGCCAGTAAATCAGACCTCATTTGGGGTAGATCTGACTTGGAAGATTGGGAGTTAATATGAAGAGAAACAAAGGCGGCTTTTTCGCTTGGGTAAAAGCCCGACCAGACCTATTGGAAAATAGGATACGCGGAAAGAAGGAAGCAGCTCTTCCTTCTTCCTGAGCTGGAGAAGTGCTCTACCAGACAATAGAGAAGGAAGACCTGTTTGCCAGGCTCTGAATAAGGAGACAAGTGGGACCACTTGTCAGAATTGGTTACGCAAACGGCCCGTGATTTGCGGCGCGTGTTCCTGGGATCCCGACCAGGGTCCCCACCAGGATAAGTTATAAATACCCCAGCCTGGAGGCAGGGAGAGGTATGATGTTACAAGTATTCCTTCTTATTTTCTCTGGAAAACACCTCATCGCTTACTAACTTAAGCATCGGAGAGGTTTCCACCGGAAAACCTCCGGTGGTCCTTTCTAACCTTTGTTTGTGGTGTAGGCTTCGGAAGCTTGCGGGTTCTCAGGTCTTACCCAGGTGTTTCACTATTTCCGGTAGAAACAATTGGCGCCGTCTGTGGGAATCCGATCGAGCTAAGGCGTGAGGATGACTTCAGATGGTTGGAAGCGAAATTTGATAGGGGAATTGGGTGGCACTCCGAATTTCGCCGTGCATACCCATGCACAACAGGCACCAGAATCATCATCAATACCAGATACGACAGGATCGGCCATGGCAGCTCCGCCAGGTCCCACACCACCGCCTCCGAGGGAACCTGCTGTGGGTGGGGGTGTCTCTCTCAATGAGTCACTTCTGACACAGCTGTCAGAATTGATTGGCAAGGCTGTGGAGGCGGCGGTCGAGAAAAAATTCGCGGAAATGGCATCGCCGCCGGCCAACGCACTACTAATGCAGGCAGCCCCGGCGACAGAAACAGAATCGTTGCACGCTCGACGTACGGAGCGAATCTGCCAACCGGATAGAGAAGAGCATCTTGCCATGTCTGACAGCGACACGGCCTGCCAGGCTAATCCCGGCTTGGTCAAACAGATGCAGAGCCTGCAGAAAGAGGTTCGTGAATTTAGGAAGAAGATGGTGGGTGCAGCTGCACCACCGGCACGGCGAGGCACCCCGTTTACGGAGGAAGTCATGTGCGATGATATCCCAGCATCTTATCGATCCTTGGGTTTTGAATATAACGGGACGACGGACCCATTAGACCACCTCAACCGTTTTGAGATAGCAGCGGCGTTGCACAAATTTTCCGATTCGGTTATGTGTCGGGTCTTTCCAATGACTTTTACCAAATCAGCACAACTTTGGTTCAGCCAATTACCACCGAGATCTATCAGCAACTTTGATGAGTTCAGCTCGGCCTTCCTACATCAGTTCACGAGTTGTAGGAAGTATCAAAAAATGCCGCTCGAGCTTTTTAGTTTAAAGCAGAAAGAGAATGAGAGCCTACGCGCTTACATCAATAGGTTCACAACATCAAAGCTGGAAGTACCCTCGGCATCAGAAGAGCTGCTTGTAAACGCTCTGGCACAAGGTTTGAGGAAGGGAGAGTTCTTCCAATCTTTGGTGGTAAGACCAGCATTGAAGTTTGGAGAGCTCCTGGAGAGAGCCGAGAAGTACATCCACTTAGAGGAAGCTCTGAAGCTCAAGGATGAAGGGGAAAGGAGAAGAGAGAGGTATGACAGGGATGATAGGGTAATAACAAAAAAGCCCAGACCAGAGCTGTCAATGGGTAGATCTCGTTTTGATAAATATACCCCCCTGGCGACACCTCCGGGCGAAATTTTGCAGGCAATAGAGCGTCACCCAGAGCTCAAGTGGCCCAAAACATACTCGCAGAAGCCAAGAAAAAAATGGTCAGATCGCTTTTGTCGCTTCCATAATGAATATGGACATAACACAGATGAATGCACATACCTGAAAGACGAATTGGAAAGAATGGTCCAGGCTGGACACCTAAAAGAATATGTTGGTGCGAAGAGAGGTGATACCAGGCCTGGACATCACAGTGCAGACCGCTTCTCGCAAAGCAAAGGTGGTCGGGCGGATGCTCCAGACAGAGGAAGGGCTGGTTCAAGAAGACCTGATCAAGCCCAGGTCGTTCATGGTGAAATCCAAATGATAACAGGGGGAGAGCTAGATGAGCACTCTAAGAGAACTCGACACAGTTATGTCAGGGCTGCTAAAGACCTAGTCAGAACATCCCGGGAAGTGGGACAAGTAGCAGCCACGCCCAATATTTGCTTCGGATCAGAGGACAGTGATGGCATCCTCGCTCCACACATGGATGCTTTGGTGATAACAGCTACTATTGCCAACTATAACGTTCGTCGAATTTTTGTGGACACAGGATCTTCTGCAGATATTATATTCCTGGACTGCTTTACAAAGCTAAAGTTGAATGTTGAACTTGAAGAGGTAACCAGCATGTTCGGAGTCAGAGCTGGAAAATTCCTAGGCTATATGGTGACGGAAAAATGGTATTGCAGCCAACCCTGAAAAGGTAAAAGCTATCGTGGAAATGGGTGCACCTCGGAATGTAAAAGAGATGCAATGCTTGGCAGGACGAATCAATGCTTTAAGCCGGTTTTATGTCCAGATCTGCCGAGAAGAGCTTACCATTTTTTCAGGCCTTGAGGAAAAGGGCCAGGTTTCAATGGAATGATGAATGTGAAGAGGCCTTCCGATCGCTAAAAGAATATTTGGCCAACATGACTTTACTCACTAATCCCGTCCAAGGAGAACCCTTGATATTGTATCTATCTGTTGGATAGAAGGCGATCAGCTCTGTCCTAATCAGGGAAGAGGGTAAGATACAAAGACCGGTATATTTTTGGAGCAAGGTCTTACACGAAGCAGAAGTGAGGTACGTGGAGGTGGAAAGGGCGATGCTAGCCCTAGCAGGAACTGCAAGGAAACTACGGCCGTATTTCCTTTCTCATACAATTATCGTGCGAACCAATCTACCATTAAAAAATATAACGGATAAGCCAGAAGCATCAGGGAGGCTGGTCAAGTGGATCATAGAATTAAGTGAGTTTGATATCACGTTTGAACCCAGAAAAGCGATTAAGGCTCAAGCTCTAGCTGATTTTATGCAAGAAATGGCTGGTCCCCTGGATGAGTTGAAGGAGTGGATAGTTTTTACTGATGGGTCTGTATGTA
>BMAC01000181.1:861764-880361 GCA_014905375.1 Phtheirospermum japonicum
CTTCCCTGGTTGGGTTTGCGGGAGGTGGCGTTAAAGCCTATGGGAGCGGTGAGACTCCTGGTAACCCTGGGGGAAGAACCATATAGGGTGACACGGATGGTGCGTTTCTTGGTGGTAGATGCGCCATCTTCGTATAATGTCATGTTGGGTCGGCCCTCTTTGAGCCAGTTTCATCAGGGCTGCGGGGCTGGAATTGTCCTAATAGACCCAACGGGAGTATCTGTTGAATTCGCTATCCGATTAGATCCCACATTTTCTAACAATGTCGCCGAATACGAGGCCCTTTTGAGAGGGATTCAAATGGCAAAGGATCTAGGGGCGGAGCGACTAAGTGCCAGGGTAGACTCGCAGCTCGTCTATAAACAAATTAATGGGGAATTTGAGACAAGAGAGGAAAGCATGCAGAAGTACCTAGCAAGGTTCAGGTTATTGTATTAGTCAGGGTTTAATTTATGGGTTATTGTATAGTTAAGGTTCAGTTTAGGGGTTATTATATAATTAGGATTTAATTTTGGCGTTATTATATAATTAGGATTTATTTTAGGGGTTATTATATAAATACAGTTTAATTTAGGAGTTTTTATAATTAGGATTTATTTTAGGAGTTATTATGTAAATGGGGTTTAATTTAGGGGTTAATTTATAAATAGGTTTAATTTAGGGGTATTATACAGTTAGGATTTACTTTAGGGGTTATTGTATCGTTAGGGTTTAACTTAGGGGTTATTATATAATTAGAATTTAATTTAGGGGTTATTTTATAAATATAATTTAAATTATGAGTTATTATATAAATATGATTTAATTTAGGAGTTATTATATAATTAGGGTTCAATTTTGGGATTATTATATATTAGTGTTTCGTTTAGGGGTTATTGTACAATTATGGTTTAATTTAGGGGTTATTGTATATTTAAGGTTTAATTTAGGGTTATTATATAATTAGAATTTAATTTAGAGGTTATTATATAATTAGGGTTATTTTAAGGGTTATTATATAAATAGGGTTTAATTTAGAAGTTATTATATAATTAGGGTTTAATTTAGGAGTTATTATATAAATAGGGTTTAGGGGTCGTTTGTGGTTTTGAAATGTGGTGGTGATCAGTACGTGGGTGGTGTGTTTAATATATATGTTATGATTTCTGAGTAATATATACATGTTGTGATTGGTTAGGTAGACGTTAGTGATGACGTGGTTGTTTCACCAAGAAAATAACCAAACCAAATCCAATATTCCCACTCAGAATATCTCTGGGAAAGTCAGCTCAGGACATTCACAAGGGCATAGCAGGTTAGTTTACTGGGCACTTTCGTATTGACATTCGCCCAGGTCTACCCCAATTCAGGTCATATCAACTCGCGCTCCCAAAACGGTTGGGGTAGACCTGTACATCTCTAGAGTTTGCTCCAGGGACACTAGGGCTCCAACTGGATCTCCAAATTCCTTATCTATACAAATCCCGAGAAATCCGCCTTTTGATCAGGTCGAGTCATTGAGGTTATTTGTAACACTTCGTATTCAGCGACAGTTATCGTCTCAACACGTCTTCTCGGGTACTGTACTATCACTAGGTCAGCAATGGTTACAGCCCCCAGCACGTCTCTTCGGGTACTGTGTTTTTGGCAGGTATTAAATGCGGGAATCCCATCAAGATCCACTTTTTCCTCGAAGTTCATTTTTTGAAAAATGTCTTTCCCTTTTTCCTTCTCTTTTCCCAGTTCATTTGTTACTTTGGCTCTTCCTCACCAAACGCTCCTTTCTTCTCACAGTTTTCTCTCACCCGCAGCTTTCTCCTTCCTAAGCAGTTTCCGATCACCTGAAAGAAAACCTAGGTATTTTTCCGTTCTCTGTCCCTTTTCAAATTATGTCTGCTCAATCATCTTCTTCATCCTCTTTTGATCTGGGTTCTACCCCTTCTTCTCCAGTGGCATTCTCTTCTTCTCCGAACACCTCTGCTGATTGGGTTCCCCTTATTTCGGGACATCCCGACAACATCTTCTCTATCCTCAGCAACAAAACAGAAACGGGGCTGAGATCAAAATTTCATATCCCTTTAGAATTCTCCCTGGTTAATCCCATCCTAGGTGAGAGAGCCTACCAACCCCGTGCCGATCACCTGACTTTCTTCGTGGATCAGTTTTAGGCAGGGCTGCGCCTCCTAGTCAACCCTTTCATATTAGAAATCACCCAGATGTACAAAGTACCAGTGCACCAATTCGTCCCCAACTCTTTTAAGATAATTATAGGTTATAATCTGGCTATGCGGTATGCTGGACTTACCCCTACAGCCCTGATGTTTTACTCATTATTCCAGGTCAAGAGCGCCCCTTCCAGCTACTTTTATTTGTGTGCTCACGCCGGTGTACGTTTTCTGACCGGTGGTCCTTCCTCCAACAAAACCTGTAGAAAAAAATTCTTTTTCGTGCATTGCACCGGCGAATGGGGTTTTCCTGCCAAATCCATTGACCAACTCCCCACCCAAGCTCTTCTATCCGTGGGAGACAGGCCTCCTCGTCTAAAGAAAATTATCGAGGCCTTGAACCAAAAAGTTCTTAACCTGACCAAACTTCTTACTCCCTCTACCCTGGATTTCTTCAATTCCAGAGAAGAAACGGGCCCTCTGACCCCTGAGATGGGTATATATCATGAAAACATCTATTTTGTTCTTCTTTTCACCCACTAGGTAGATTTGTCCCTTAAACTGTTTTTTCTTTCTTTTCTTTTATTATTGCCTTCTTTTGCAGGCAATATGATGCGCAAGTTGTTGGAATCCCAACAGGCCGCAACAGCTACCGAGAGGAGGTCGCAAGGAGAGCAGGCTGCTGGATCATCAGAGATTCCCCCATTAGCTCGACTGGAATAGCGCGAGGTACGACCTGAGAGGCGTGAGGCTTACATTGTGCCCAAGGTGGATTTGACAATTCCCTCCGAGTCAGAGGATGAACAGGAGCTCCTTTCTCAAAAATGCGCCCGATCAGGAAAGGGGGTGGCCTTGTCAGGGGCCAAAGTGGTCAATCCTAATGCCACCCTATTTACCAGTACCTCTGTCCTTAGCTGCTCTGGGGACGTGGCAATCCAATTCATTCAAGGCCAGTGCCCAGCATCAGATTGGAAGACTCTGGAAAATTGGACCGACCTAGAGCTAATCAAATCATTATGCCAGGACGAGGCCAGGGTAATCCTCTTTCCCTTATATACTCGCTCTTACTTTCCGCTGTTGTTACCATAAGTTTGATTTATTTCTTCTCAGGCCGCAGCAAAGAGGTCCATAATGGTGGCCCGCGCTAGAGGCTCCCTCATGAATGCAGACTTGGTCAAAGAGCACAATCTTCTGAAGGAAAAGCAGAAGAAGTTGATGGCACTTTGCAAGGAGAGGGGGTCTGAGCTGAAGAGGGCTAGGACAGAAGTGGCAGCTGCCAGAGAAGGAGAGGAAAAGGCTCGGGCAGAAGCGTTAGCAGCCAAAGAGAAAGACGAGGAGGCGCGAGCAGAAGTGGCAAGCCAGATCGAGGCAGCTCTGGCAAGGGGACGGGAGGAGGGTAGGACTGAATTCTTAAGTTCAGAGGATGGGCTCCGGCTCATCCAGACCACCAGGGAGGCGACCAAGCAGGGCTTCCTCGGATCCATGGATCTCTACAAGCTCTTGGTGCTGGAAGCTTTAGTATATTTCAACCTTGGCCTTGACGCTTGTGAGAAGTGGTTTAAGGAAAATCCTTCTCTCCCCTACGACCGCAGCCAAGCAATTCAAGGGAACCCCGAGCCCACCAGCTTCTCCTACTCAGCTGAGGGAGATCATTTGCACCAGCTCAGGGATCACGGATTTGCAGGACATGTCCTCCAGCTCTTCCACTCATCTGCTCCTAATTCTTCCCCTCAACCAGACCAGAATGTGGTCCTAGCTCTGACTGCCCCTATTCCCTCCCCAACCTTTACTGGTCTGGGTGAGATGTCCGGCGGGGTGTCACCCAGCGATCTAGCAGAGGATGTTGTGGAGCAATTTGCTAGAGACTTGGACGTCGGGAATGTTGATATGGCGAACTAGGCTGGTCTGGGCTGTTCTCTGCTTTTTCCTGTTCTGTTCATAGATAGATCTGTTTGCTTTGCCTGTGTGGCTGATCTATCTTTCTTACCTGTAACTGAATAATTTGTCGTTTAATGACTCATTTTTTAGGGTTTCCTAGTTTTAAGGAAACCTTAGTGCTATTTATTCTTGTGGTCACATGCCTCTACTTTTCTTTATATACATGCTTCTTTGCTTTTATGTATTTCATTCTTGATATGGCTTCCTCCACTTTGCTTGAGGAAATTGACATTGTCAAGAGAAAAAACCTCTCTCTTTTTGCTGAGAACTTCAAGCTTGCTGACAAACTTTCCGTTCTCTGGGAGAGAATTTCTCAAGTGTGCCAGCTTCTAGAAAGGAAGAGGCAAAAAAAAATGCTTCTATAAGCGTGAATGGGCTGAACTCCGCCAACTCAATTACCAACTGGAGTAAGAAAAGGCCAACTTGGTCGAATCGATAGGTCGATTAACCACCGTCGATAGCGAGGCCCATGCTATTTCTGGGCGGGATGATAGGTATCGTCAATGTCTCCATGAGACCGAGTGTGAGTTGTGGCGTATTCGCCGGATTCTGCCCTCTGACTAGAGGACCTAGTCTTCCCATGGCTGATATTTTATCTATCTCTGATGTATTTCCCAGATTTTGTTATTCTCATGGGCATTTTTATGTTTTCCCTGCATTTCTAATTAAGCTCGCCAAGTTTTGTTTGTAAAAAGTGGCATAAACATCTTCCCTTCATGTAATTCTGGCCTTTATGTATAATGAATGATCTTTTCTGGGCAAAAAAACCTTTGTTGACAGTTAGATCTGGCCTTGTAGGGTAAGCTTTTAGCCAATCCTGGTTGATTTGATGGATAGGTCAGGAAATTAAGGCATCCGTTCTTAGCTAATCCTGGCTTTACTGACAATCAGGTCAGGAAAAGTGGGGCATCCGCCCTTAGCCAATCCTGGCTTTTCTGACGATCGGGTCAGGAAAAATGGGGCATCCGCCCTTAGCCAATCCTGGATTTTCTGACAATCGGGTCAGGAAAAATGGGGCATCCACCCTTAGCCAATCCTGGCTTTTCTGACAATCAGGTCAGGAAAAATGGGGCATCCGCCCTTAGCCAATCCTGGCTTTACTGACAATCAGGTCAGGAAAAATGGGGCATCCGTCCTTAGTCAATCCTGGCTTTAAAATTTTAAACTGACAATCAGGTCAGGAGTTTTACGGACATCCATTCTTAAGCCAATCCTGGCTTTAAAACCTGTATAAAGCAAAGACATGTGAATCAGAACTATTATAAATATTTGGCTTCGTTTTTCATACATAATATTTCCGTAAGTTTGATATGTTCCAAGATCGTGGTAGTTTAACCCCATCCAATTGCTCCAACTCATAAGCTCCACCTTTTAGGATTTTTGTAACCTTGTAAGGCCCTTGCCAGGTAGCATCCAGCTTTCCCTTTGCTTTTCCTAAATAATATCTGCGAAGAACTAGATCTCCCACTTGGAAATGTCTCTTGATTACAAATTTATCATAGGCTGTTTTGACTCGCCCCCTAATGTGTTCCATTCTTACGGTAGCTCTTTCCCTTTTTTCTTCTACCAAATCCAGGGCATCTCGTACCAATAGCTCATTTTGCTCCTCATTAAAGTTCTGAACTCTATGGGTTTCCATACTGATCTCCGTAGGGACCACAACATCCATGCCATATACCAGGCTAAATGGCATTTCTCCAGTGCTCCCTTTGGGATTAGTTCGATATGCCCATAGGATTGAACTAAGCTCCTCTACCCATTTTTCGCCCGACTTTTCTAATCTTGCTTAAATTCCTTGAACTACAATTCGATTGGTCACCTCGACCTGGCCATTGGCTTGCGGATGGTAAACAGATGTGAAATGTTGATCTATCTTCATTTCAATACACCAAGCTTGAATCCGAGCTCCCATGGATTGGGTGTCATTATCTGATACCAAAATCCTTGGGATTCCAAACCGGCACACTATGTTCTTCCACAAAAAACCTATTACTGCATCTTCTATAATTTTTGCTAAGGCCTCCGCCTCCACCCACTTGCTGAAATAATCGATGGCAACGATCAGGAATTTCTTTTGGGCCGGAGCTTTGGGGAATGGTCCTACCAGGTCTATCCCCCATTTTGCAAACGGGTAAGGGGAGCTCATTATCATGAGCTCTTCTGCAGGCCGATGTATTAGGGGTGCGTTCCTCTGACATTTATCTCACGCGCGTACGAAATCCTTTGCCTCCTTCCTTAATTGTGGCCAGAAGTAGCCTGCCTTCATGATCTTGCTTGATAGAGCTCTAGCACCCATGTGATTACCATGCGTACAAAATCCTCTGCCTCCTTCCTTGATTGTGACCAAAAGAAGCCTGCCCTCATGATCTTGCTTGATAGAGCTCTAGCACTGAAGTGTAAATTTTAGTGGCTTTAGAAAGTATAAGGTTCATTTGGCTTGGTATTATTAGAAATCGATTCAATTGAAGGAATCAATGTGTTTCAAGCTTGAGAAAAGTAAAGAAAAATGAAAATAAAGCAATTAAACTAACTAAACTAAGCTAAGAAATGAAATTTCATGTTGGTCGGATGCCTCGGTCGTATGCCTTCAATGAAAGTGCAAGCAAAATCGAAAATTTAGCAAGAACAAGCAGTGTTTCATCAAGTACAAGCATGCATGCTCAAGGTACAACAATGCTTGCATGAACATAAAAATTTGAATGATGCAAATTTTTATAAATTGAAAGCACAAATAGATAAATCAATGAAAATGGACAGGAAAGTTCAAAACTTTATGGAAGACAACAAGGAACAAAGCATAGATCTAGGATTTAGCATGAAACAAAGCACAAAAATACAAATCAAAATAAAGCATGTGAAAAACTAAAAATCAAGATGATCCAAGACCCGATCTATGATTTAGACGTGTCACTCATCTAGATTCCATAGCCAATTCATAAGATCTAACAAGAAATCAAGGTGCTAAGACAAAAGGCATAATATGAAGAACATGCATGAAACATGTGAAATTAATTGAAATTAAACCAATCAAGGACTTGATATATGATCTAGGTGTGTCACTCAACTAGATTCCATAGCCAATTCACAAGATTAAACTATGATTCTAATACCTAAGGCAAAAAGCATAAGATTGAAGAACAAGCATGAAATTAAAAGAAATCTTACTTGAATTAAAAAGAGAATCCAAAAGCTTGAATGGAATTACAATCAAAATTAAAAATCCAAGGGAATACTTAAATTCTTCTTGAGCTTACAAACCCAAGAAAATGCTTGAAATTAAATATACAGAGAGAAATTAAGTCCCAAGCCCAAACTTAGGTTGGGAGGTGTGTTTATAAAATGAGAGTAAGGTTCTATTTATAATAGGTTTTATTAGGGGTAAATGGGTCAAATAAACCTTATAAGCTTGGATTTCCCATGTTTGACCAAATTTGACCCAAAATGGTCAAAGTAGACCATATGGCTCGATATGACTCGGCATGGCTCGGCATTTGGGCGAGATGGCTCACCCAGTGTCGAAACACGTACCCAGTGTCTGCGGTGCTCAGCAGGAGTGTGCGGGCATGTGCAGGAGGGCTCGGCAGTCTGGGCGGAAGTGGCCGGTAGCTATCGGCAGGTGTGGGCTCTGGATCTTGGACATTGGGTAACCCAGTGTCGGAAGACGTACCTAGTGTCAGTCGTAATACTTCAAATCGAGGCCCGATTCCGCTAAAACTCCACTCGTAAGCCCATACTCGACCATATCTAGACCAGAATACTTCAAAATACCTAACTTAAACATAAAATTAATTAATTATGATTAAAATAACCATATTAAGTATAAAATCAAAAAGAAACACGAAAAACAACAAAACGAGAAAACAAACAAAAAACCTAAAAAAACTCGACTCAAAACCATTAAAATGACAGTGAAACTTAATTAAAAACACGAGAAAAACACCACAATTACATGCAAAACAAGCACCCATGTGATTACCACAACATTCTTCATGGATTTCTTTAAGGACATGGGTGCCCTCCCTCGGGCTTAAGCACCATAAGAGGGGTTGTCTGAATACCCTTTGAAAAAGCTCTCCCTTAATCAAGTAGAATCGAGATGACCTGATCCTCACTTTTATTGCTTCCCTTTTGCTATCCGGCAGCTCTCTTTTCTCTAAATATGTCTTGATAGGAGAGCGCCAATCTTCCCCCTCGTCCACTGAGCATATCTTCTCTTCCCCAAATTCCTGATATGCCATTAATAGGGTGATCATTCTTTCCTGGCAATCTACTGCCGAGCTAGCTATTTTAGCTAAGTGATCCGCTCGACCATTTTCTTCTCTGGGAATTTGGAGGACAGTCAAAGTCCCCATGGCACTGGTTAACTCCAGAAACTAAGCTAGGTGTTTTTGCATGTGCTCATCTCTTGTCTTAAATTCTCCATTTATCTGCCTGCATACGAGCTGTGAATCTACTCACGCGCATATCTGCTCTGCCCCCAATTCATTTTCCATCTGAATCCCCCTCAATAGAGCTTCATACTCTGTCGCGTTATTAGATAAGGGATAGTTCATCCGTACTACATACTCAGTGGTCACACCTGTCGGGTCGGTCAACATTATGCCCGCACCACAGCCCAGGCTTCCTACTGAGCCGTCTGTATAAATTGCCCATTCATTCTTATCCTCAGGAGAGCTGGTCATCTCTTGCATGAAATCGGCTAATGCCTGGGCTTTGATGGTGGTCCTTGTTTCAAAAATAATATCAAACTCACTAAGTTTGATTATCCATTTTACCAGACGTCCCGAGGCCTCTGGTTTATCCATGATGGCCCTTAGACGTAGGTTAGTCCGCACCACTATGTTGTGTGAAAGAAAATAAGGGCGCAGCATACGAGCTGTCCCAACCAAAGCTAGCATGGCCCGCTCTACCTCCACATATCGAAGCTCAGCATCATGTAACACCTTACTCCAATAATATACCGGTCTTTGCACTTTTCCTTCCTCTCTAAGAAAGACCGCGCTCACAGCCTGCTGTTCGACAGATAAGTACAGGATCAAAGGTTCACCCTGAATTGGTTTAGTGAGCAGCGACATGCCAGCCAAATGCTCTTTCAACTTCTGAAATGCCTCTTGACACTCCTCATTCCACTGAAACCGGGCTTTATTAAGCAAAGCCTGGAAGAATGGTAGGCTTTTCTCAGCTGAGCGCGAGACGAACCTGCTCAGGGCGTTAATTCGGCCAGCCAAGCACTGCATTTCCCTAACATTCCTCGGGGGCTGCAAGTCCATGATGGCTCTAATCTTCTCTGAATTGGCCTCTATTCCCTTTTTTGTAACCATATATCCCAGGGATTTTCCAGCTCTTACCCCAAACACGCACTTCTTGGGGTTGAGCTCCATTCTGTATTTTCTCAAAGTATCAAAAGTTTCCTTTAGATCATCCATGTGCGAGGTTTCCGTCACACTCTTGACCAACATGTCATCCACATACACCTCCATATTCCGTCCCAGCTGGGTTTTAAACATTTTATCTACCAATTGTTGATATGTGGCGCCCGCATTCTTGAGCCCAAATGGCATGACCACATAACAATAGGTCCCCTTTGGGGTTATAAAACTAACCCGCTTCCAGTACTCCTCAGCTAGCCTGATTTGATGATACCCTTGTGAGGCGTCCATCATGCTTAGCAATTCACGACCAGATGTGGGATCAACCAACTGGTCTATTCTTGGCAATGGGTAGTGGTCCTTAGGGCAGGCACGATTGAGGTCTCTAAAATCTGTACACATTCGCCAATCCTCCTGGGTTTTGGGGACCAACACCGCATTGGAAAGTCACTCCGAAAATTGTATTTCTTGAATATGCTTATCTTTCAACAATTTTTCTACTTCGGCCTCGATGATTGCCTCCTTCTCAGGACTAAAGTTACGCTTCCTTTGTTTAACTGGATTCTCTCCAGGGCTGATATTGAGGCAGTGTTCTACGACTGCTGGATCTATCCCTACTAGATCTTGAGAAGACCAGGCAAAAAACATCAGTGTTGTTTTGTAAAAAAATGAACCAGGTTTACCAAGATTTCTGGGCTCAGAGTTGTTCCCACTCTTAAAACTCTACTATCATCTCCTAGGACCACTTCTACCATCATCAAGCCCTCCTCTCGCTGGGCCATATCTGGCGTTGTGTTTTCTGCTCTGGCTCTTTTATTCTGTCTTTCTTCTTCATTGTGTCGAACACACTCAACGTACGCTTGTCTAGATGCATATTGATCACCTTTGACTTCACCTGTTCCCTCCTATGCAGGAAATTTTAACTTCATATGGTACACCGAGATAACTGCCTGGAATTGGCTCAGGGATGGTCATCCCAGCATAACGTTGTATGAGGATGGTGCATCCACTACCAGAAATAGCACTATTTTAGTTAATCTAAATGGCTCCTCTCCTAACGTTACTAAAAGCTTTACTGCCCCTATCAGCTTCAGAGACCCTCCTGCAAATCCTACTAATGAAGTTGTCACCTCTTCCATTTCCATATTTGGCTTTAACTTTCGATAGCAATCATAGAACAGAATATCTGCTGATCTCCCTGTGTCCACAAATATTCGTCTCACATTGTAATTGGCGATGGTAGCTGTTATGACCAAGGCGTCCATGTGGGGAGCGAAAATTCCATTCTCATCCTCTGATCCGAAACATATACTCTGGCTTGGGGTTATCTGGCCCACTTCACGTGATTTTCTGACTAGGTCCCTTGCAACTTGGACATAGCTGTTTTGGGCTCGCCTAGACTGCTCATCCCATTCGCCCCCTGTGATCATCAATATTTCACCACGCACTTCCTGAGTTTGGTTTCCCATGGGCGCGTTTGTCTGGGTACCACTTCATCTTTGCCTGGTATGGGCTTGATCAGTCATGTATGAGCCAGATCTGGGGTCTTCTTTCTTAGCTCGCACAAACTCTTTGAGGTGCCCTGCCTGCACCATCCATTCAATCTCATCCTTCAAATGAGTGCATTTATTTGTGTCATGACCATACTCATTATGGTATCGACAGAACCGATTGGACTTTTCCTTTCATGGCTTTTAAGCATATGTTCTAGGCCACTTGAGGTCAGGATGTCGTTCAATTGCCTGCAGAATTTCTCTTTGGGGGGAAGCCAAAGGCGTGTACCGTTCAAACCGAGGACGTCCTCCCACCAGGTATGTCTTGGGCTTTTCCGTGGTCACCCTGTCCTCTCTATCGGGTCTCTCCCGCCTTCTCTCCCCCTCATCCTTTAGTTTCAAAGCCTCTTCTAAATGGATATATTTCTCTGCTCTCTCCAGGAGCTCTCCGAATTTCTGGGCTGGTTTTACCACTAATGACTAGAAGAACTCACCTCTCCTGAGCCCTTGTGCCAGTGCATTCATCAATATCTCCTCAGAAGCCGACGGGATTTCTAACTTAACTTCTGTAAAACGCTTGATATATCCCCTTGGGCTTTCATTCTCCTTCTGTTTCAAACTAAACAACTCCAACGGCATCTTCTGTAACTTTTTACAGCTGGTAAATTGATGCAAGAACGCAGAGCTGAACTCGTCAAAATTGCTAATGGAACGGGGAGGAAGCTGACTTAACTAGAGCTAAGCTAATTTCGTGAACGTCGTAGGAAAGACCCGGCACATGACTGCGTCAGAAAATTTGTGCAAAGTAGCTGCAATTTCGAATCGGCTCAGGTGATCCCAAGGATATGTCATTCCATTATATTCAAAACCCATGGAGCGGTATGAAACTGGAAGATCATCCCTCATGACCTCCTCTGTGAACGGAGTGCTCCGTTGCACCTGACCTACCGTTGCCCCGACCATTTTCTGCTTCACTTCGTTGACTTCCTTCTACAAATTCTGCATTTGCTTAGTAAGATTTGGGTTGGTTTTTCTTGAAGTTTTGCTTTCTGAAGCAGAAAATCTTTCTTCATCCCCCTGAGGCGGAGATCTGGTTGTTCACCGGGTTGTACGCGGTGGTTCCGTCTCCTACGGCCGGCCTTCTTTGAGGGGTGGTGTTGAAAGTTCAGCGAATTTCTTCTCCACGGCCACCTCCACCGCTTTTCCGATAAGATCTGATAATTGCCTCAAGAAGGAATCGTTCAGCGATCCTTCTACGTGTGTTTCTCCCTGAGGGGATTGAGCTGTGCCTGGCCCAGCTGTCGCCGATGGCCTTGATGTTTCTGGCGCCTCCCTTGGCATAGCGGAAGATGGCGTTCCACCCATTTCCCCTACCAGATTCCGTCTAAGCCCATCTGACGCCATGCATTCTACTCACGTCTTAGCTTGGAATTTCCCATAGACGGCGCCAATTATTTCACACAGAAAATAACCAAACCATATCAAATATTCCCACTCAGAATATCCCGATCTTCCTGGAAATAAACCTGGCCTGCACCCAAAAATACGTTAGAAAGGACCACCATAAGATTTTCGGTGGAAACCTCTTCGATGCTTAAGTTAGTTAAGCGTTATGCATATAATCACGACAAGTGGACCCACCTGTTCCCTCCTGGAAAATCAGATGCCTGACCTCTCATAAGCCTGACCTCCTATAACCCTTCTCGGAGGATTCGGATCAGATCAGGATATTTCTCCTGACTCTAGGCTACTTGACCTTAATCTCATCCGAGAATTTAGGTCAGATCAGGATTATCCTAGGCTAGGGTAATTCCTTTAACTCGCATTAATTTATTTTTCCTGCCCTTCTCTGGGAAAGTCAGCTCAAGACATTCACAAGGGCATAACAGGTTAGCTTACTAGGCACTTTCTTAGTGACATTCGACCAGGTCTACCTCAATCCAGGTCATATCAGTGGTGTACGGCGCCCGGTGGGAGGTTTCGTCCCTTCAATAATGAATTTTAAAATCATTTTAAAAAATGATGGTGGTTTTTTAAAATTTTTAAAATATGGGTGATGGTGGTTTTGAAATGTCGTTGTGATCGGTACGTGGGTGTTGTGTTTAATATATATGTTATGATTCATGAATAATATAGATGTTGTGATTGGTTGATATTGTGATTGATTCGTGTATACGTCAGTGTTGACGTGGTATACGACGCCGGTCCCAATGTTCCGTCCCTCTAATAATGGGTTTTAAAGTTTATTTGATCGACAATATTCTTCTTTCTACACCCAAACACTATAGCTTAAACTCGTTTGGGATTCAGTATCAAATAAAGAGTTTGATACTAAATTCTGAATTATCCACTTATTTGGGCAGTTTGAGAATGTGATTGTAATATGGCTTAGTTTATGTTTATGTTTATGTTTATGTTTATGTTTTTTGTTGATTATAAAATTTTGGTTTCAGTAACTCTCTTTTGTTCTCGGGTGCACTGCAACATATGTGTACTTAGAGAACTAAGGGGAGATGCTGCCAAAAATTTTAGTCAACAAAATTCATATACTAAGTCATTGTATTACTGAATATCACATTTCGAATGGGATATGGCCCTTACCAATAATTCAATTGTTTTTTAGCCACCCTCATACTGACCATTTTTTAATAAACTAATATAATAATCGTGTAATTATAGGATGGGTTCCAATCGTATTTGGATGTACAAATGAATCATCAATGACTTCATATCCCCATAATTCGTGGATGAGTTCGAGAGTTTCATTGACTTTGCTCCACATTCCGCACATAAGGACAGAGAGAGGTTGAAATGTCCTTGTAAACTTAATAGATGTAGAAATCATAGATTTCACCACATCACGAGATCAAGTATCACTTAGTTAGATACAAATTCGAGCCGAATTACTATATATAGATTTACCATGGAGAAAACAGGCCCGCCACCACCCAACGTCATCACGATTTCATGTTGGAGGAAACTTTTACATCGTTCCTAAAGAATCATCAAAAGCGTACATCAATATGATTCAAGATGCAGTTGGTCCCAATTTTGACGTGGCTGCTGATATGGAAGAGTCGCTGAACCTTGAAGCCCAGAATTTTTATGACATGTTAAAAGTTGAAAATCAGCCCTTGTATCCAGGTTGTAAGACACATACTCAATTGTCCCTAGTTTTCTGTCTCATGAATTTGAAGTGAGAGAATCAAATGTCTCAAAAATGTTATGATCAACTGAGTGAATTAATCAATGAGATTGTACTAAAAGACAATCTCGTACCTAATAACTTCTATAACGGCAAGAAGTTGCTAAGGGGTATGGGCTTACTGGTCTAGAATATATATGTCGCAAGAATAATTGTATGATCTACTGGAGAGACGATTCAGAGCTGACCAACTGCATATTTTGTAATGAACCTCGGTTTAAACCCATTTCTCACGACAAAACAAAACAATAGAAGGCTCTCATTGCGTACAAGATATAATATTTTTCATTAACTCCTCATTTATAGAGGTTGTACGCATCTAAGGTGACAATAAAGGACATGAGGTGTCATTCTGAACATGTGGTTCAAGATGGTGTTATGCACCACCCATCCAACTCAAAAGCTTGGAAATATTTCAACCAAACACATCCAGATTTTGCAGGCGAAACTCGAAACGTGAGATTGGTCTTTGTACAGATAGTTTTCAACCATTTGGAAGTTTTGACGCACAATATTTCTCATGGACTGTTATAGTTATACCATACAATTTGCCTCTATGGATGTGTATGAAAGAATAGTTCATGTTCCTCAGTTTTGTTGTACCAGACCAGGGCTAAAGAAGATAAACTCGATGTGTTTCTACAACCTCTAATCGCCGAGTTGAATCAGTTGTGCATAGTTGGGTCTCCCTCGTATGATATCTCTAAAAAACAAAATTTCCAATTGCGAGCACCCTTATGTGGACAATTGACAATTTTTCTGCGTATTCTATGTTGTCTGGTTGGAGTACAGTTGGTCAAAAATCTTGTCCATACTGTATGGAATGCTCATATGTCTTCACTCTCAAGTGTAGCCGGAAGCAATCATGGTTCAACAATCACCAAAAGTTTCTGTGTGGTCACCATTTTCAAAAGGATTAACGACGCTTTCGGAAAAGAAGATCAGTCGAGACTCCACCACGAATGTCTGGAGGGGGACAAATATTTTAATAGAGATAGAAAGACCAAAGCTCTGAAAGTTACTATCTAGATGCAACACTCATTAATGCACAAATATCCAAAGCGTCTGGTCAGAGGAAACGAAGCATCTTTTGGGATTTGTCATATTGGAGCACAAATTTGATTCGCCATAATTTAGATTATTATGCACATAGAGAAAAATGTGTTTGACAATCTATTCAACACGGTGATGAATATCAAAAGGAAGACCAAGAGCACTCCTAAATCAAGATAAAAATTGAATGAGTATTGTAATCATTTGGAGATGACGCCAAATGGATTGGGAAAGTGTCCTAAAACTTGTTACACACTTGATAAGCCGTCGAAACCTGCTTTGTGCGAATGGGTTAAAAACCCTCGATTTCCAGATGGGTACAAAAAACTTGGGGTGTTGCGTCTATAATAATGAATTGCATTTGATCGAGATGAAAAGCCATGATTGTCATGTATTCATGCAAAGGTTTATACACATAGCCTTTCGTGAACTGCTTCCCTCAAATATATGGAATATTCTCACCAAATTGAGCTTATTTTTCAAAGACCTCACATCAGGAGTCATCTCAACGAAGATATGAACCGTCTAAAATGTGACATTCCATTAATCTTGTGCCAACTATAACTGATCTTCCCTCCAAGTTTTTTTAACTCAATGGAGCATATGCCCTTTCATTTAGAGTATGAAGCAAGAATTACTTGCCTATTGCAGTATAGATGGATGTACTTGTTGAGAGGTATCTTTGCAAACTAAAGAACAGTGTGAAGAACAATGTGAGTGTTAAAGGATCGATAGCAAATGCACATCTGGGTTGAAGAGCATCAACTTTTAGTTCATACTATTTTAAAGATCACGTGGTAACTAAAATACAAATTTTCCTAGAAACGACCATGATCAGGATGGTGTAGATGGCCCTAATGAAGTTCTCTCGGTCTTTAAAAAATATGGGGAGATGTTTGGTGCAAAGGTAAAAGGATTCCTCACTGAAGTAGAATACAACACTGCAAGGATATACGTTTTGTTAAATTGCGAAGAGGTCCAAGAATATGCTAGGTACGAATACTCTTTTTAATTTTGTAAGTAAATGTATATATAATGTACTAAAACTTTTTTACTCATATTTCTAACAAATGATGTGGTATTTACATGGAGAGAATCCAACAACTCCAACCAAACATTACAGATGATAGACTCAATGAAAAATTAAAAAAATGAATTTTCTAATTGGTTCATACATTACGTAAGCTGTTCAATCTCAATATGCATGTCTTTAACTACCGTATGTGTTTATCTAGTATATTTCCTAAATTAAAAATACTTTTTCAATATTTTAAGCTAGAGATCCTTCGAACAATGTGATCGACGTGAATATTAGGAGCCTAGCAGAGGGTCCATCACGATGTGTAAATATGTATACTGGATGTAAGATAAATGGTTAAGTTCAAATATAGAAGGCGAATGGAGAAACACTATTGTTCAAATGCGATTAGTTTGATCCAACAACTGCAGGCACAAAAGTTCATCCACATTATAAGCTTGTCGATATCAATCACAAGCGTCGATTCAATCGATATGAACATTTGTACTTGCTGCCTAAGCTGTACAAATATACTATTGTGCGTACCCAAGTTTGAAACGAACCAAGTTGGACAGGTGGACAACGTGTAAAATCAAGGTAAGATAAGGTTTTGTGTTCATTAAGCTTCCACCAGATCAATCATTTCAAGAGGAAACTGTATATACTCCCAATCCAATACAATTATGATGTCGATACCCAATTACACGACTCACTGAAAATGATGTAACTGAACTTGGTGATGAGGCAGATGATGATACAGAAGAAGAGTTACTCACCTATCAAGATACATATCAAGACACAGACTTTGGTGATAACTTTAATAGTGGAAGTGTTGGTTAAGATGATTGGTTTAAAAGGAAGTCGTTGTGATTGAAATATGTGTAAACTGTTCATATTGTAAATCACTCTTATTTTAACTAATTGATTTATATTTAGGTCTTTTAAAATGGTTGCATATCTAAATGCTCTTATTTCTTGTTGATATATACTTGTAATTTGTAAAATGCTCGTATTATAATTATTTTTATCAGATGTCGAGGGTTTGTGGACGCGGGTCTAGTCTAGGTCAATCAAATATGGAGTCAACTAATCATTTAACTATTTTTGATGATGATTATTACATGGGCCTTGGTACTAATCATTTAGCGTCAACACCAGATATGCCTGCACCAGCACCGTCCGATGCGGGTACATCTCGACATTACGACATCGGCTGCTTCAGAAAGTTGGTGGCTTCTATGAAGGGTTTTAGAGGCAGCAGTTCTTCGACCTAGCAGGACAGGACTCAGGTGAGGGAGCTTCAGGTGCAGAGGGAGGACTTAGAGGCCACGAGATGAGCTCAACAAGCGATAGAAGAGAGGTACAATGAATCTGAACTATTACGTCAGCAACAGCGGCAGGAACAGCAGGAACAACAACAATTTTAAGTGCAAATGAACCCGCAAATGACTGAGTTGTTAGCTCGGTTTTAGTAGTAAGTTTGAATGGGTTTGAAGATTTTGGTATTAAAGCATGCATGTCAATATTGCACATTGTTTAATTATATTTCAAAAGGTATAAGAACACCAAGGATCTATGTTGAACTTTTTGTACCTCTTGTTAGATTCTACAATTCTACCAACAAACATTCATATCACCAAGGATCCACCGAGGTTTGAGGGGTTTAATTTTTAAAAATTTAATAAAATAAAACTTAGTACACGATGTTCCAATCAGATGTTATTTATAAACTTTTGATATTTCTGAAATTTTTGTTTAACAACTTGAATCACTATAGATTTTATGAAATTTATATAATTAGTTAATTCATCTGCTTGTTTATTAATGAATGTATTTCATGTTTTGTTTTTAGTTTGTGATTTTTTTGGGTATTTTAAATAAAAGTAGGGATTGATACTAATTAAAGAAATTTAATTTTAAAAAACCGAGGAGAATCGGAAAAATTCAGGGGAATATTGCTCTCCAAAAAAAATGAGGGTAATGCCACCCTCGGAAAAATCGAGGGCATTTCTCACTACAAAAAAATCCGGTAGTGCTGACGGCCAAATCCGTCAGTATATGAAATACTGACAGCCTCCTGACGGATAATGGCTGCCAGCATTTTTGTGGTCAGGATTCCAGTATCCTGACGGGAAAATATTCCCACCAGGAATGCTGGCGGATTCCTTGACGGCTTTACCCGCCAGCAGATATATATAATATATATAAAACTTACAGCTATCCTCTGGGCTTTGGGATCCGTAAATGTGCCGTCGGGATTTCGATGATACCTCAGCAGAAGCTCGTAGTTACTGGGCTGCGAACCCGTCTGTGCAGCCTGTATTTAAAGTTACATTTACAATATTTAATATAATGAATTAATTAAAACATAAAATTA
>BMAC01000181.1:891040-910596 GCA_014905375.1 Phtheirospermum japonicum
CCATGCATGAACAATATATATACAATATAATGGGTGCATACATGCATATATCACAATATAATTTGCCCCTAAAGATAAATTCCCGCTCTATCCCTGAGGGGATGCTGACGGGTATAAATACTGACGGCCGAGACCGCCATCAAGTTTTTCCGCCAGCATTTCTGGCGGTCTTTTGGCAGCCAGTAAATCCGTCAGTGTTGCCGATTTTTTTTGTAGTGTTTCCCCTCGAATTTTTCGAGGGCCACAATCCCCTCGGGTTTTATGAGGGCAGATCTTCCCTCGATTTTTTTGAGGGGATATTACTTCAATTCTATGATGGGGTATATTGTCCTTAATTTTTCCGAGGGCAATTCGATTCAAGTCTTGGGTGATTTACTGAAAAATGATCGTTCAGTATTTCCCTCGGGGCATTTATCGAGTGCACATTTTCTCTTAGGTAAATTTTATCGAGGGAAATTGCCTCGGTATTTTTTCGGTAAAATATTTTTTTTAATAGTATTATACCTTATTAATTTTCAATAATCTCTTTCGGCTGCTTCGTAAAAACTCCAAATTAGATATTAATAACTTATTTTAACTTTAAAAATCTCCGATCGAGAAAAGACACAAGTTTTATCTTGTAAAATCCTTGTTGATTGGGAAAAAAATGATTTCTAATCTCTATTCGATAAGAACAAGCTAGTAGCCTTTTCTCAAAATGAACTGCAGATTAAACTCCTCTAAAAATGAACTGCAGATTAAACTCCTCTAAAGCTCAGCCAAACATATGAAGTTAGACTATGTTATCTAGTGTTCTTAATAATGGAATTGAGATTCTAAGTCCTAATCTCCATCTATTATAAAACTTAATTAATATTTTTTACACTC
The DNA here is from genome assembly GCA_014905375.1 of Phtheirospermum japonicum. Taxonomy (NCBI): domain Eukaryota; kingdom Viridiplantae; phylum Streptophyta; class Magnoliopsida; order Lamiales; family Orobanchaceae; genus Phtheirospermum; species Phtheirospermum japonicum. The sequence goes on from BMAC01000181.1 coordinate 891,908, forward strand.
ATATCATATACTATCATATCATATTTACACTCGCACTTATCTTTTTTATTTTATCATTATTCATATATTATCATTCACGTGGACACTCATTTTTATCTATTATTATTACATTTAAATAATAAAATAATATATAATAATATTACATTAATATATTTTAAATATTTTTTGACATTAAACAAGATATAAGAGCATCTCCAATACTATACTTTTGATGTGATAAAAATTAGCCACATCAGTAATTTAGAAAGTGTGTAAATAAATTATTTTCCAATGCATAATGTCGTGAGTATTGTTATAGTGACGTGGAAAAAAAAAAACCTCAACAGTGTGATAAAAATTAGCCACATCAGTAATTTAGAAAGTGTGTAAATAAATCATTTTTCAATGCATAATGTTGTGAGTATTGTTATAGTGACGTGGAAAAAAAAAACCTCAACAGTGTTGAGCTCTCTGTATGATATCCGAAACAATGTTAAACAGTCTGACTCGGCATAATCTACATAATTTGTGAGCGCACGCATCTCAAAAATCTTGGGGAAAAAATTTACGATAATTTTTTGGGGAGAAAAATATTTATTTCCTAATTTTAGTTATTTGTGAATTGAGTTTTATTTTGTTATTAACTAAAATAAATTTCACATTTACAAAAATTAAGTACGTTGACATTATGCATTGAAAAAATATTTTAGGATCAAACTTTGCGCCTTTTAACACTAATCTATGTGGATAAACATTGTATTTTATGCTCTAATAATAATACATCATTGTCTGTTTTTAAAAAACATTTCATTTTTGCCACCGATACTCTGTGGGGTATAATCTATCGGGCACAGGGTACAACATCACAAGAACGCTAAAACCCTAGCAGCAACACTCTCTTTTACATAGTAGCAGTAACATAAACACACACATATATAAGTCTGCAAACGTTTCAATTCCCCAAACCCTTCTTCCTCACTGGAAAGAGCAATCACAAGGTTCTACAAACTGATACGTAATCGGTATTTTTATGCGCGGAAGCAGTGACGTAAGCCCTAGCTCATCGTCGCTGTCGCTGTTCGCATTCAAGCCTCGCCAAGTTCTTCTCTTAGAGCAGCAGCATAGAAGCCTAGCAGTGTCCGCACCAATGGCATATAGTAGCTCCGAGAACCCGGCCCAATTGACCCCCGAGGACGAGACTGTTCTGGCCTCCTCTGTTGCTCTGTGGCTCGAAAATAAGGGATATTCCAAAGTCCTTAAACGCTTCCTCTCCGCAGCTCAAATTCAGGTCTATATACAGTGACGTGCGCTATTTGTATCTATATTCGTTTGTATGTTTGCGTGTGCTTATGCCGTCTCATGATTGAAAGGGAGAGATCTCTAAAATGCAGTCTGTAGTGACAAATTTCGGAATGTTAATTGTTGGTTGTGCTTTTGTTTTCTTTAAATAAATGCATATAGAAGTTTATTGGTTATGCCTGCTGCTTCAATGCTCATGTGAAGGTATGAATTTGAAAGAACAAGCATAAAGTATTTGAATGTATAATTTTGCTTGCCGAATGTGGTTTTGTTTCTTCGAAAGTGTGCTGTAGATTATTTGTATTGTCAAATTTCTGCAGTTGAACATACTTTTTTTTTTTTGGTTCAGGATGACACTTGGAAGGCTAAGGCAATTAACTTGAATGACATTTTCTCCAAGTATCAGGAGAGCTGGTAAGCATTCTAGGAAACCTTAATTCCGTTTATTTTCTCTTTGATTCAGATTGTTTTTGACACGTAGACACATTTCGCTAAATAGGGCCTAGAATGCCGATTCTTTATTTTCAAAGAGCTAGAAGGTTAAGTAATGATATTTATGTCCTCTATGATTATTCTTAGCTGTGTCAGGGGACTGTGATTGACCTCCGTTGATCAATAACTTGGCTACTCTGTATGTTTATGTGAGGGTATTTGGGGTTTTGTTTGAAAAAGTATTTTGATTAGTAATCCTTATTTGGCTAAAGTTTTATAAGAAAGTTTTGTTATTGTAGCATGTCAAATCATGTCATGTCTGTTTTTGTGTTTACTCAAAACTTCAAATCGCCATAACTTTTTCGTTTCTTATCTATTTAGCGGAATAATATATCAAATTAATCCTCTCCCCGAGATATACAATTGGTCGCCCAAGTTGTATATAAAAGAACAAAAGTACATTATTGAAAAGTTAATTGAGAAAAAAGAATGTTGTATTTTTTTAATATTTCAATTTAAATTGACTAATGTTAATAGGTAGGATTTAGAATCTGGATTTTAAAAGGTATGTTTGGAAGAGGATTTGGACTTTCTAAATCCAAATCTGGGATTCTTTAGCCCTTAAACAAACTGACCTTAGTTCCTTTTTCTCATTTCTTCTTCTTGTGACCCCCATGCTACCTTTTTCGAGGGATGGGGAGCAGGATAAATTATGTGCTGAAGATGTGTATTGGGAAAACCTATTATGTTCGATTTGGATTCTGATGTTGCTGAGCTTCTCTTTTGTGCAGTAATAGTGCTCTGGAACAAGTGAAATCCCAGAAGAAGCAAGGTAACCTTAATTAGATGTCTCCATGTTGTTTCAACATAATTTCTTCCTGGTTTTCCTTCCTTGTTATGAATAGTTGGATTTTGAGCTCCACACTTTATAAGGACTTGCAAAAATGCTTCACACTTTATAAGGACTTGGTTTTTTGCAGAAGAACAGGCTGATGGCACAAAAGAAACACATGTAGATGCAAATAGTATGGCTTCGGAGCAAATTGGAACTAAGAATAAGAAGAAAAAAGGTAAAGGGGATGCCACAGTTGTCGAGGCTGGGCGAACTTCTGAAGGCACTACCATCAATGAAAAGACGAATGAATCCACAGATGATCTCAGTCACAAGGACGAGAAACCTAAAGCATCAAAGGAATCCAAAGATGATGAAGTTTTTGAGTTCAAAGCAGATCAAGTGACTGAGAACCAGAAAGATAAGAAACAGAAGAAGAAGAAAAGCAAGTTGAACTCGGAGTCATTGGGTGCTGACAAGAAGCAAATAGATGTAGTACCTGAGGTTACTGAAGAGGTACTTGAAACAAAAATCATAAAAGATAAGAAATCTAAAAAGAGATCAGCTGAGGCTGCAGAGAATGTGGTCGATGAATCTAAGAAGGCATCCAAGAAAAGAAAAAGGGTGCCCACTGATGAAAACGAGAAGCAGTCTGGTGAGGAAGCAGCAGTTGAGGAATCGAAGTCTAAAAAGTCTAAAGGTCTGGAAGAAGGCAAAGATGCTGGAGCCAATGGTCATGCTAGCGAGCTAAACAAAGAGGGTGCTATCAACAACAATGGAGTGGATAAATCAAGTCAGCAAAAATCTGCGAGGCGACAGGGCAACATTTCTGCCGAGGTATATTCATTTATCTGTTTGTTAGTATGCTGTGTACTAAACTGTTGATATGGACATTATTAGTTATTTAGTTATGATTGTTTTTACGTAGGAAATATTTTTGGTTACGAAGGATACATCTATACTCAAAGAAAGTTAATACCACTCGCTAGGAAGATATTGTATCCATTTTGTCTCCTTATTGTTAAATTGCAACCCGTAATATAATTGCAGACTTAAGTTTGACCTTCATATAAAAACATATACTCCCTCCGTTTCACAATATAAGTCGTTTTGGAAAAAAGCACACTTATTAAGAAACCTATATAAATGAGTAAATAATTAATTCTTTATTTTCGTAAACTACCCACCTTCCTTTTATCTTACTCTCTTTTCTCGTATTTGTACTCTTTCTCCTCAAATATCTCAATTCCCAATTCACTTTTTACCTTTTTCTTTCTATCTCTTCTTCTAAATTTGTGTGAAAAAAGCAAAATGACTTATATTGCGAAACAATAATTTTACTCTTAAACGACTTATATTGTGAAACAGAGGGAGTATTTATTATTTATTCATATGTTTGTAACTGCTAGCTCATCTCCTATAGTATAATTATACAGTTATTACAGTTTTTCATTGAAGAATGTCTTCATGAAGCATGTGTGCTGGTCTTTTGCAGCCAAAAACAGTGAATGCATTTCAAAGAGTGAAAGTTGACGAGGTGGAATTTGTTGACGAGAGGCTTCAAGATAACTCTTACTGGGCAAAGGTTTGTTGGCTTTCGTTATGTTTTCTGATTATATTTCATATGTCGTGGTGCATATTTTATATCCCAGTCAAAAGAGTGTCCATTTTGAATTCCATAAATATATGTATTATGTCTGGAAAATTTTCTTTGAGAGCGAAAAAAACATGCTGTCATGATACTATATAGCTTGATGTTAGTTTTACTACGTGCACTTGTAAGCTTCTAGGCTCTAACAATATATAATTGCTTTTTCGTAAATAGTTGATCTGTACATCAAGAACGGTTTATTTCATTCTTCGAATTGAAATGAAGTATAGAACAGTCTTATACTATGATGAATCCACACTTTATCCTATAGGGCAGACATTATTGGGACAAGTAGAAACAGAATGTCAGACAATTTTTGAGACTGCGATGGGTGAGAAAATGAAATATTCACATTGTTAGGAATATTACAAAGACACATTCAGGTCACGAAAAAATTAGGTAATTTGTGCAATCGTATATTTATGTGCACATTGTTGTTTTTTTTGTCTAAAATATCTAAAAAATCAAGAAGGTGGGTCAATAATGATATTTACGTATTGGAAGAAAAAGCGAACCATGAAACCCATTTCGTTATGAAGAGAACAGATGATATTTATTTGTGCTATTATGTTTGTTGCAGGGTGGTGCAGAAATTGGTTATGGTGCAAAAGCACAAGAAATTTTGGGACAAGTCAGAGGAAGGTATATATTTCTTATGTGATGCTAAACATTGTTCCTCCAAATATATTATATTATGAATAAAAGTTGAGTGCTGGGGTTGGGGGGTTGGAAGAAGCATTTAATTGATTATTTAAGACACTAACTAAAAATTCGAAACAAACAACCTACCTGGGTGAATGAACTTGCTCTTAGACCAAAATAAAATAAGAGTAAAGTACTTTACTCTGATGATAAATACTTGAGTATTTGTGATTTTAATTAAATAAATCATATTGTACAAGTTGATTTTTTATTTTATTTTTCAAATTTAAGATGAGACATGTTGATTGTTTTATGTAGGGACTTCCGACACGAGAAAACCAAAAAGAAGCGTGGTAGCTATAGAGGAGGACAAATCGACCTGCAATCCCACTCGGTAAAGTTTAATTATTCCGATGAAGAATGAGTGGAGAAAAACAAAAAACAGCAATTTTTGTCCTCCCTTTTGCTATGATGCCTCTGGGGTTATCAAATTATCGATGCAATTTTTGATCCCTATCCTCAATCGGGTAATCGGATTACTGGTTGTTTTGTACTCTGATTAAAAAACCGAGTCTATTTAGTTACACACCGCATTCTTATTTTGATATGTTTGGTTATGATTCTCCCTCACTTTTACGCTCCTCCTTTTCTTATCATCCATTACACATGGATGGATCACTAGAATTATTCCAGGCCGTTGTGGTGTCACTTTATATTTGGCTTAAATAGCCGAATTTTTGTCATTGAAGTAAAGAACAGAGTATTCAAGAATATGCTTATAGTGATAATTTAATCTTTTCCCCCTTCTTTCTTTTCTTCCTTTTGGAGCTTTCTATCTGGGTATAAGTAAACGAACATCTGGAAGAAAAGGAAATGAAAAAGCTCATTTATCTTCCTAGTGTTAGAAAAGAACAATATGAAAAGAAAAAAGAGGACCTTTTCGTTCATATTTAATGTTTTATCCAGTGTTTTATTTCTTTGCCTAAGCAAGAATGAAGCTGCAAACTTGATTCTGGGTTGAAATATTGTTTCAATGTTAACATATGCGAGAGTGACACTAGATGTTTTATTTTACCCTATCTTATGTTTTATTCAGTTAAAATACGTACATATACGTACATGCTATACCTGGTTCATACATTACCCAAGTATCATAATTCATAAAATGGGACCAATACTCACACTAGTTTACTTGAACGTGTGTAGCAGCCATACTATCTTTTGCTACTCTTGTATGCCTTTGAATTGCATTTGAATTGGCCAGTTGCTTGGTTTAGTCAGTTATGTCGACTAATTCTCTCTCTCTCTCTCTCTCTCTCTGTATATATATATATATATATATATACACTAGTTTAACACCCGTGTATTACACGGGATTTATAAAAATTAAATATAAAATATATTTGTGAAAATTAATAAGTTATAAATTTAAAATAAAAAATTGAAAGGATGTAAATCTCAACCTGTGCCCTATTCAATTTATTAATTATTAGAATTATTGATTAATATTGTGTTTTACTGTTCCGATTAAATTCATTAATAATTATATTTGCATATGTATAAAAATTCAAAAGATATCACATTTTCAACTCTTCTCTAATCTATATTAATTTATTATTATTAACTCATTTTATATTTTTATGTTTAAATTAATTTTGTTAGTAATTATAGTTACATACTTTGAGAAATTCAATACTCTCAAGCCTTCTCGCATTGTGCAATTGTCTAATAAATATTAATTAATTAATATTATTATATAATTTTATTTTATTATATTTAGATTGAGTTCATTACTAACATTTAGTTACATACTCTAATTATTGCAAATATATCATAATTTATTTATACATAATATTTAAAATTTTAAAATTAAATTATTTCAACTTTTATATTAAATAAAATTTATTAATTATTTTCATATATTAAGTTTTTCTCTGTAATTAGAATTATTTCATATGTTTTTATCTTTTAATTAAAATAATTAATCTATGTTTTTTTTACTAATTATATATGACTTATTTATAAAAGAAGATTATTGAATTAGGCAAAATATAATAAAAGAAACTATTAAGTTAGGCTAAATATAATAAAAAGAAAATATTAAATTAGGCAAGATATAGTAAAAGAAAAATATTAAATTAGATACATATTAGGCTCGGATGACACATAAGTAAATGAAACACCAAGATTTTTATTATCCAAGTGAAACATACGAAGTGGACACACAGATTAGGAGAATTTTGCATTAATATATAATTGTTTAGCACTCGTGTATTACACGAAACTTTTCAAAAGACAAATATAAAAAATATTTGTGATAATTACTGAATTTTAAATCTAAAATAAAAAACTAAAACAATTATTCCCGACCCTTACCTTGTACATGTCTAATCTATTTATTAATTATTAAAATATTAAATAATTTTATATTTGATGTTTAAATTAAATTCATTAAATCTTAGTTATATACTTACAAAAATTCAAAAGGTGTCACATTTTAAACCCGTGTCTAATATCTATTTTATTAATTATTATTATTATTATTAAATCATTTTATATATTAATATTTAGAATAAATTCGGTAATAATTATTAGTTACATACTTTGAGATATTTAAAAGATATCATACTCTCAACCCATGTTGCATTGTACTGGTGTCTAATCAATGTTTATTAAATATTAGTATATAATTTAATAATTTTATATTTAGATTTATACATTACTAATATTTAGTTACATACTTAGATTATTGTAAATAACTGATATTTAACCTATATAGAATATTTGAAACTCCAAAAATAAAATTATTTTTAAATTATATTATCAATAAAATTTATTTAATTATTTTCATAATAAATTTATTTTAATTAAAATTATTTCATATGTAGTTTTTCTTTTAATTAAAATTAATAATTTAGATCTTATCTATTAATTATATATGATTTATTTCTATTTTTATTATAGGAGAATCAAAAGAAAGTATTGAATAAGAAAAAATATAATAAAAAAAATTAAATTAGATAAGATACAATAAAAAGGAAAGTATTAAATTAGGTAAATATTAGGCTCGGATGACACATAAGCAAACGAAACACCATAGTTTTTTATTTGTCAAACAAAGCATATGAAGCAGACACATATTTTAGGAGGATTTTGCATTAATATATAAGGGTGATATATATATATATATAGGAAAAGTCTACAGTGCCTTCAAGGTACCATACCTCCACCCCTTCCTGCATTTACAACCTCAGATCTTTTAATATAAAAAAACTTAAACTTGATCTAATGGTTACTATTGAGCCCCATGAAGTGAGGAATGGTACCGTGAAGGTACCGTAGAAGTTCCCATATATATATATATATATATAGTACTTCGTTACTCAATTCGCCTGAATTGGGTGAATGTATTGCTAGTATGTTGAGTAAATGGGTCATACATTTTCTCTATATTCCTGATATTTTTCTGATTTCAAGAATTTTAGACCCGAATTATTGGGTCGATGTTTTACAAAGTTTATTTTAAATTTATTATGAAGCATTAGGACCTTTTTTTTACAAACTTTAAATATTGAAATTGTAACTCTCTTAGTGTTTCTCACCAAGCACAACAATCTTTAACAAAGATTTTTAATGATTACAATCAATCTAGTGATGTTAATGTGTCCTTTTTCCCTTCCCCTCCAACTTCTAAGACCATTTTTCAACGACCCTATATATATATATATATATATACTAGTTTAACACCCGTGTATTACACGGGATTTATAAAAAATTAAATATAAAAATTATAAAGTTTTAAATTAAAAAAAAAATTAAAAAGATGTCTCAATCGTGCCCTGTTTAATTTATTAATTATTAACTAATATTATATTTTAATATTTAGATTAAATTCGTTAATAATTATATTTACATATTTATAAAAATTCAAAAGATGTCACATTTTTAATCTGTCTCTAATATATTTTCATTAATTATTATTAAATCTTTTTACATTTTTACATTTAGATTAATTTTGTTAATAATTATAGTTACATACTTTGAAAAATTTAAAAATATTTAAGTTAATTAATATTAATTAATTAATATTATATAATTCTAATTTATAATATTTAGATTGAATTCATTACGAATATTTAGTTACATACACCAATTATTGCAAATATATCATAATTTACTTATACAAAATATTTAAAATTTCAAAAATAAATTATTTCAGATTTTATTATAAATACAATTTATTTAATTATTTTCATAAATAGAATTTTTTGTAATTAAAATTATTTCATATGTAAATTTCTCTTTTAATTAAAATAATTAATTTAAGGTTTTTTCTAGTAATTATATATGAATTTTTTATATTTTTATATTAGGAGTATAAAAGAAAATTATTGAATTAGACAAAATATAATAAAAGAAAACTATTAAGTTAGGCTAAATATAATAAGTTGGGTATATATTAAGCTCGAATAACACATAAGCAAACGAATCACCATTTCTTTTTTCCAAACGAAGCATACACATAAATTAGGAGAATTTTGCATTAATATATACTTGTTTAACACTCGCGTATTTCATAGGACTTATCAAAAGATAAATATAAAAAATACTTGTGATAATTATTGAATTTTAAATCTAAATTAAAAAATTAAAATAATGTATTCTCCACCCGTGCCTTATACATGTCTAATCTATTTATTAATTATTATAAATATTAAATATATTTGATGTTTAAATTAAATTCATTAATAATCTTAATTACATACTTACAAAAATTCAAAAGGCGTCACATTCTAAACCCGTATCTAATATCTATTTTATTAATTATTATTATTAAGTCATTTTATATATTAATATTTAAAATAAATTCGTTAATAATTATAGTTACTTGGTTTGAGATATTCAAAAGATGTCATACTCTCACGTATTGTACTGGTGTCTAATCAATGTTTATTAGAATTTATTAAATAAATAATATAAATTTAATTATAAATTGACAAAATAAAATAACTTTAAACAAATTTAAAAAATTGGGTCGGGACGCTAGTGACAAACGCGTCCCGGACCTTTTTAATTAAAAAATATTGGGGGCCGTTTTGAAAAAAAAAATTAGGGGGTCGGGAAGCAGGTGTCAAACGCGTCCCGGGTGAATTTATAAAAAAAAAGGGCCGGGTGAAAATTAATTATCAAACATTAATTAAGTAAAATTAATTGTTCTTCCTAAATTAAATTCGTTAAGTTCAAACGGCTAATACAATTAAATATGATCTTAATTAACGGTCACATCTTAATTTAATTTAAAAGTCAAATGTTACCTAATAAATTTTGCAAAAATATTTTCATATATATATATTACTTAAAATAGATTTAAATTGTTATTTTTGCAATTAAATATTTTAAAAACGAAAATATTTTAAGTAATTAGATATTACTTAATTAATATATATACATTCTACTTAAATTTATTAGGTAATATATATATATTAAATATTTTGCAATGGTAAATTTTATATTAAGAGATTTAAAGAAAAGTATTGAATAAGGAATAATATAATAAAATAATTAAATTAGGTAAGATACAATAAAAAAAAAAAGTATTAAATTAGGTAAATATTAGGTTCGGATGACACATAAGCAAACGAAGCACCAAATCTTTTTATTTGTCAAACGAAGCATACGAAGCAGACACATTGGTTAGGAGGATTGGCAAATACTTGGGTGAGACCGGTCTCATAGTATGAGACCACTTTTTACCATATCCATATACGTGACCCGTTTATTGCCCGAACCACCCGCGCCCCACCCACATCAAATACTTAATATAAAAAAAGAAAAAAAATCTACGCTAAACTCACCTCATCCCACACCCCATTTGAACTCTCTCTCACACACACAACCACAATCATCGACAACCATTGCCCGCCGCCAGCCACCGTTCATCGGCGGTGGAATTCAACATAATTATATCTGCGTTCTCATTCGACCACCGTAGATCGAAGTGTTCTGAGATCTCAATTCATAGGCAATCCAGAAATTATGTTTTTGGTTCTTGTTCGAAGAATTTTACCCCTCGATTTCTTGTGGAGAAGCTTTTTGTAGGTYGGTTCGACTTTAATTGTTGAGTGTTTAATGAATAAATTATATCGGGAGTTTTAATTTTGCAGTCTTTAAGTTTTGGTATTTCTAGATCTGAGTTTGATTTTCTATGGGTTTTAGTAGTTTATTTTTTTTTCTCATTGCAAAATGTGGATAAGGTGAAATTCTTGGTATACACACACTCTGAGCCTGGTTTTGTGTTTGATGAATCTACTACAGGATCGCCTTCTTTTTTTTAATCAGCAATTGAAAAATATCACTGTTGTAATTTTCTTTTTTGGGTTTAATTATGTGAAGAATCGATTATGAAGAAACATGTTTTTTGAGGGATTAAAGTGGTTTGACACTGTTTAAATCATGGGCACTGCATGTTGCTGTTTGAGGGATGAATACGATTTTGGTAATCGTAACAGCTCAATTTACAGGAACTGTATATGCCTTCATTGCTTAATCCAGAATTTTGTGCACGTGTACGCGTCACTTTTTCACGGAGGCGAAGAACGAGCTTTACCTTCGCCGACTCGGGGGACATCGTCTTTAACTTCTACAGCTTCGACCGATAATTCCTTAGTTGATTTGTACCGTTCGCCTCCGAGGTCGTTACCTTACGACGCGGACATGAGATATTTTCATTTGCCGCTCGAAGGGCTCGTTTCTAGAAGGGAGAAAGGGTCGAGCCACGCGAACGAGGAAACCGAACTGCTGAGACCGCACGAGCTACACGAGGAGTCCGAGTCCGTGAGTGCTAAAGGCAAATGGAGCGACTTTACGTGTGATGAGGGGTTGGAGGAATATAATTCGAAATTGATGCTAAAGCTCTGGACGGCCGAACCGACGATGGGGTTTGCTCATATTTACGCTACTTCGGAAGACGAAGATGTGTGCCCCAAGTGTCTTGAAGAATACACCACAGAAAACCCAAAAATAATTACAAAATGTTCTTGTTTTACATGTAATTGTTGTGTTTTTATCATTGTTTTAATTAGGGTTTTATATTATTTTTGTTAGTTCTCGGCCACCGGACCCTGACTCTCCGGCCATTTCTTTTGTTTTTCTCTCTAATGATCTCCTTTGACCCACAACCTCTATTCCTTGGTTTCTCTATGATATTCCGTAATTAAACAAGGTAATTAGCTTACACAACTTTCTCCATATTCCTATGATAGCTTGAGTCTTGATTTGTAAGGGGCAGTGCGATTATTCATCACCCATTTGCTATAGTCTTCCTTTTCAAAAACTCGTGCACTACATGTTCGACAAAATGCCCCTTTGAGCATACTCCACTGCTCGTGAGTTTATTTGATCCCACCCCTTTTTAAAAAATTGTGCTATTCATTGAGGAGAGTCTACTGTTGAATTGGTGAGCTCCAATCCAAGTTTCTCATCTAGAAATCCTCGTGGGCCAATCTAGCGATTTCTGAAAATTTTTCATTTTCCTCCCAATCTCTACTGCAATGTCTCCAAAAGGGGCGAAAAAAAAGGGGAAAAAGGCCCTAGTTCCTTTAGACGCGCCTCTTAACGCCTATTCCTTAGAGGAAATGTCCAAGATTGAGAAACTATCGAAGCGACCCATCTCCGAGCCCCGGGTGTTTGCAATTAAAGAAATTGAAGAAGATGCTCAACGACCCAACCATCCAGTTGATGCAGCCGTGCTTAGAATGATCAAGTTGTTTGGTTGCAACCGCTTGGCAAGTTTGCATGGGCCMTGTTACCAAGAGCTTTGTGTTGAMTTCTACGCCACTTTCGAAAGGAGGGGTCCRGGATTTACTTGTCGTTTGGCAGGTAAAGAYATATTGGTGGACGTGCACGTGTTCTCTCAAGTTTTGGGATTGGAATTTGGAGGAGAAAAAMTCCACTTAGAAGCTAGCCTCCCCGAGCTTGACATCAAACAATTTTGGAGAGAAATCTCCAAGGCCGATGCGGATAAGGACGCCAAGAGAGCGGTGGCATGTGATATCGAGGAAGATTCCTACTTTTACATGCATAAYTTCATTGCCCACACTGTGCTRGGAAAACAAGAGGCGAACAAAATCTCCCAGGTAGAGTTAGCCCTCCTTTGGTGTGCACAAAATGGGATACGCCCTTGTATTCCTTCGCTTATAATATCCACCATCCAAACCCACTTTGACAATTCTAAGAATAGGCTTGGGTTCGGTACCCTAATTACTGCCTTAGCCGTGAGKGCGGGTGTAGAGGTGCGGAATCTGGGGTTCTCATCCCTTAAAGTACGACAAGTTAACCTCYRTCCCCGTCGCTTGAAGGTGCAGATTCCTAAGAAAAGGAAACTCTCAAAACCATCTTCCCCGTCCGAAGGACCTTCTCATGTTCAAACCGAGCACCCGCCAACAAACCCGAGTACCAATTTAGAAGGACAAGCAGGGTATGATCGTAGAGATGAGGCGAATAAGGAGTTTCAAGCTATGGTTTTAGATCGTCTAGATCGGAACTTCGAGGCAACAAAATTCTTGCAAGAACAACAAGCTCGTCACCGGAAGGTATGTCACAAAGAATTCAAAAAATTGAAAAAGTTACTCCTAATGTGCTTGGGTATGAATAAAGGCGCGGTTGATGATAAGAGGGAGCCGGGGGTTGAAACTCAAATCGGAGAGAAATGAGTCAGAGACTTACACCAAAACGAGGGGGTCTGGATGGATCATGAGAACTTGAACGAGGTGGACAGCGTTGGGGGAGGAGGACAGCACAGCGAGCCGACGACGAATCGAGAAAATAAGGCTCGGGGCAAGGAGCTCGTAGTCTTCACGAGAAGAAAAAATCGCCCYAKCYTTGAAGTTGAGGAAAGAGGGAGRGAGGAGCTAAACGAGAATGACGATATCGACGATGACGAGGATGATGCTCGAGAGGCGGAGAATACGAGAACGATGACGTTTCAATTCGAGAGCGAAGACAAGGAAGATGAATATTTTGACTCAAGTCGCCCATCATTGACGGAACATGATGAGTCCGTTCCTATCATCCCTTGGTATGGCATGGACAACACCGGATCGGATAGCGATGAGTAAGTGATGCGGAGGACGATTAACGAGCACGACCCTTTTTCACTCCCTTTCGAACTCTTTTTGATTTCGTAGTTTATTCGGTTATGTAATATACATATATTTTATTTTCGTTACTTTTGGATTAGTTTGGAGACGTCCGGACGTTTATTGTATGACTTTACTTACTCGTTTATCTTAAGTACTTGATTTGGTGCGTGTTTTTATTCGTTTCCTTTGCGGCGTGTTTTGACCTCCAACTCGAACCGTGATAGCTTGGGTAAGAAATTAGCGGTCATAAACCCCGGACGAACTATGCGGTGATTGGATTGATGCTCGAGTTAATTGATCAATTAAGTGGACACCACCGAGCTCGACTCAAACTCGCTCGGTTAAGGAAGTTTCTATTCACCCTCCTTTTACTTGAATTTCATTAAAATACAATGAGGGCATTGCATGGTTTAAGTGTGGGGTGGGTAGGTGGTTAGGGTCCGGGGTTTACAAGCATGTTTTGTCATTCTTAACTCGAGCCTTGGCGAAGTGACGCTTACTACTTGCGCTTTTATATGGTTGAGTCGATTTTTGTGTCTTTTGTGTCTCGATTACATGTTTGAACAACTCCACGTGCTTGAAAGTTTGAATAGTTTACTTGTCGGGTTTTTGCATGTTTATGGCCTCTTGTGTGAAGGGTTGAATTTTTGTGCTTCGTCCAAACTCGCCTATAGATATAATCAACATTTTCTCGTGAAAAGATTTCAAAACTCTAAAAGCTCTTTTGATTTTGCTCCCAAATTCGGTGCAAACTAGTGAGTAGCCTTGTGTGATTTATCGGCTTGCTTGCATTTTTATGGAAATTGCATTGAGGAGGTTTGATTTTACTCGTACATGATTTAATTCGAAAATGACCTCGAGGCACATATATCACCCTTGTTCTGGCCATATCCATATATTTAAGCTACTTTAAAAATCCCAAATGAGCCCCCTTGAGCCTTTATCCCGTTTCTTGTTAGCCGAGCTCGATTTTAGCTCTTGTGTCTCCATAAATTGTGAGGTGAGAGGGTATGTCGTTAGTTGACAAGAAATGTGAGGGAAATCGATTGTGGGTTTCGGGTTTTGAGTTGCTTATACAAAAAAATATAAAAAAAATAATAATAATAATAATTCTCCAACACAAATCACGAAAAGTGATAAAGCGTGCGTTCATGTGAAAAGCCTAATTCAAAAAGGCTAAATTTAGTAAAAAGAAGCAAATTCAAGAAGCTTCTAAGTGTTGAGAAATAAAAAGTCGGGAAAGCGTGAAAATGTATGAAAAGGGTTTCGAATGAAAGTTTGGTGAATTGGGAAAGGTGAAGCGATTATAAGCTTCGGGTTTTAGAAAGTAGGATTTTGTGTGTTATTGATCACGTTTGATCGTGTGTTAGCCACTATATCCAAATATTACATACCTTACCAAAGAGCCAACATTACAATCCATAATAAAGACCTCTTTCGATTCTTATTTGGTCATGTACTTGAGCAATTTCGAGCGTCCGATTTGTGAAATCTTGACAGGTGCATGTATTGACCGACTTGAGCGTAAAACACGTCCTATATACACTTGAGCGAATTGAGCGAACACCCTCGAAAATCCCTTGGAGAGGAAGTCATCGATTTGGCTTGCATTTAAGAAAGAGTAATACGAGCAATGCTTGACGATAGCGAGTCTATGTTGATATTACCCTCATATAAATAAGGATAAGCACAAGGATTTTTCATTTTTACACAATGTTCATTGCATGTACATTCTCGATTCTTTTCGTTGTTCGAGGACGAACAAACCGATAAGTGTGGGGTAGTTGTTTTGCATGTAATTGTTGTGTTTTTCTCGTTTTTTTTAATTAGGGTTTTATATTATTTTTGTTAGTTCTTGAGTTGGTTAGCTAAGTTTTTAGGTTACTTTTCTTATTTTAAGAGTTTTTGTGTTCATATGTTGATTTCTTGATTAAAAAGGGTTAAAGGGTTTTAATTAAAGGTTTGGTGAAATTCTTGAGTTTTTATGTTGAAATTCCCTATTTTAAATAGTGGAGGCATTGAGAACCAAAGTACAAGCCAAGACGAGCAAGACATGCCAACTCAAGCCAAAAAAAACTAGCTCCAAAACGCCAAAACATTCTGGAATGGTTGTCAAGGCACGCCACGTTGCGCCAAGGAAAGCCTGACCACGCCAGTACAAGCCAAGAGCAAGCCAGGATCTGCCAAGCATGGCGCTTGCCCAGCGCGCCCAGCTGCCGAGAGCCAAGGCCTGCCAGCCTTGTCCTGCCGAAGGACTGCGCCCAGCTGCCGAGAGCCAAGGCGTGCCAGCCTTGGCCTGCCGAAGGACTGCGCCCAGCTGCCGAGAGCCAAGGCCTGCCAGCCCTGTCCTGCCGAAGGACTGCCCTCAGCTGCCGAGAGCCAAGACGAGCCAGCCTTGGCCTGCCGAAGGACTGCGCCCAGCTGCCGAGAGCCATCACCCAGCAACGACCATGACCGAGCCACCTTGAGCCATCCTAGTCAACACTGGTCAAATTGGGTCAAACCCGGGATTTTAAAGGCTTTAAGGTCAAATTGGCCCATTTTAACCCAAAAATTAACATTGTATAAATAGACTATAACTCTCATTTTGTAGATCATCACTCAGATTTCCCAAACTTGATGTGGGTTTTGGAATATTTTCTCTCTCTTGTTCTTAGTTTAATTTTGAAGCTTTGCCTTGGGTTTGTAAGCTCAAGATGAATCCAAATACTCCTTTGGTTTTTAATTCCTTGCAATTTAAATCAAGCTTTTGTTTCTCCTTTTTAATTTAAGTAAGTTTTCTTTTAATTTCATGCTTTGTTCTTCATTTCCATGCTTGTTCTCCATTTATGCTTTTTGTCCTAGCTACTTGATTTCATGATGAAATTTGTGAATTGACTATGGATTCTAGTTGAGTGACACACCTAGGCTATAGATCGGGTCCTTAATCATCATGACTTTGAGTTTTACTTATGCTTTATTTTGAATTAAATTTCCATGCATGGTTTTAAATTGAATTCTAGATCTACTCTTCGTTGCTCGTTATTTTTCCAAAAGATTTGAACTTTTACGTCAACTTTCATTGCTCTTTACCTTGGTGCTTTCAATTTTTGTCAATTTGATTTATTTGAATTTTCATGCATGGTTGTACTTTATGCATGCATGGTAGTACTTGATGAAACAATACTTGTTTTTGCTTGTTTTTGTTAATTGCTCGCATTTTCAATTAAGGCATACGACCGAGGCATCCTACCAACTGTCACTTCAATTTCTAGTATAGTTCGCTATTTTTAATTGTTTTATTTTCGATTTTCCTTCATCTCTTGAGCTTGAAACACGTTGAAACGTGCAAATGGATTGAAGTCCGATAATACCAAGTCATGAACCCGTTGATTTATTTCAACACCACAAAAACAACAATTCAGTTCTCACCATTTCCATATTGGTTGTATATATGAGTGGATGGAACGAAGTGATAACTGCCCCGTCTTTGGCAATGTGATGGCATTCGATGAGACGGCTTAATGTATCTGAAGTTTCTGGCCGTGGACGAAACCAAACACCAATACACGGAATCAACAAGAGTGTATTGTTTATGATTATTTCCCTACTTGAGCCTATTTCTTCTTATTTTTTTTATTTTTTAATTGATTTTCTTTTTGTTTATTTGCGTGCTTTCTGAAGTAGTTTCAATGCAATGAAATTATTTGTGTTGTATTGTTGCCTTGTGTGAATATGTTGATTTTTCTTTTCTGTCTTCCAAGTGGGGATGGACATAGTATACATTTATATACATTACTGCATTAATTTCTGGTTGCTCAAAGAAACTGRTGAAAGCTTGAAGGAGAAGGGCTTTCTAAACCCWCATATATTTAAATTCATTATCCTTCTTAGGTGGTTTTTTCGTAATTACCCCATGTATTATATTTATCTACGAGATTGTGCTGAAAAGAGTTTTGAAATACACGGCCCAGGTATTTTATGTTGTACCAGGTGTATAGAGACATGTACGATAGATTTATATCTATGTATTTTATGTTTACCTTATTTTTGTAAGTGTGTGAATAATAATAAAATGATGTATATATAAGTTTTTAGTTGCGTGCCTAATTTTATGCTCATGCTGCTCAACTGAAATTTGTCAGCGTGTGCCTCCTACAGACATATATTCTAAAATTAGTTACATATGTTCTATCATTAACTAAAATAAATAAGATTAATTCCAATGACAGTCGGTGTTCTAAGAATCGGGCTAGGCCTATGCAGGTGCATGGGCGCTAGGTACCACCTAGCCGAGGTGAAAGTACCGTGAAAATCCATTTGAGTGGAATAAATTTGCCGAGTGTGAATATTCAATGAAGGATGGATTTTTTGCCTTCAAAAAAAATTATAGATTGCATTGAAAGTATCACAAAATTAGCTAAAAGTTTGAAAAAAAATATATGATACTTTAACTATATTTTTTGATACATTATCAACCTTTTGTAATATATTTAATCAACTAAGTGTAAAACTTGTAGATGATTGGATTATAGTTATTTGAGTATCACAGAACATTGCTAAAGTATCACAAAATATTGTTAAAGTATCACAAAAAATTGTTAAAATACCACAAGTTTTTTATACCTATTTTTAATTAAAGTATAGTTAAGTAATGTTTTTAACTCAAGTTTTTCAAGTATCACAAAATATTGTTAAAGTATTACAAAAGATTGTTAAAGTATCACAAATTTTT
>BMAC01000181.1:912881-934717 GCA_014905375.1 Phtheirospermum japonicum
TGGGTTATACAATTATTTGTATTATTATTGCGCATCAACCTGCAAATTTTTAGATTTTTTTTTTTACTATTTTTCCGGCTAGTTTGAAAAATTGAAAAAATTCAACAAATATTCCAGAAAATTTGAAAAAATCACCAAATATCCGTTGTTTATCGTATTACAATTTTGGGCTGTAGGATTATTTATCTTATTGTTGCGCATCAACCTGCAAATTTTTAAATTTTTCTGATTTTTTTTTACTATTTTTCCGGCTAATTTGAAAATTTGAAAAAATTCACCAAATATTCCAGAAAAATTGAAAAAATTCACCAAATATTCGTTGTTCATATTATTGATATTCTGGGATATACGATTATTTTTCTTATTGTTGGGCATCAACCTGCAAATTTTCAGATTTTTTCGATTTTTTTTACTATTTTTCCGGCTAATTTGAAAAATTGAGAAATTCACCAAATATTCGTTGTTTATCGTATTGCAATTCTGGGCTGTTCGATTATTTTTCTTATTGTTGCGCATCTACCTGCAAATTTTTATTTTTTTTCGATTTTTTTTACTATTTTTCCGGCTAATTTGAAAAATTGAAAAAACTCACCAAATATTCCGGAAAATTTGAAAAAATTCACCAAATATTTGTTGTTCATCATATTGCTATTTTGGGATGTACGATTGTTCGTCTTATTGTTGGGCATCAACCTGCAAATTTTCAAAATTTTCCAATTTTTTTTACTATTTTTCCGACTAGTTTGAAAAACTGAAAAAATTCACCAAATATTCCAGAAAATTTGAAAAAATTCACCAAATATTCGTTGTTCATCTTATTGCTATTTTGGGATGTACGATTATTCGTCTTATTGTTGGGCATCAACCTGCAAATTTTCAGATTTTTTCGATTTTTTTTACTATTTTTCCGGCTAATTTGAAAAATTGAAAAATTTACTAAATATTCGTTATTCATCGTATTGCAATTCTGGGTTGTACAATTATTCGTCTTATTGTTGCACATCAACCTGCAAATTTTTAATTTTTTTTACTATTTTTCCGGCTAGTTTGAAAAATTGAAAAAATTCACCAAATATTCGTTGTTCATCGTATTGCTATTCTGGAATGTACGATTGTTCTTCTTATTGTTGGGCATCAACCTGCAAATTTTCAGATTTTTCCGATTTTTTTTACTATTTTTCCGGCTAATTTGAAAAATTAAAAAATTCACAAAATATTCGTTGTTCATCGTATTGCAATTCTGGACTGTACGATTGTTCGTCCTACT
Organism: Phtheirospermum japonicum; assembly: GCA_014905375.1. Classification (NCBI taxonomy): domain Eukaryota; kingdom Viridiplantae; phylum Streptophyta; class Magnoliopsida; order Lamiales; family Orobanchaceae; genus Phtheirospermum; species Phtheirospermum japonicum. The sequence goes on from BMAC01000181.1 coordinate 914,149, forward strand.
GTTGCGCATCAACCGGCAAATCTTCAGTTTTTTTCGATTTTTTTTACTATTTTTTCGGCTAGTTTAAAAATTGAAAATATTCACCGAATATTCGTTGTTAATCGTTTTGCAATTATGGGTTGTACGATTGTTCGTCTTGTTGTTGCACATCAACCTGCAAATTTTCAGATTTTTCTGATTTTTTTTACTATTTTTCTGACAAATTTGAAAAATTGAAGGGAGTTGGGTTCAATTTTGGGTTGTTGGGTCTGGGTTTGGGTTGTTTTCTGGGTTTGGGTCACCTTACAAAATGGTAAAATGTGGTCTCACCCAAGACCTACTTAGGAGGATTTTGTATTAATATATAGGGTAAAAATTCTGGTACTTCGGGTGCTTACGTGTCATCCGAACCTCACTATATTCTTATATATTAATAAATTATGAAAAATATAATTTATTGTCCTAATAGTATACTACTTTCCTTTTCATAATTCAACAATATAAATAAACAACCTAAAATAGAATCCTAAATAACTTAAAATAAAATTCTAATAATGTGAAGAAAAATAATAGAAACATAATCATCCAAAAAAGAAAGAAATCGCAATATATTCTTATATATTAATACATTACGAAAATTAGTTTTAATTTGTAACTAATTGATTTATTTCCATCGTTTGTCTTGAATTTGAATTGGATAAGGATTAGTTTTCAACTCAGGCTATATCATATTAGTTTATGATGTTTATCTGTTAAGTTTCCAATATGACATGAATTAATATATATTAATAAATTATAAAAATTACTATTTATTGTCTTAATAGTATATTACTTTCTGTTTTATAATTCAATAATATAAATAAACATCCTAAAATAGAATCCTAAACAACCTAAAATAAAATTCTAATAATATTGAAAAAAAAACAAAAAAAACAAAACATAATCATCTGAAAAAAGATAAAATGTGGGGGAACTATGATGGAGAACTAAATGAGTACTAATATTTGAGCTAGAAATAAGCGTCATTCGGTGGTATAAATAAACTTTGAAAGACTCATCGGAACATGTGTCACCTTACTACGAATTGGGTATGATATCCAATGGCAGTTATATTTCTAGCATACATCTATTTTTTTTGCTATGTGGCATAAATGACGAGCAATTCAGCATAAAAAGGGCAAAACAACCGTATAGTACTACTATCCTTCATGTTATATAGTTTGTTTTTTTTTTTTTTTTTTTGATTTTGTATAAATCTCAAAAAATAAGAAACATAATCAAATAAAACCACCTAATAAATAGCCTAATAGTACGAGTCCTAATAATATAATTAATAAAACAAATTTAAAATAAAATCCTAATAAATAACCTAATAATATAATTAATAAAAAAAAATCTAAAATAAAATCCTATTTCCTCAATACTAACTTAAATCACTCCTATAAATCCATATATCCCCAATCTCGGGTGAGTTTTCAATTTAACATCCGCGTCTCAATCTAACATCCTCAATCTCCCAATCTCCAAATCGGTCGGTCCGTATCCATAATCTCCGTTTCACAGCACACCGAGTCTTCAAATTTAACATCCGCATAATAATCCATGGCGAGCAATCCATCTTTTGGAGTTTCTCAAATTACTCCAGAGAATGAAACTTGGAAGATTAAGGTCCGTTGTGAACGAATGTGGTACACACACCCGCATAATTTCAATTCTTTTTTTGTATGATCTTATTTTGAACTATTTCTGAGTTTTAGGTTGTATTTCTGAGTTTTAGATAATTTTAAATTTTTTATATGCTCCTCTATTTTGTAATTAATTGTATGAGTTTTGAGTTTTATGAACTATTTTGTGGGTTTTTTGTATCCTTTATTTTGTTATTATTTGTTAGAATGCAGTGCAGTATAGTAACATAATTTTCAAAAAATCCATCCCTTACACAATTAGAAACACCACACTTATGGGGTAGTATTTAGAATAATCATTAGCTTATTTTAAAAATAATTTAGCCTGATTAAGGCGCCACTTTTGCAGAGTCAAGGACTTGGAGGTAAACAGAGGTTGCAAACCTGTTTTGAACTATTTCTAAGTTTTAGGTTGTATTTCTGAGTTTTAGATGTATATATAAGTTGCCGAGTCATAATTTTAAATTTTTTATATGCTCCTCATGAGTTTTGAGTTCTATGAACTATTTTGAGGATTTTTGATATCCTTTATTTTATTATTATTTGTTAGAATGCAGTGCAGTATAGTACGAAACATAATTTTCAAGAAATCCATCTGTTACACAATTAGAAACACCACACTTATGAGGTGGTTTTCGGAATACTCATTAGTTTATTTAAAAATAATCTAGCATAAAGCACTGATTAAGGCGCCACTTTTGCAGAGTCAAGGACCTAGAGGTAAACAGAGGTTGCAAACCTATGATGATGCCACCATTTTTTATTGCCAAAATCATAAAATCTAAATATCCAATGATACCTTTTATATTCTCAAATATTTGATATGATCTTATTCTGAACAATTTTTGAGTTTTTGGTTATGTATGTACGAGTTGCAGAATCATAGTTTTAATTTTTTGGTAAGGTTAGTTGTGTGTCTCTTTTTATTTTTAGGTTAGTTGTTTGTCTTTTTTGAACCACTTACCTCTCAATTAAAATAATTCAAATAACAAGAAAAAATACTCTGTCAGTTTAACATAATTACAACGCAAACTGTTCGACATCTATTTTCAAACATAAACTCACTCCTAAATCCATTTCAAAAGATTTGCCTGAAATTATGGACGTATTAAACATACATTACATATATAATATTTTATGCGTTCTCACCTTTAAGAAAAAATAAGTATCATTATTTATAATAATTTTAATCAACCTTAATAATTTACTTCAAATTTGTGTATTAAATTATATCTAAATATTAGGATCGCTAGGTCAATTGCAGGGAATGAATATCACCCCTTAATAAGGGAAGTTTTTGATCCTAGATAACTAGATAATAAAAATTGGTACAGTCAGTCAGTATCTAACAGGTTACTCAGACATAAGAAAGTCTTTGAGTGATTTGTTGGGTATATTAGATGACATGTTTGCATTATCCGTGCAGACATGAAACTTAGTGATGACCAGTTGAAGAATCACACTTTGGTTGAGGTGGAGAAATTGCTACAAAAGAATGGAAATTCTTCCGAATGATGGTTTGATTATAGAAGGAAATAACAAACTTATTCAGCAGGAACTTAATTATGATAGAAGACTCTTGGAGACAGAGCACCAAGATTTGTATTCATCATTGACGGATGAGCAACTAGCTATTTATGAAGAAATTTTAAGTGCGGCGACCAGTGGAAAAGTTGGCGTCTTTTCTGTTTATAGATTTGGAGGAACGGGAAAGACATTCGTATGGAGAACTTTGTTTGTTGCATTACGATGCAAGGGAGAAATTGTTCTTAATGTTGCCTCAAGTGGAGTTGCGACACTTTTACTGCCGTCGGGACGAACTGCTCATTCTAGGTTTTGAATACCAATAAATATATCAGAACAATTCATGTGTGGATATAGAATTAGCGGCTCTCATACACAAGACAAAACTGATAATTTGGGACGAAACGCTAATGTTGAATAGATTTTGTTTGGAAGTATTGGATAGAAGCTTCAGGCATATAACGAGTGAGCTGCGAAAGTCCTTACCGTTTGCGGGAAAGTTATTGTTCTCGGAGGAGACTTTTGATAAATTCTTCCACTTAAACCAAAGGGAAATAAGGAGGATGTCGTTTACTCGAGTATAAGCTCTTCTAGGCTATGGGATCATTGCAAAGTCCTACGGTTGACAAGGAATATGAGATTGAGTATCAGGCAATCAATGTCGAGCTCGACTTCCCTGGAGATTAAAGACTTTTTCAAATAGATACTCAAAATTGGAGATGGAGAGATCGGCATAGAAGTTGATAGGGAAACTTTAATTGATATTCCTGAAGATTTATTGATCCATTGTTCTGAAGATAACCACGTAGCAGCCATTGTTTAGAGCACTTATCCTTCACAATTAGACAATTTTTCAGCCCCTGCATTTTTGGAAGAGAGAGCGATACTTGCACCGACCAATAGTATTATGGAAGAGGTGAATGATTATTTGATGACTATGATTCTAGGAGAGGAAAATGAATATCGTAGTTCTGACAGCTTATGTAAAACTTTTGCGGAATCAGAAAATCAGAATGAGGTTTACTCGACCGATATCTTGAACACTATCAAGTGTTCAGGAATTCCAAACCACATATTGAGGTTGAATTTGGGAGTTCCAGTGATGCTGATACGGAATATGGATCAAGCCTCAGGATTATGCAATGGCACGCGGTTGGTTATGATACAGCTTGGCGATAGAATCATCAAAGCGAAGATTCTATCGGGTAACAATATCGGGACCAAAGTTTTTATTCCGCGTATGGTATTGAGCCCTTCTAATAGCAGATTCCCGTTTAAGTTTCAAAGGAGGCAGTTTCCAATTATTGTTTCCTTTGCCATGACTATAAATAAGAGTTAAGGACAAACGCTCAAATATGTTGGTCTGTATCTGCCAAGGCCAGTTTTCAGTCATGGTCAACTTTATGTGGCCATCTCGAGAGTCAAGAGAAGAAAAGGTTTGAAGATTCTATGCTGCGATGAAAACGGTGTGAGTGTGAACCAGACGAAAAATGTAGTTTGCAAATAAGTTCTACAGCATTTAAAATGAAAGTCATAGGTGAGTAATCAATAGGATATGACCAGGTTGGAAAAATGTTATCTTTTCATAAACATCCCAAAATGAACGTAAAAACAATAACGGTTTTACATAGAATATATTTAGAAGTTGATGCAAACTGTGTGCAAATCCCCGTAACACGAGGGAAACAAGGAAACTGTTTTTAAAAAGTTTTTCATAATTAGAGTTGAACAATTTATGGCATGGTTTAAAATAAAATCCTAATAATATGGGGGGGAAAAGGAAACATAATCTAATAATATATTAATTACCTTATCATATTATAATAACCCCAATAATATGATTATTAAACAACCTAAAATAAATAGCCAAATAATATGAGTCCTAATCAATTATGAAAAGTATGATTTTTTGTTCTAATAGTATAATATCATAATCTAATAATATACTAATTACATTATCATATTATAATAACCCCAATAATATAATTAATAAACCACCTAAAATAAATAGCCTAATAATATGAGTCCTAATCAATTATGAAAAGTAGGATTTTTTGTTCTAATATTATAATAACATAATCTAATACTAATTACATTATCATATTATAATAACCCCAATAATATAATTAATAAACCACCTAGAATAAATAGCCTAATAATATGAGTCCTAATCAATTATAAAAAGTATAATTTATTGTTCTAATAATATACTGCTTACCTTTTCATAATTCAATAATATAATTAATTAAACAACCTATTATAAAATCCTCAAAAATCAACAACGACCAGTTACATGCCCCTCTCAATGGTTTTAAGTGATATTTTATATTATTCATTTACAAACTCCACGATGATTTACTCAATCAGTTTTAACACATAAAAGTATATATTTTTGTAACTAGATGGATGAAGCTTAAATAATTTCCTACACAGCATACCTGTTCAAGTCCAAGTGATTTTGGATTAATATTAGTATTACGAATACATTGATTGAATGCTGGAGTACCTGAATTAATTTGTGTCACTACACCGAGGATTTTGAATCACTAATATGATGTTAAATTTGGTATGGAATTTATTAGAATATTGATTATTATTTTAAAATATTAGATACGACGGCATTGAAAGTCATCAGTYTYTAATCAGTAAGATATGASCCAMTTGGAAATATATTATCTTTTCATAATCTCCKKAAAATAAAAGTAAAAATAAAAATAGGTTTTACAAATAATATATTTAGAAATTGAAAAGAACTATGTCCAAATCCCGCGTAACAAAGAGAAACTATTTGTAAATATTTTTTCATAATTAGAGTTGAATAATTTGTGGCATGGTTTTAATATCTTTTATGAGAATGCATAATATGTATTTATTTTACAAATCCCGTGAAATGCACGGGTGTTAAACTAGTGTGTGTGTGTGTATATATATATATATATATATATTCTGCTTCAATTTGAGAAATTATTCGGTTGATTTAATTTGGAAAACTATATGAAGGGAGTTTCCGTAACTAGCAACTTTTTCCTAAAGTATTGCATATTAGTGAGATGGATGATCTGAAAATGTTAGTGAATTGGTAGCGAAGACATTAAACTGATTATTTAATAAAAATAACTTAATGATCTGACATGTTATTATTCGGAAAGTGTACAAAATAACATTTCAAAATGCAATACTATTTTTAAAAAGGATAATTATTTTTTTACCCCAAATATGATTATTTTCACAGTTTATATATAAACTATTATCTGTGACGTCGTCCATTTCATGACGTTTTATTCTAAAAAATGTTTGTATAATAAACTACAAAAATAAATTGGCAAAAAGTTTTATTTTCCTTTAAAAATTAAACCAAACAAGCTCCAAGTTGTTCGTCTTTTCCCTTGTTAATTAAGGCGATGATGGATGCTGCCGTCCCACGTCGAGCAAAACGTGGGCACTTTATGAGTTATGACCCGCCTACTTTAAACGTTTTCATGCTTAAAAATAATGAGGTAAAAGGCTCATTCTTCGTGAGGGTGTGTCCTATTGTTAATCAGCACGCACGTTTTGCCTCTCATTTAATTTACTAATATCAAACCGACTATTTAATGAATTCTCCCTCGTTTACTTTTTAAATATCGCTTTCGAGTTTAAATTTTGTTTCAAATAAATTGTTGTTTTAAAATGTTTACCATTTTATTCCTATTTATTTAAAAATCAAAACAATTTTATGATAATAAGATACTTATAAGTAAAAAGGGAAGAAAGATTAATTAAAAATATTATTAATTAATTAGGGGTATATTAGTTAAATTTATATGTTTCTTAATTTTTAATATAAGTTTTAAAATAATTTTTAATAAATATGGACGGTAGTATAACATAATGTTGACATTCATCAGAATACATCCACTCGCATTTGGTCTTCGTTCACGCATCAGTACATTACACATACACACATGTCGGTCTGGTTCAAGCGTCAAAAGACATAATTTCAATTGATCTATTTGCCATTGAGTACTAGCATTCACTCTTTAGTCTTTATGCATGCACCAAACCAAAAACACCCACTTGGCTCTTTAGTTTTAATGCATGCACCAAACCAAAACACACGCCCAAGTGAGTCATTATACAGTTCAATTGAGTCACCTTTTTAATTAATTTATCATTGCATATAATTGATATATATCATCATATATAATTGGTACATATCATTATATATAACTGATACATATCATCACAAATAATTAAAATTCTAAATCTAAAATTTAAATGAAAAAAATAAATCTAAAATGAAAAACTAATCCCTAAAAATGGAAGACTAAATCCTAAAATTAAAAATTAAACTCTGAAAGTGAATATTAAATTCTAGATTCTAAATTTCTATCACATATTATCACATATAACTGACACATGTAATCATCACATATAACTAACACATATCATCATCTCAAATGGAAAATTAAATAAAAAAATGGAAAACTAAACTCTAAAAATGCAAAACTAAACCCTAAAATAAAAAAGGTAACTTAAACTCTAAATTTTTATCACATATAATCACGTATAATTACCATATATCATCTTGTATAATTGTCATATATAATCAGATATAATTAAATGATAATAAATTTTTATAAGGTGCATCTAACAATACACACTCAGGTCCATGTAATAAAATGCTCACCCAAGTTTCACATACAAAATATCCGGGATTTTATTTAGTGTTGCAATCCATTAAATGAATGGTGCTGTATATAAAATGATATATTGATATTAGATTAATGTCGAGTGTCATGCCGATACATGTTGACAGAAGGTGTACTCGTCTGCACATTTCATTATTACGAGCGGGGACAGTATACCATAGACTCAAGTGCACCTGTAATTTAATTTATTATCGTATATAGTTGGTACATATCATCACATATAACTGGTACATATCATCACAAGTAATTGAAATTCTAAATTTAAAATTTAAAATCCTAAAATTAAAAAAATAAACCTAAAACAAAAAATTAAACCCTAAAAATGGAAAATTAATCCCTAAAATAGAAAAATAAACCCTAAAATTGAATATTAAATTCTAAATCCTAAATTTCTATAGCATATCATCACATATAACTGACACATATCATCACATATAACTGACACATATCATCACATATAACTGGCAGAATGATAGAAATAAAATGGAAAATTAAATTAAAAAAATAAAAAATGAAATATTAAACCCTAAAAATGAAAAACTAAACCCTAGAATGGAAAAGTAAACCCTAAACTCTAAATTTTCGACACATATCATCACGTATAACTGTCAGATATTATCACGTAAAACAGGGTGCACCTAGCAAGGTGCACCCAAGTCCACCTAATAAATTGCCCGAGCGGGGGTGACAAATCGTGAAACTGTGTTACGTTTTGTGTTGCTTGATAAACTCAAATACAAATATGACACTATTACGGATCGTACTTGAACATAAAAAAATTTGTGTTGACTTCACATACACATCACGATACATATATTTGACATGATAATCAAGTAAATATAAAATAAAATTGAATAGTATTATATCACAAGTTTATCATGAATATTTTCAATATCATCAATATCGATATTAACAACAACAAAACCTGCAGACTTATTATCCAAATTCGGTAAGATTTGGTGTTTTTTCTGCTTATGTGGTTGCTTCATTTTGTATAATATAATAACACTTTCATATTTTCTTACAAATTAATTTGTTTTGCACTGTCAACGGCTTTAAGTAAATAAAAAAAAGTAGAAAAAAAAATCTATTTACTAAAAGTGTTTTTTACTAATTTTTGATACTATTTTTTTTAATTTATATTATTTTGATATATACGTGATAGACGGTGCTAATCAATTTGTTTTTTACTAATTTTTTGATACCATTCTTTTTAATTTATATTATTTGATTTACATGATACACGATGCTAATCATGACATGTCCTAGATATTTTTACGAAACTTTAAAATTATACACTACCATACATTTCTATTTTATTAGTTGTTTTCTATTGTATTTTACCACCTTATTTATTTGTGTGTCTACACAAAATTGATGAGATGTCATCACTGTTTCCACTCAATTTTTCTACCTAAGCAAAATTGATGATATGACATCAGTGTTTTATCTCAAAAAATTTAACTGTGTTGAAATAATTTTTTGATAACAATTTTTTTATTTATATTATGTAATTGACCGGTGTTTTCATAGTAAATATAAAACAAAATCCGTTAACAAACTGCGTTTTTTTTACTAATTCTTTCATACTTATATATATATATATATATATATATATATATATATATATATATATATATATATATATATATATTATTTGATCTATTAGACGGTGCTAATCAATTTCACTACATGTTCCTACACAGAACTTTAAAATTTTATTATACACTATCATAAATCTCTATTTTATTTGTTATTTTCTATTGTATTTTATAAATTATAATTTTTTGTTTGAATTGTAATTTTATTATACTTTGTTTGTTGAGATTATATATTAAGTTATAATTTAAAAATATATAATAATTATATTTAGATTAAAAATAACTCACAAAAAATATGTAATTATTTTAAATATTAAAATATCATGTTCAAATAACTCACATAATATACAACGCTATTTACGCTACGTGATGTTGAGATCAAAACGCAACGCATTGCTCAATACGCATTTTAAAATATTGGTTTTTACCCATAACTAGTATTATGATAATTTTTTATTTTATTTTATCTAAAATAAAAATACTTTTTTTAAATGTATTAAAATATTTAAATAAGTAATTGTATATATATACTTAAGTTATATATATCTGTGTGTGTGTGTGTATTTCGGTAAGAACTATCACTGGTTCTCACACCAAAAATGGTTTTACCATAACCGCTCCCTATATATAAATCATCTATATATTATTTAAAGATCAAATAGTATTCAAAATGATATAACATGATCCATAAAAGGAATGTTATTAGACGAAATGCACTTTACAAATTATGAAAGATTTCCTTATACACAACATTTGTATTTTTGTTACTATATTTATTCTCATCATCGTCGATCAATATTTTAAACCCTTACGATCGGTCACCCTTGATATAGCAACGTATAACTGATCATGACTGAAAACTGACTTCTTTAGGAAAAATCCAACGTGAGAGAGAGAGAGATTGTTCTTGAGTTTTGTTGATCATCATAGCATGTGACACAATCAGAAGAAATTGTCATCGTTGGAACTTGAAAGGCAACCTCGGGATGGATGGTGTGACAGTCATTATAGGGATTAACAACATTTCACCTGCATTGCTTCCTTGAGAAATACTAACATATACAATATGATCATCAAGTTAACAACCAACATTACATAACACAAGGGAATGATCGATATTTCTAAACAACATGAGTGAAATTCTAGTTTTTAGTTTTAGCTCATAGTTCGGCAATCCATAACATTTCATGATATTCAGAAACTCTAGTGAGTGGACGTCCTACAATATGTCAATGTTTGAATCGGATTTGCATGCATTATCAGAGCTAAGATATACTTTACATTCTCCATCATTTTATGACATCATATATTTATCAATCAAATCGATGACATCAAGTGTTGGGGAAAGAATAGTACGACCCTCCAAATAAGCGAAGCATCCAATAGTTTTTCCAAATTATGGATATGTGCTCGCCACAATTGACGGAACATAGTCACCATCATCTTTTAATAATGGATAACCTGGATTTCAATTTGAACGATACCATCATTTGGTCCTCCAACTATTACATCTCCTATACTATTTATCGAGTTGACAAATTTCTTTAACTTGACACAATTGGGGTCTAAATTGTGATTTTGCAGCACCACATTCTTGGTCTACTTCAAAACCATGTAATGAGTCCATTAATGCGAAGATTTGATCACTGTGTGAACTATGATTTCATGTCATTTTCGGCTTCACGTATTGATTTTCTCCGATTCATGATTGAAGTTAAAAAAAACAAATAAAAAACTGGAAAAGTGGTGATGACAAATCTAGGTAGGTCTGACCTCCATTTTCTTTTCCCTTTTTCTTTATTTTTTCTTTAATCTAATTAATATAATTTGAATTAATAAAGAATTACTAAAAATTTGAGATAAATATAAAAATATAAGATAAATATTAAGAAACTATAAAATGAATATATAAATGTATATTAAAAAATTATTACTAATAAAAAATAGCTAATACAATTAGTATAAAATCATAAAATAAATTGTAAAATATATATACTGGTAAAATTTGATGAAAAATCTCCACCAAGAATTATTATTTTGTTACCAAATGGAAGCTGCGTATTAGAATTATTTTGCGATCTCATCACGTCTTTCAATATTTTGTCCAATGTTTCAAAATAATGTCTATGCATCATTGGAATTTCGTCGCAAATAATGAAATGCGCATCCACCATTAATTTTTCAAGTGGAGTACCATTAATGATCAAAATCTTGGTGGATACTAAAAGTAACATTAAATCTACAATGCCCAGTTCTTCTTTTCGAAAGTAGAAAGAGAAGTTATATTTTAGATATCACATTAAGAACAATTCTACTATTAGATTTAACCGTTGTAGAAAGCATCCTCTGTACCTATAGATGAGAAATACACCATCCCTTTTTAAATGTACCGCATCCATGATTTTATCAATTTTGGCGGAATATAGTAAATTCGTATTAATGAAAACAAATCTAGTTTCCTAGGTGTCTATTCTTTTGTTTTTGAGTACTAAAAGAAGTTTTAGGAAACTCAACATAAGTCAAACTCCGTACTTCCTGATTTTTCTTATTTGCCTAGGAAACTCAACATTAGGCAAACTCCGTACTTCCTGATTTTCTTATTTGCATTGAACCAACCTAAAACATGATATGATATTTTGACTTGCGTTTCATTGCGTTTAACTAATCATTATTATTACACAATACATTATACTCTTCTGGAAGATGAAAACTCAAACACATGATAGGTGGAGTTTTATACTGAATTTTATAAACGAATATTCTCCACGCCGCTTAGCATGGAGAAATGTAATGACAATCATAATACATGTTGATCTCATCAATCTTTTTATCCTCTGCATCCCCATATTTGTTCTGATAGAATGTTATAGTGAACATATAGTTACATTTATTGACATATTTGAACAAATTCTTGATAGATCTAAATTGGTTACACCATTTAACATTTAAATGAGCTACGCAATTCAGTAATAGAAAAATCATGTGAAACGATCTTCTGGAGAACCGCTAGTAAATGTCGAGGGCAAGACAACATGAGTACCAACACTTGAGCCATTTATTTCACCTCATAACACTACATCAACAATCCCACTGTACATCTCAGTTCATAATTTTTTGATGAGTCCTGACGTGCCACAATCTTGAAGATTCAATAATGGTATATGCATCAATTATGAATTGTTGTATGAGTCGTAGACTATATAGAATAGTGAGTACATCCGTGTCTCTTTCATGCAATCGATGAGAAAAGAACGCCATCTGGCTCACATATAGTGAGTACATCCTTCCCTTTAGGTTTTCAAGGTTCAGAAAAATATATGTTTTCCCTATATATGTATGTCTTCACCGCATGGAAATAGTAATGGATACTGTAGAAAAACGTATGAAGGATGCAACTCGTTGATACATTTAAAATTTCCAGATCTCTTTTCTACTGCAATTCTCTTTCTACCACTTTGTTGATCAATATCACCAACAACTAATAGACAATTAGTTGATCTTTTTACGAATCTATTATAGTTGATGCCACAATGTTCATTCCACTCGATGCTGGTTTCGCACTTGTATTATTTTGCATGATTACTGAGATAGTAACAAAATACATTATTTTAAGAAATCAATTCAAATCAAAACATTGAATTGTATAATATTTGATAAATAACATGTTGATAGCCAATAAAACAAATACTACATTGTATTGCATTATGCAATTTTGCATATTTTAACTGAAAAGGTGGTAAAATCATTTTTGAGAAAAAGTGACAAATTTGATATTGTTGGACTCATAATAAAAATCAAAATAACACACACACACACACACACACACACACACACACACACACACACACACATATATATATATATATATATATATATATATATATATATATATATATATATATATATATATATTCAAATGATCTTATTAATTTCTTTTAATATTAATTAGGGTATACATCCTAATTATGTTAAGAAAACTCCTACATAATTAAAAAAAAACTAAATCATCATTAATATTAAACGTTATTTATGAGATCAATTTAAATAAAAAACTGAATTGTAATAATTTGATAGATAACACGTTGATAGCCAATAAAATAAATACAGAATTATGTTGCCATTTTTATATAATTTAATTTTAAAAAGTGGTCAAATTACTTATGAAAATATTTGATATTATTGTACTCACAATTAAAAAAAAACATAAAATAGAATAACAAAAATATCACAATAAAAACAAAAATAACATAAAAGTGATTATATATATATATATATATATATATATATATATATATATATATATGTGTGTGTGTGTGTATGTGTGCGTGTGTGTGTTTCAATGATCTATTATTTGTAATATTAATTAGGTATTTATCCTAATTATATTAAGTAAATTCTATATAATTAAAAAAAAAATTCTACGTGACTTTTTTTCTCTCTTACATGTTTTTTCTTTATTGTTTTTACCGTCTAGCATGGATTGTAGGTCTGCTACAATTTCATGTAAAGATAATTTTTTTACTTCGCACAATGAGCAAATGATAGTATAAGTATTAATAAAATATAAATATTATAATGATGTTGAAGCGATTAATATGTAAAATATAAATGCATACCTAACAAAATAAATTCAATTTTGAACTTTAATTGAAATTGAGTATGACATAAATGCTTTGAAAATTACTGTGTTTAGCAACATTTGCTTTCAGAGGTGGTCTTCCCCTTTTTTGTTTTGGAATTAGTTGATCTTTTTCCAAAATATATTGTACTTGATGTCATAGTATTCATTTCACTTAGTGTTTGATTTGCACTTGTAATATTTACACGGTTTTTGAGATAATAACAAAATACATTATTTTATGAGATCAATTCAAATAAAAAAGTGTTGAATCATAATAATATTTAATAAACAACATGTTGATATCCAATAAAAATAATATCAAATTATATTGTATTGTGCGTTTTTGTATAATTTAATTAAATAAAGTGATCAAATTATTTTTGAGAAAAAGTGATAAATTTGATATTGTTGGACTCAAAATAAAAATAAAAAAAATGAAAAAACAAAAAAAGAAAACTCAAAATAAAAATCAAAACATATAAAATAATATATATATATATATATATATGTGCATATATATAATCTTAATTCTTCTTAATTTTTATGTTAATTAGAGTATATATTCTAATAATGTTAAGAAGATTCCTACATAATAAAAGAGGAAACTAATCCTAGGCGGCTTTTTAGTTGAATAAGGTATCTATCATAATTATGTTAAGAAAATTCCTACATAACTAAAAAAAAATATTAGTTGATCTTTTTCCAAATATATTGTAGTTGATGTCATAGTGTTCATTTCACTTAGTGTTTGGTTTGCACTTGTAATATTTACGCGGTTTCTGAGATAATAATTACAAAATACATTATTTTATGAGATTAATTCAGATAAAAAAAAGTGTTGAATCGTAATAATATTTAATAAACAACATGTTGATAGCTAATAAAAATAATATCAAATCATGTTGTATTTTGCGTTTTTTTATAATTTAATTAAATAAGGTGATCGAATAATTTTTTTAGAAAAAGTGACAAATTTGATATTGTTGGACTCGAAAAAAAAAATAACGGAAAAACATAAAAAAGAAAACTCAAAATAAAAATCAAAACATATAAGAGATTATATAAGTGCATATATATAATATTAATTCTTATTATTTTTCATGTTAATTAGAGTATATATTCTAATTATGTTAAGAAGACCCCTACATAATAAAAGAGGAAACTAATCCTAGGTGGCTTTTTAGTTAAATAAGAACGAGCAAATGACGGTATAAGTATTAATAAATTATAAATATTACAATGATGATGAAACGATTAGTATTTAAAATATAAATGCATACCTAACAGAATAAATTCGATTTTAAACTTTAATCGAAATTGAGTATGACATAAATGCTTTGAAAATTACTGTGTTTAGCAACATTTACTTTCACAGGCGGCCTTCCCCCTTTTTTATTTTGGAATTAGTTGGATTTTTTTTCAAATATATTGTAGTTGATGTCATGGTGTTCATTTCACTTAGTGTTTAGTTTGCACTTGTAATATTTACGCGGTTTCTGAGATAATAACAAAATACATTATTTTATGAGATCAATTCAAATAAAAAAGTGTTGAATCGTAATAATATTTAATAAACAACATGTTTATAACCAATAAAAATAATATCAAATTATATTGTATTGTGCATTTTTGTATAATTTAATTAAATAAAGTGATCAAATTATTTTTGAGAAAAAATGACAAAATTTGATATTGTTGGACTCGAAATAAAAAAAATAACGAAAAACACATAAAAAAAAACTCAAAATAAAAATCAAAACATATAAAAGATTATATATATATATATATATATATATATATATGTGTGTGTGTGTGTGTGGTGTGTGTGTGTGTGTGTGTGTGTGTGTGTGTGTGTGTGTGTGTGTGTGTGCGCGCGCGCATATATATAATATTAATTCTTATTATTCTTCATGTTAATTAGAGTATATATTCTAATTATGTTAAGAAGATTCCTACATAATAAAAGAGGAAACTAATCCTAGGTGGCTTTTTAGTTAATAAATAAGGTGTCTATCATAATCATGTTAAGAAAATTCCTATATAAAAAAAAAAGAAAATAATCCTACTTGGCATTTCTTCTCTCTCCATACCTCTGTTTCAATATATATATATATATATATATATATATATATATATATATATATATATAGAGAGAGAGAGAGAGAGAGAGAGAGAGAGAGAGGGAGAGAGAATCTCTTATCCTTCTTAAAATCTTCCAAAAATTATTTAGTTTATCCTCATTATTCTCTTCATTCTTAAATGTCCCAAAAAAAGATTCGACATATGAACGTTGGACATTTATTTCTTATTCATGATCGGTTTATATGTATGATTGAATTGAAATGTTAAGTGGAGTTTTATAAGTTATAGAAAATGAGTTGTGTTGATTGTTGAATCTTTCAAAGAGGCAAATGTTACTCTCCCTTAGTATGTGTATTTCAATTTTTATTCCATGAATTATATATGAAATTAACTCCCAATTTTTTGTTGATTTTTTTCCCAGTCTTCATCTGTGCATGTGATTTTTTATTTTGACGAGATTTCCTAAATTCTTGAAAATGCACGATTATTCTGTGTTATTTCATAAAAATCAAATAATTGTTCAAATGAAATTGACCTTTATTTTTAGAACTCATAATAGTTCATAATTCAATTTTTAAAATTTTTCTTTGTGCATTTGTTTCCGTTATATTCCCATCAAATTATAGTGCTTATTTTAATTCTTATCAGATACTGATTTCTAGTTTCACACGTTAGTTACCTAATTTGAAGGTGGAGCATATATTTATCTGATTTGTTGATATTATTTACAATATGGAAATGCATGATACATTTGATAATTTTGAGATTATTTAAATGGGTCTCAAATTATATTCCAATATGATATTACACATTTGGAGATACTTTATATTTTCAATTTTGTTCTTTTTCAATTTATTTGAACTATGTGGATTTTTTATTATTATTTTGCAGAATATAATTTTATTTTGAATAAAATTTGTTATATATTTTATCAAATCTAACATACTCTTATCCTTATTTTTTTATTAAAATCTTTCAAATAATATAGTTTTAGAAAAAGTCTATATTATTCTCTATTTATTTTTATTTTTTCACAATAAAATATTTATCTTTTTGCAATATTTTTGGTATAGTATTAAAAATATATTTTATTATACAACAGATAAATACTCCATTTGGTCTGTGTCATCAATTTAGTAACAATCAATTTTATGTTACAATGTCATTAGTAAAAGTAGAAAATGATTGAAGAAACTTTATTATGACAAATACGGTAGATATGTAAATTGAGTTAATAATGTACATTATAAAGAAATTTTGCGTTGTGTAAATTATATAATATATTTATAATTATTATTATTATTATTTACTTTTCTTAAAATTTATGTATTCTCAATACACTTAATATTGTAATATGTGTGTATACATATCACCTCTATATATTAATGCAAAATTCTCATAACCTATGTGTTTGCTTTGTATGCTTCGTTTGTCAAAAAAATTTTGGTGCTTCGTTCACTTATGTGTCATCTGAGCCTAATATTTACTTAATTTAATACTTTTCTTTTCATTGTATCTTACCTAATTTAATTCTTTTATTATATTTTTCATTATTCAATACTTTCCTTTGATTCTCCTAATATAAAAATATAAATAAGTCATATATAGTTAGTAGATAAGATTTAAATTAGTTATTTTAACTAAAAGACAAACTACATATGAAATATTTTTTAGAAAAAAACTTTATTATGAAAATAATTAAATAAGTTTTATTGATAATATTCCATATAGGTAAAATATGATTTACTTACAATAATCTAAGTATGTAACTTTAGTAACGTATTCAATCTAAACATAAAAATATTAAATTATATACTAATAATTAATAAATATTGATTAGACACGAGTACAATGAGACACGGATTGCGAGTATGACATCTTTTGAATATCTCAAAGTATGTAACTAATAATTATTAACGAATTTATTCTAAATATTAATATATAAAATAATTTAATAATGATAATTAATAAAATAGATAGACACGGGTTTAGAATATGACACCTTTTGAATTTTTGTAAGTATATATGTAACTAAGATTATTAATGAATTTTATTTAAACATCAAATACAAAATTATTTAATATTTATAATAATTAATAAATAGATTAGACATGTACAAGACACATGTTGAGAATATATTATTTAAATTTTAAATTTTAAATTTTGTATTATCACAAATACTTTTTATATTTATCTTTTAATAAGTCCTACACGAGTGTTAAATAAGTATATATTGATGTAAAATCCCCCTAATCTATGTGTCTGTTTCGTATGCTTCGCTTGGATAATAAAAAATTTTGGTGCTTCGGTTGCTTATGTGGCATTCGAGCCTAATGTATACTTAGTTTAATATTTTCCTTTTATTGTATCTTACCTAATTTAATATTTTCTTATTATTATATTTAGCCTAACCTAGTAGTTTTCTTTTATTATAATTTGTCTAATTCAATAGTTTTCTTTTATACTCCTCATATAAAAATATAATAAGTCATATATAATTAGTAAAAAACTAAATTGATTATTTTAATTAAAAAACAAATTACTTATGAAATAATTTTAATTACAAAATAAACTTATTTATGAAAATAACTATATAAATTGTACTTATAATAAAAGTTGAAATAATTTATTTTTGAAAATTTTAAATATTTTGTATAGGTAAATTGTGATATATTTGCAATAACTGGAGTATGTAACTAAATATTAGCAATAAATCTAATATAAATATAAACGAATAAAATTATATAATAATTAATTAATATTTATTAGACAATGACACAATGCGAGAAGGCTTGAGAGTATGACACCTTTAAACTTTTCAAAGTATGTAGCTATAATTATTAAAAAAAATTAATCTAAACATAAAAATATAAAATGAGTTAATAATAATTAATTAATATAGATCAGAGACGGGTTCAAAATATTAATTTTTATAAGTATGTAAATATAATTATTAATGAATTTAATCAAAACATTAAAATATAATATTAATTAATAATTATAATAATTAATAAATTGACCAGGGTACGAGTTGAGAACACGTCATTTCAATTTTTTATTTTAAATTAAAACTTTATAATTTTCAAATATTTTTTATATTTAGTTTTTTATAAATCTCGTATAATACACGGGCAATTTATTAGGTGCACCTTGTTAGGTGCACTCTGTTTTACGTGATGATATATGATAGTTATATGTGATGATATATGACAGTTATACGTGATGATATATTATAGTTATACATGATGATATGTGTCAAAACTTTAGAGTTTAGGGTTTATTTTTTCATTTTAGGGTTTAGTTTTACATTTTAGACATTAGTTTTCCATTTTTAGAGTTTAATACTTCATTTTAAAGTTTAGTTTTTTATTTTTTTTATTTAATTTTCTATTTTAGTGTTCCGACAAAAATCTATCATTCTGTCAGTTATATGTGATGATATGTGCCAGTTATATTTGATGATATGTGATATAAATTTAGGATTTAGTGTTTAATATTCAATTTCAGGGTTTAGTTTTACATTTTAGGGATTAATTTCCCATTTTTAGGGTTTAATTTTTTATTTTAGATTTATTTTTTTAATTTTAGGATTTTAAATTTTAGATTTAGAATTTCAATTACTTGTGATGATATGTATAAGTTATTTGTGATGATATGTATTAGTTATATGTGATGATACGTACCAGTTATATGTGATGATAAATTAAATTACAGGGTGCACTGAGTCTATGGTATATTCTCTCTAATACACGAGTGTTAAACTAATTCTATGTATACCCGTGTATTCACGCGGTATTACGTTGGTAAACACGTGCCAAGCGTTTTCAAGAATTGAATTGGGTCATGCCAATTTGCCAACACATCCTTCTGCACCCTATATTCTATGTTGGCATATCTATATCTATATATATATTAAAGGAAAGGTCTGGAGAGAAAAAAAATGCCACGTAGGATTATTTTCTTTTTTTAGTTTTGTAGAGAAAAAATGACATGTAGGATTATTTTCTTTTTTTTAGTTTTGTAGGAATTTTCTTAACATAATTATGATAGATACCTTATTTAATTAATTATGATTTGGTTTCTTTTTTTAATTAAAAAGCCACCTTGGATTAGTTTCCTCTTTTAATTATGTATGAATCTTCTTAACATAGGATTATTTTCTTTTTTTAGTTTTGTAGGAATTTTATTAACATAATTATGATAGATACCTTATTTAATTAATTATGATTTGGTTTCTTTTTTTAATTAAAAAGCCACCTAGGATTAGTTTCCTCATTTAGTTATGTAGGAATTTTCTTAACATAATTATGATATATACCTTATTTAATTAATTATGATTTAGTTCCTTTTTTTAATTAAAAAGCCACCTAGAATTAGTTTCCTCTT
>BMAC01000181.1:936192-958841 GCA_014905375.1 Phtheirospermum japonicum
AAACCTAAAGGCAAGGGTAAACAATATGTGAGTCAGATGGAGTTCTTTTCTCACCGATTGCATGAAAGAGACACGGAGGTACTCACTATTCTATATAGTCGATGACTCCCACAACAATTTATAATTGATGCATATACGATTATTAAATCTTCAAAATTGTGGTACGTCAGAATCATCAAAAGAAATATGAGGTGAGAAGTATAGTGGGATTGTTGATGTAGTGTTACGAGGTGAAATAGATGGCTCAAGTGTTGGTACTCATGTTGTCTTGCCCGCGACATTTTCTAGCGGTTCTTCAGAGGGTCGTTTCCCATAACTTTTTATCTATTACTGAATTGTGTAGCTCATTTAAATGTTAAGTAGTAACCAATTTAGATCTATCAAGTATTTATTCAAATATGTCAATAAATGTAACTATAGGTTCACTATAACATTCTATTAGAATAAATGTGGGGATGTAGAGGATAAAAAAATTGATGAGATCAACATGTATTATAATTATCATTACATTTCTACATGGGAAGCGACGTGAAGAATATTAATTTATGAAATTCAGTATAAAACTCCAACTATCATGTGTTTAAGTTTTCATCTTCCAGAAGAGCATAATGTATTGTATAATGATAATGATCAGTGAACACAATGAAACGTAATTCGAGGCAAGTAAGAAAAATCGGGAAGCACGGAGTCGCCTTATGTTGAGTTTCCTAAAAACTTTT
The DNA here is from genome assembly GCA_014905375.1 of Phtheirospermum japonicum. Classification (NCBI taxonomy): domain Eukaryota; kingdom Viridiplantae; phylum Streptophyta; class Magnoliopsida; order Lamiales; family Orobanchaceae; genus Phtheirospermum; species Phtheirospermum japonicum. Next base: position 936,912 of record BMAC01000181.1, read on the forward strand.
TTAGTACTAAAAAAAATAAAAGAATGGACACCTAGGAAGCTAGATTTTTTTTCATTAATACGAATTTATTCCGCCAAAATTGATAAAGTCATGGATGCAGTACATTTAACCAAGGACGGTGTATTTCTCATCTATAGATACAGATGATGCTTTCTACAACTGTTAAATCTAATAGTGAAATTATTCTTAATGTAATATCTAACGACATAACTTCTCTTCTTATTTCAAAAGGAAGAACTGAACATTCCAAATTTAGGGTTACTTTTAATATTCACCAAAATTTTGATCATTACTGGTACTCCGATTGCAGAATTAATGAATGATGCGCATGTCATTATTTGGGACGAAACTCCAATGATGCATAGACATTATTTTGAAACTTTGGACAAAACATTGAAAGACGTGATGAGATCGTAAAAAAATTATAATACGCAACTTCCATTTGGTAATAAAATAATAATTCTTAGTGAAAACTTTCATCAAATTTTACCGGTTGTTCCAAAAGGCACTAGACCAAACATAGTTCACATAGTAATCAAATTTTCGCATTTATGGACTCATTATATAGTTTTGAAGTAGACCAAGAATGTGGTGCTGCAAAGTCACAATTCAGATCCCAATTGTCAAGTTAAAGAATATTTTCAACTCGATAAATAGTATATGAGATGTAATAGTTGGAGGACCAAATGATGGTATCGTTCAAATTTAAATCCAGATTATCTATTATTGAAAGATGATGTTGACCATGTTCCGTCAATTGTGGCGAGCACATATCCACAATTTGGAAAAACTACTGAATGCTTCAGTTATTTGGAGGATCGTGCTATTCTTTCCCCAATGTAAAGTATATCTTAGGTCTGATAATACATACAAATCCGATTCAAACATTGACATATTGTAGGACTTCTACTCATCAGAGTTTTTAAATACCATTAAATATTATGGATCCCGAACTATGAGCTAAAACTAAAAATTAGAATTCCACTCATGTTGTTGAGAAATATCGATCATTCCCTTGTGTTGTGTAATATTGGTTGTTGACTTGACGATCATACTGTATAGTCTAATATTTATCAAGTAAGCAATGCAGGTGAATTGTTGTTAATCCCTAAAATGACTGTTTCACCATCCAATCCGAGATTGCCTTTTAAGTCCCAATGATGAAAAACTCCTTTGATTGTGTCATATGCTATGATGATCAACAAAATTCAATTACAATCTCTCTCTCTCTCTCTCTCTCTCTCTCTCTCTCTCATGTTGGACTTTTCCTGAAAAAGTCAGTTTTTAATCATGGTCAGTTATACGTTGCTATATCAAGGGTGAACAATCTCAAGGGTTTAAAAATATTGATCGACGATGATGAGAATAAACATATTAACAAAACTATAAATGTTGTGTATAAGGAAATTTTTCATAATTTGTAAAGTACATTTTGTATAATCAAAACCCTTTTATGAAGGTTATATCATTTTGAATACTATTCAATCTTTAATTAATATTTAGATGATTTATATATAGGGAGCGGTTATGGTAAAACCATCTTTGGTGTGAGTTCTTATCGAAATACACACAAACACATATATACACAACTTAAGTATACATATATACAATTACTTATTTAAATATTTTAATACATTTAAAATAATTATTTTTATTTTAGATAAAATAAAATAAAAAATTATCGTGCAACGCACGGGTATAATACTAGTATATTATTATAGGGATAGTTAGATAATTTCAAAATTGCAGATCAAACAGACAAATAAAAAAAACAAAATCTCGAAAATTTGTTTCAATCTTACATTATTCATAAGAAAAGAGATTCAAATAGCCACCCTTATATTTATAAAAAAATATTATTAGCCCTTTAAAATTAATATAGAATCAAACCTCAAAAATTTTCAATAACTTTGAATCTTGTCATTTTTTAATTATTTTTTGTAAATAATAATATTAACAATAATATTAAAGAATATGTGAGAAGTGATGAGTTTCGTAGAATTCTATTTACATGGATGAATTCGCGACGAATTTTGATAAAATCTATTAAATTCATGAGATCTCATAAATTTAGGAAATTCCTTTTAATTATATATTGGGGACACAGAGATTCTAAAAAGACAAAACTCCTTTATGCTCTTTATGCTGGATAAAAGAAATCATTTATATGCGTATTCCCTTTTATTTCATTGGAATGTTTTGTGCACACTGCGTGCGCACCGAAAGCTCATGGACCTCACAGTCACCGTATACTTATTTCACAATTAAATTAAATGAATTCAAATTACAGTTTTGAATTTCGAACTGGAAATTTCCGAGTAATTTCACTCTCTCTTTCCTCTCACGCTGAGTTCGTGCCGCTGTTCTGACAATTGCACGAACCTCGCCGTTGCCATTATAACTCTTCAGGCTTTCATCATCGTCATTCGACATATGATATGTGTGTATTTCTTCTTTGTTTCTCTCGATAAAGTATCACTTTGTTTAAAAGAGAGAAAAAAAGAGTGAACGAGTGTAATGTTTAACTCCCAGTCCTTTTTTCCCGGCATTTGCTCCGCCTTTCCGAACTCTTTTTTTTTCTTCTTCACACTCTTGTTTTGATTTCAGAACGGAGATTAAAACGGTGTCATCTCTCTTGCTACTCGAACAGAAAATCGAGTTATGAGCGAGAAAAATAAGACGTCGCCGGACTGGCGGCCACGCCAGAACGATCTAGAGGCCGGTAATAGCCTCCGTGACTATCCAGACGAAGCTGATGAGAGTTTAGGGCCTTTTGATATTGTTCGAACGAAACGTGCTCCAGTCGACCGGTTGCGTAGATGGAGGGTAAGTTGATCAATTGGTTTTTATTTACTCTTGTATTGATTTTCTAGTTATTTGTTTGGTAGTTCTTATCAGTTATGGATTCAGAGAAGGGAAATGGTGTTCTTCAATGTTTTTTGTTTATGCGGTTTGTGTGTTTGAGAACTAATTTTACATTCTTCTTCTGATTCTTCAGTGGTGTTTATTTCACGTGCAATACCTATTTTGTTAATGTATTTCCTTGTTAAAATCTGGAAGGGGGATTGAGGCACTGTGTGCTGCTTTAAAAGAGTAATTTGAATATGAATGTCTTCTCCGACTGGATTAGACAATGATTTGGCTTCTGTTGGATATTTTGAATGTGTTGTTATTCTATTTTCTAGCCTGTAAAGTTTCGGAACAAGTTGTTTTCGTCTGGCAACTGAATATTTTGGAGATTCTGCTTACAATTTGTGACGCAACCTAGTTGAAGTTGTGTGTGTGTGTTTTATCTTTTTGTGTTGATGTTAAAAGATGGACGCGGCATTCTTGATTATTCTAGTATTTTGGTTCCCATTGAACTATATCGCGTGCATGCTTTAGTAATTGCTTTGATCAAGATGTGACATTCATAGAAAACTTGGCTAATGTGGATTGTGCATTTCGATATCCCATCATATTCATCTGGAAACTTCCAAGCCTGTGGAAGTTAGACGTGGTAATTGACCATTGGTTTGAGTTGTTATGTCTAATTTAGTAAGAGAGATCGATCATGTTTCCTTTAGAGATTTAGCAATGTGCTCAGTCAGCAAGGCTTGTAAAATCTTATTGTTAAGTGATAATTTTAAAGCGATATTGGTAGAAACTGAGCGGTCAAACCACTTTTACAATTTGAATGAAGTATTTGCCTAGCATTAAGGTGTCATTACAGGATAAAACCACGTGACTTGATTATTTAATGAGTGATGATTATGAACCTGAGCGGACTGTTTATGACCTTCATTAGTTTCTATCTGTCTTTGCTCTTATACTAATATATTAATCTGCATGGCAAGTCTTATTTCTTTGAGTTTTGATAATCTGTTGATTATTTAGGTTGCTTGTCTATGCTAATGCTTGGTATATTAAGTCAGTTTAAAATATGTTCTGTCGTTTCAGCAAGCTGCACTTGTCCTAAATGCTTCTCGACGATTTCGGTATACTTTGGATTTGAAGAAAGAAGAAGAACAGAAGCAACTAGTTTCTAAGATTAGAACGCATGCACAAGTTATTCGGGTAAAACTTTTACATTTTAACTGAGTCATCTGTAATTCTATGCTCAGTCAGTTGATTATTAACCAATAATTGCTTGACCAGGCTGCTGTTCTTTTTCAAGTCGCTGGGCAAGGACTGAATGGTAATTGTCTTTTGACGCTGTTCTGCATAGCAAATTATATGTTGAGTAATCTACACTGGAACTCTATTACACGAAAACTACATTGTCTCAACATTGTTCGTGTCAAATCATTGCATCTTCTTAACTACATAACTTATAATGATTCTTTGTTTTATCAGTTCTTTAATGAAGCTCTTAGTAATTTTTTGTGAGGTATTAGTCCAGGAAAAATATAAGCCCTTGATGCATTACGACTTTTCTTGCTCATCATCTTCTTCGACTTACACTGGCTTATGAGTAATTTTAAAATGTTTTAAGTTTGAATGTCTTCTCCTTTCACTTTTTCCTTTATTATTATTATTTTTTTAAATTGGGGGTGGACATTTATCACTTTGGTGTGATCTTCAATTGTGATTCCATATAATTGTGTTGTTTTCTTCTTATGGAGTATCAACTTTGCTGCTGGTTGTCTTTTATTGCATGATTATTCCTGTTGAAATTCTTCATTTAGGTGAAGGAATTGCAGAGGTGCCTTCAAGCCCAACTCAAACGGGTGATTTTGGTATCAGCTCAGAGGAACTAGTTTCAGTATCTAGGGAGCACGATCTCTCACGTTTGCAGCAAACTGGAGGGGCAAGTTCACCACAATTACATCTCCACATATTTAGCTTGACTATCGTAATTTTCAGGTTTGACATTCTATGTTATCCTAACTTCTTGTCCTTTTCTCATTGGCATCAGGTTAATGGCGTGGCACAGAAGTTAAAATCGAATTTGGAGAAAGGTCTATCTGGTGATGAGACTGATCTCGTGAACAGAAAGAGAGCTTTTGGGTCGAACACATATCCTCGAAAGAAAGGGAGGAATTTCTGGGTGAGTGATTGATTTTGTTTTTAAGGCAGCCATCTTAATTTGTCATTGAAGGAAAACATAGATTCACAGGTATATTTGGGAGGTTATTATTTTTCATTTTTCTTCCTTTTCTTTTTCTCCCCTCCTCTAGAGTTTTGTCTGGGATGCTTGTCGAGATACCACTCTGATAATCTTGATGGTTGCTGCGGCTGCCTCCTTAGCCCTTGGTATAAAGACTGAGGTAAGATTAAGTAGTCTATTACGTAAATTTTGTTGTCTAAAGATTGCATAGTTTGTAGTGGCTGGTCTTCTCTTTTTTTGTCTTGGTCAATTGCTTTAGAAACATGGAATTTTCTCACCTTTATGTGTACGATAATTGTTTGGCGGTCTCATGCATAGATCGATCCAAAATTCTTATGCTGGTCTTCCAGAAGAAAAAAAAACGAAGTGTCAAACTTTTTCAATGAGAGTTGTTTGATAGCATGATTGTATTAATCGTTGCATTTACTAAAACCAGTAATTTCTTGTGCTGATGTAAAGTGAACTATGTTATTGAACTTTGAATCTTTTACCCGTTCTGCTTTTTCATGAGAAGTATTCTCTAGTCATTTGTTTCGTGTTTTATTCATTTAGTCCATTAAATTATGTAATCAAATGAGACTGGAGCTCAACCATATATACTAATATCGAATATATCATCATGCTTGTATGGTTGATCATGTGGGGAGCTTCGCCATGGTTGTGAGGAATACAAGAACCATGCATAATATGCTTTCAGGCTTATATTATTAATTCATTTTTATTGGTTCCGACAGAAGTTTATTCTCATTTTAGGGTATAAAAGAAGGCTGGTATGATGGAGGAAGCATTGCCATGGCAGTCCTTATAGTAATTGTGTTTACAGGTATATCCATACGAGTATATGATTTAACCTGTTACACTCTGCTGGATTGAAGTGCAATGCCTGTGTGCGATGGATTTAAGTGCAAATCCTTTGTGTGATTGTGTTTGTCCACACGGGCCTCTTTGCAGGTTGATTGATGTATGATTGATATATTTCATACATACGATGACTGTTTTAACTAAATTAGGCTGGAGGAAAATTAGAACCAAGTTCATTTAGTATGTCCCTGATTGGCTTATGCTCCTTATTTCTTTCACGTGGTTATGATGTTAAGTGATTTGGTGGATTTGGGAAACTTTTGTAAATCCTTTGATGTCCCTATGGTCTCATGTTCTGAATCGTTCATTGGTTCTGTTGCCATTTAATGTGCGGTGTAGATTTTTTAGGCATGTGTGCTCATTTCTTAGTATACATGTAATCCGAGCTCTTAGAAAAGATATTAACAAACTTGAATATGACGCAATGTGTGTGTGTGTATGTGCGAGCGCGCGCGTGTGTGTGTGACATCTTGAAAGTGGAACCTGAAACTTCCATTAGCAAGGTAGATGCAACTACAGGGTTTAAGGTTTTAGCCAGAAAGCTGATCATCTCATTCAAACTTTTGAGTTCATTTTAATTTTCTAGCAAGCAAAAGAAATTAAAAAATAAAATAAAATATGAGCTGCCTTTCCTACAATGGCGTCAGAAATATTTATAAAATGGAGATGAATCTTTGTGTGGTGATAAATCCATTCAAAAGTATAACACAACTGATGTAATTAGGAAAGGAAATAGTAGCTTTTGTGTGGAAAAAAGAGATTTATTAGTTCTACTGGGAGACGAACCTGTCTAGTTAAGATAACGTTGAGATTGACGTGTTTAGGAAAACCATATAGTGAAAACTTTTGTTGGACAATTTAGAAATATAATGGACTATTACCAGGAAAATTGGAAATAGAATGCAGTTTGCTTTAGAAAGTGAGAACTGGTAATTGAAGACAAGAAATATCTAGAATAAAGATTTGAGTTTTTCCATGAAGAGATGTTCAGTTAGTGGGTGAAAACATAGCCTTTAGTTAATGATATGACTAGTCAATCTTCAAGGACAATGTTAATTTAGTGTGGCAACTATATCACATTTGCATTGGGAAAAATTAAAAGCATCTGCCATTTAAGAGACTGAAGCTGGTCTTTTTTTTATAATAGCAACAGATGTTGTTCATATTATCTTCGGCTTGTTTAACTTTAGCCGATTGTATATACATATTGTACTTTTTGCAGCCGTTAGTGATTACAAACAATCCCTTCAATTCCAAAATCTGAACGAGGAGAAGCAAAACATACAGATGGAGGTAGGCCTCATGTGAAATGGAATTTTGCACTTGTACCTCTTCACTCTCCTTTTCTATTGTCCTACATCTCTTTGAATTTCTTTTTCAGGTGATTAGGAGTGGGCGGAGAATTAAGGTTTCAATATTTGATTTAGTTGTTGGTGATGTATTGCCTCTCAAGATTGGTGATCAGGTGAACAGGAAGATCATCCCCACCCTTCGTGGGAAAGGGCACCTAGTTTAATATTTTTGTGTGTGTATATATTCTTAGTTTTCAAAAGAGCAATTTTTGGGGAGGGTTGATTTAGTGGTTGCTTTCATATGTCTGCAGGTACCGGCAGATGGACTTGTAATCTCTGGCCACTCTCTTTCAATTGATGAATCAAGTATGACTGGGGAGAGTAAAATTGTAAGCCTCAAGATATCAGCTGTTGTATTTTTAAGGTGGTCACTTTGTCTGCACTCTTATTTTCTTCACATTCTGATCTGGTTAGGTTCACAAGGATCCTACAAGAGCACCCTTTCTTATGTCTGGATGCAAGGTGGCTGATGGCTATGGCACTATGCTGGTAATGATCTCATTTTTGTTTCATCAGTTAACTCGTGAGTTGTTCGGGATTTCCATCTGTCAGAAAGAGAGAGCAACACTATTGTATGGAATAGTAGATTTGTTAAAATTTTATTTTTATTTTATTTGCATATTTGCCGGTTAGGTAATTGACAGTAATCACAATATTTGGTTGCCTCCTTGAATTAAGAACTCTATGTCGTGTGTTCATAATTATTGCACGCTTGGGCTGCATTTCTACTTATCTGATAATTTCAAGTGAGCAATTAAATTCTTGTAATCAAACTATACATACATATATAAATGTTCTGTTGTCTGTTGATTAGCTAATGTGCATCAGGGCACGTGGTTTCACTTGCATTGTATGGGACAACAGCAGAAAGAGATTGAAGAAGTTAACCTGTTGATAGTGACACGGTTGCGTAGATAAATTGCTTCTTGTGTAGACTGCTTTTTTTGTTGATGTAACATCCTGTATTACAGCTTGCTTTTAGCTCCGAATTGAAACTTGTCCATCATGACAAGTACAAAATGCGTGATGTGTTCCGATAGAATTGTAGAAATCTTATGCTTGCTTGTGAGGTAAACTAATTTGTAGGAACATGCACTTCGTGCCCATAGAAGTGCATGCATTTTGTGGACAATGTACATTGTGAACGTGTTGCCATCTCAGATTTCAGTGGACTTTAATGTGATAGCTTGTAGTGTTTGTGGAATGATACTTTTTTCGCAGGTAACAAGCGTTGGAATAAATACAGAGTGGGGACTGCTTATGGCGAGCATATCCGAGGATAATGGTGAAGAAACACCATTACAGGTTGGAGTTTTTGGAACGATTTTATGTTGCTCAGTGAGTGGCTTTGGATTTTGACCTTTCCTTTTTTTTTTTTTGGTAATTTTAGGTACGATTGAATGGGGTTGCTACTTTTATTGGTATAGTTGGTCTTGCTGTAGCAGTGGTTGTTCTGATTGTCCTTGTGGTCAGGTATCTTTGTTATGGATATAAAACATGGACCAAACGTCTGCTCTTACTGGTTTGGAGAATTGAATTTTATAATTAACTTTTGAGAATTAACAGATTCTTTACTGGGCATACCAAAGATCCGGAAGGCAGAGTCCAATTTACAGCTGGGAAGACTAAAGTTGGTGATGCCATAGATGGATTCATAAAAATATTCACTGTTGCGGTATGTATTCATTTAGATAATCATCGAATATTATTTTAATTTATGCTCATCATGGGTGGCTGGCCAATCTGCATAAAACCAGGTGACCATTGTAGTTGTGGCTGTACCAGAAGGTCTTCCATTAGCTGTTACTCTGACGTAAGTTTATTTATAACTCTGTTAATTTCCTTCGTCTCTTAAGTCCTGTGTAAAAATTGTTTAAAGATCGACAATATAGAATGTTTTACATTTCCTTATAGCTGGAATAGATATTTTGCCCATAAGAAAGGATTCTCTTATGAATATATCAGTAGGCATCTCAAAATTGCACCTGTTACTTTTCATGTTTTCTTGTTAGATATCATGACCTGTTGTTGTGGAATTGATTTGATTATGTCATTTTCCATTTTGGTGCTACTCTTTGCACCCTAGCAGATATTGTATAAAGACATTTTGTCTTCAGTTAGTGTTCTTTAATATGTACTCTTCCTTGTAGGCTTGCGTATTCAATGAGGAAAATGATGGCTGATAAGGCATTGGTATGTTTACTTAATATAGAGTCGAGGCGAGCTAACTTTATTCCTTTTCCTTGAATATTTTCTCAGTATATTCCATGAATTGTATCACGCAATTGAACTGCAGGTCAGGAGGCTTTCAGCCTGTGAAACAATGGGTTCTGCAACCACCATTTGCAGTGACAAAACTGGGACCCTAACTCTGAATCAGGTTCTTATCAGTTTTCTCCTTTGCTTTTACTTGTATTGTGGAGATAAAATTTGGGATATGTTAGTTGCTATGGCTGGTAAATAATGGTGATCTGGGTTATTTGATTTTTATTTTTGATCATATATGTTTCCTACTATTCTTGTACAGATGACAGTAGTTGAGGTGTATGCTTGTGAGAAGAAAATTGATCCTCCAGACAACAAGTCACGTTTTCCTTCGACGGTTGTCTCTTTGCTATTCGAAGGCATTGCACAAAACACAACTGGGAGCGTTTTTGTTGCTGAGGTATGATTTAGTAAAGCATTTTATTGACAGCTTTTTTTTATTTCTTTTTTCCTTTTTGTTATCAATTAATTTAGTTTACATACTAAGTAGAAGATGAATGAAGAGACCAGGGCAGTATATTACTTGTGCTGTGGTGTTTCTCAAGGCCTTGGTTGTGGTGATGTGGAACAATTAATAGTTTTTTTCTGTCTCACACTTTTTTGTTGTGAATGTCTAATTATTGTTAGCTGTTCTTTAACTGATAGCCTGGAATTTCTCTTATAATTTGGCATCTACTTGTAATCTCCAGAATTTCTGTAAAATAATTTTGATTCACTTTTTAAGAAAACAAGCATGCACAAGTCCTTGAATGTTTCATATCATCGTCGTGTCATGTTATGCAAGGCTATTTTGTTGCACCTAACTTTGTAGCACTAATATTGAGCTCCATTGGTGCTGAAATTATTGTGTCAAACTGAGTATCCGTTTTGTTGCAAAAAAAAAACTCAATACATGATCTCACCATGTTATATTCTGTATTGTAATCTCTATGATGTTGCACTCATTTTTTTTGGAGAGAAAATTAAGGATGAACTTTGAATGTTGTCTAATATTATTAATTTTAGTTTAATTATTCTTGTAATATTGTCTTATTATTTTGAGCTGTGGAGTTTGAAGCGAAAAGCATCTAAACAAGTTGCTCATAAGTTGTACGTTCTATTTATAATGATTCCTCACAACAATGGTGGTCTTATATTATATTTTTTCTTGCTATGGCTGGTTTTGAGCAGGGTGGTGGAGCTCCAGAGGTGTCTGGATCACCAACAGAAAAGGCTATTTTGCAGTGGGGAGTAAACGTAATGCAACAAAGACTTTTTATTTGGTCAATGGAATTATTTTTTGTTCTCTTTGGAAACTTATCTCATTTCTTATCTTGTACTTAAGCTCGGAATGGATTTTGATGCTGTTCAATCGGATTTGGTTATAATTCATGCTTTTCCATTTAACTCGGAGAAGAAGAGAGGCGGCGTTGCACTCAAAATGGTAATTTCAGACATCCATTCTGATGGTATATTTTGTCTATATTTTCCTGCCACCCTAACTTGAAGAATCAGAACGAAGTTAAGCGGTTCTGAAAATCTTGTCCCTTAAGCACTATTATTGTGGCTATTTTGGCAGTCCGAATCTGAGGTTCGTGTGCATTGGAAAGGGGCTGCAGAAATAGTACTTGCGTCTTGTACAAGTTACATTGATGCAAATGACTGTGTGGTGCCAATGGATGAAGATAAGGTACGTTCATATTAGCCTTTTTAGCTCTTTCAGGATCTTATCCTTTCCTTCATACTCTATGCACAGTAATTGGTAGTTTATTGAATACTTAAGAATAGTGGGTTGCAAGTGTGATAATAATTGTGAAGAGACCAGAACATTGGTGTTATGCTTCCCAATCTTAACCAAGATAAAAATCTTTAAACATGGCAACCACTCCCTTTATCTTTCAAGTATTAGCATAATTTTCAGTTTGAATTCAACTTTACTGTAAGGTTATTGTTCTGTGCAGCTATCGTTTTATAAGAACGCAATTGAAGACATGGCTGCAGGAAGCTTGCGTTGTGTTGCTACCGCCTATAGGCTGTATGAAATTGAGAAAATACCGACTAGTGGTGAGGAACTGGAGAATTGGCAGTTACCGGAGGGAGACCTCATTCTGCTAGCCATTGTTGGTATCAAGGTATTACCTGTTCTGTCTGTATAACTGCTGTTAGTATCTGTAGATGAAATCATTCGGAATTTTCATCACATTAAACTATTTCGCCTTCAATCTCTGTCTTGTGTAGAGAAATTATGTGCATTTGCATCATGACTATAAAGCTCCCAATCATTCAACAACTAATAAAAAGATTATGACTATTGACTATAATTTCAACTTAATGAACCGGACAATCAGTAATCACTGTAGATACTTTGGTAATTGCCATCATCTCTCTTGGTAGCCTGAAACAAGTTGATCTCTGGAAGTGTAGCTTTGATCTGCTCTACTGATTTCGCCTTTCTGTTCTGCGTACTCGCGGTGCCTCATTGTTAATTAATTAATTAATTAATTAATTTATTTATTTAGTTAACATCAGAGATCATCCCATCAATAATTCCTACACCTATAGTGTCTTATGATTTCTATTTCAAGTTTCTCTGTTTTCTCCCATTTGGTCAAAATTAATGTCTTATCTGCATCTGTTTCCAGATGTCAAAGTATTGCGCTACTGCTTGTTTGTGAGAATTAACATGTCTTTGATATAGGATCCTTGTCGACCAGGCGTGGAAAATGCTGTTCAACTATGCGTTAATGCTGGTGTTAAGGTATGTGTATCCATCCTCCCCACCAATCCCCCACATAAATTGTAATGTTTAGGATATCTTCATTATGAGTCCATGCGAGTGAACGAAAGTTTGGTTGATAATACTATGTATTCTAACCATCAAATCATCAACTTTATGAATCACATTCAATCCTGATTTGCAAGAAAATGCTGCTTACTGCAATTTTTTTTTCTGTTTTAAAAGATTATACTCTGTTCAAAGTCGTCCTTATCAAATAAGAGAGATACATAATCTTCTCTTTGTTTAAATGTTTGATGGATTTTTATTCTCTGTACTCTTATTTGCTTCTTGTTTTGATCATGAAGTTTCTTAACTGATGCACTGATGTTGGTTTGATTGGTTTAATAATGTCAAGGTAAGGATGGTCACTGGAGACAACCTTCAAACAGCTAAAGCAATAGCACTGGAGTGTGGTATATTAGGTTCAAATGCAGATGCCACCGAACCTAATCTTATTGAAGGAAGGACATTTCGTAATCTTACTGAGACAGAGAGATTAGAGGTGGCAGATAGGATTTCGGTATGAGCTGAAAACTTAGCAGGGGTTTAAATGTGTTGGATTAGTGCATGTCACTGCTAATTGCTGAAAAGGTGCTGATGGGTTCTTGGTACCATTTTGTGTTCAGGTAATGGGAAGGTCATCTCCGAATGACAAACTTTTGCTTGTGCAAGCACTGAGAAAGAGGGGACATGTAGTTGCTGTCACTGGAGATGGCACCAATGATGCTCCTGCACTGCACGAGGTATCGTTTTCACTTCTCTGATATGTTGTATCTTTGTGCTGTAAAGTAGATGAGGATCTTTGTGTATGCTTTAACATATCTGATTTGTTTCATGCTGGTGCCAAAACCATTTACCTGGGCGTCCATTTGATTATTGGATTAATTCATCTTTAGGTGATTATCCCTTGTCAAATAGTTGTCAACTTCATAAATCATTCTTTTCTAACTATTTATGTTATTAAAGGCTAACGAATATATATTTAATTAATCCAAATCACATTTGTCATGGTGCTTTTTCCAAGTAAACATTTGGATGTATTTGGTTCATGGATTTCATAATAGGCATCAATAATGGTGCTGCTTGATAGCGGTATTATGGAGATATAATGAAGCTGTTTAATGGGGGTATTGGGTGAGATTGGTCAGCTTGAAAGACTTCTATTCTCCCCCTTTCTCCTTCTATTTACTTTCTTATTTAATAATTGTTTGAATCGTATTTTACTTATCCAGTTAATGTGAGTTTTCAATGCTCTATTTGTGTAGGCTGATATTGGTCTCGCAATGGGTATTCAAGGCACTGAAGTTGCGAAAGAGAGTTCAGATATCATTATATTGGATGACAACTTTGCTTCTGTGGTGAAGGTTAGTTTTTTATCATATCTTGATAATTTTATGAGAAGTATTTGAGTTGGAACTTCTTGAAAATTGTACACATTAAATTAAACTGATTTGAATTTTGTCCATCTTGCTTGATTCTTTTCCTATAGATAATTGTTCGGTAGCATTGAAATTTCACATTTTCTTAGAAGTGAGTTGTGGAATAGAATTTCAACTTGGTATTTTGAAATATTTCTTTAGCTGGCCTATATTTATTGGCCTTCTCATTTCAGAAGTACAATGAGAATCCAGAAGAAGTTATGCGGTATTCATTATTTCGTACTATTTTGCCCCATGATAATTATAAAAATTGCAGGTTGTGCGATGGGGAAGATCGGTTTATGCAAACATTCAGAAATTTATTCAGTTTCAACTCACAGTTAATGTTGCAGCTTTGGTTATCAATGTTGTGGCTGCAGTTTCTGCTGGGAATGTCCCACTCAATGCAGTGCAGGTTTGTAATCTCTCTTTCCCTGTGATGGATGGGCCTCATTTGCTCTTTGCTTTGTTAGTGCAAAATTTTAGTTTAAACATTGATTGCCTTTTTCTATTTCTTCTGTTCAGCTTCTTTGGGTAAACTTAATCATGGACACATTAGGAGCTCTTGCGCTAGCCACGGAGCCTCCTACAGATCATCTCATGCGCAGACCTCCTGTCGGTAGAAGGTTAGATTTTTGCATACATTATTCACAGTTTTGATGCTGTCATTTATGTGATTACTACTATGTTGGTTTCTCCTTTGTTATATGATTTGAGTTTTCCCCTCGGACTTTAACAATCTCTGCTATTGTAAACAAGGATATAATAAGATGGTGTAAGGATCACATTTGTTAATCTTATTCATTTATCATATCGTACCTATTTCTCTTGGTATATCATTACGTGCTGCATTGACTAAATGCTCGGAGTATCTTATAATTATGAAAGTTTTGGTTTTTTAGGGAGCCTCTTATAACAAACATCATGTGGAGGAATTTGTTAATTCAGGTATGAAGTACCTTGTCGTAAATTTTTTTTTTGGGAGGGGTGTTATAACCATTTAGATTGCAATTTTAGTGGCTGAGTTGGAAATTGACTGATTTGAATTATTGAGTGATTGTAGGCTCTATATCAAGTCATTGTTCTCTTAATTCTCAATTTCCGAGGAAGGAGCATCCTGGGTCTAGAGCATGAATCGAGCGATCATGCTTTCCAAGTGAAGAATACGCTTATATTTAATGCATTTGTCCTCTGTCAGGTAATTGCATTATGTTAATGTTTAGATTTTTCTGAAGTATGCTACTCGTAGAGATGTCTGATATATATGTAGTATGGGTTGGGAGATCCTCTTTAATTTGCTAGTAGATATAGCTTGGAATGATAAATATTTTTTTGTTAGTCTTCTGTGTGATATTAATACGGTCTTTAGCTGTATGAAACATGGATTTAATTAATAGTCCAGTTTTACTTGGATGACTCTTGGTGAATAGTCCTCTCTCTTGACAAATATCTTTTCAATGTCTATAATTTTAGATATTTAATGAATTCAATGCTCGAAAGCCAGATGAAATCAATGTATGGAAAGGAGTTACGAAAAACTATCTCTTCATGGGAATAGTTTTTCTGGAAGTGGTGCTTCAGGTATTTTTTTATACTTCCTGACAGCTTCTGTATTTTAATTTTATTTTTTGAATTTTTTATATGCAGTCTTATCATCTTTACTCTTCTTTGTGTTTCCTTCGTTGCTTCAGGTCATCATAATCCTTTTTCTGGGGAAGTTCACTTCTACTGTTCCGCTTCGTTGGGAATTATGGCTTGTCTCTGTTGCTATTGGTTTTATCAGGTTGGTATGCTAATTGCTACGGTCTAAGCAATTTTGGTCTTCTGCGTACGATACCCCCCTAAAATATTACAAATACTCTTTGAGGTTTGTATTTGTTTTTAAAAATACCTCATCAATAGGGAGCAATCTGGAAAATAGATACATAATATGCAAATGGGAAATTGTAATTTCGTAAAGGGTTGTATTTATATATATGTGATGGGTAGTATTTATAGTTTTCTCTTTGGATTCAGTCGTTAGTGTGTTGGTCTTATTACTGTTGCTCATTTGGAACGATCGCTTTTTGCTTGTCTATATCAATCAGTTGGCCTCTTGCTATTGTCGGAAAACTGATTCCTGTCCCGGACCGGAGTTTCAGTGATTTCTTAACTAAGAAAACTCATGAACCAAAAAATCCATCAGGTTGTAAACACAACTTTTTTGAACTCAAAGAAACACTTTTTGTATGTAATGTGGTTCACTAACAATCAATCTTTTTTCTTTCTGTGTTTTTTTTCAGGTTAAGATATGTACATCTTGCTTATTGGATGTTTCTGCAGTATAGGCTAACCGAGTAGTAGAGCTCAGACTAACATTGTGCAGCCAAGACGTGCTTAATGGTTTTCTTATTGAACTAAACTTTTTTCACCTCACCAGAGTGCTGGTTTTTTAATTTGGTGAATGGCGCCCTCACGGCACCGTAGAAGTTCCCTATTTTCATACGCTTAAATTGGTATAACATCTCTGTTTCGGCTTATGCCTTGATAGTTTTTGCAGTTTTGCCTGCATACATTTTTGAATGCAAAATTGTTCACTCAGAATCAAGCTTGTTATAAAAGGCTTCGGTTGAGTTCAGTTATGTGGATGGATTTTAAAATTAGTTGGATTGTGTCGGGTGAAATTCATGACTCAGAAAAGATTGGAAATGTATGTTCAATTTGTTTAGTTTGAGTGTCAAATGCTCCCCTAAATTGCTTAACAGATGTAGTTTTAGGCAATGTTTTAATCAACGCTCAACTTTATCTGAGTCTTGAATATGACCCTATCGTTTCTAGTCAATAAAGATGGTATTTTTGGTCAAAATTATGTGAATTTGGGGTTGTTATGTGGGTTTTAGAAATTATGTGCTTGAGTTGACAAAATGCTCTTGGAAATGGGGTGTGCAAGTCACATGATAGACTCCCAACGAATTATTACGTCTTCGGAAGTGTAATTTCAATATCCCATATAGTTAGATTTTGAGGTGCAAAGAAAAAAAATGATAGGTATCAAATAGCACGCATACTCATAGTATAAGTTAAAAAAATCAATAACCCTTAAAATAATTAAAATATTAATGAAATATTGTAAAGAATGAATATAAGATCGTGTACCTTGCTAACTTGGTGTAGAATCATGCATCAAATGAACAAATCTATTCAACTTCTTGTCGATAATTAACAAGTGTAAATGGAGCAAAATGGATAATAAGATAATTTACGGTTTGCAATAAATCTAGTTCCGGATTCCAATTAACATGGGTGAATATTATTGGAATATTCAAATTATCGGATGTTGCAAAGTGTTAATCTTGCATAATTTAGATTTTTTTTAAATCAAACGAGAGCAATACCGTTAATAAAACTTGTAAATTACAAACGTAGGCTTAAAATCCCGAGGGCCAACTTTCAGGAGCACATAAGACAAAACGCTTCCAAAACTTTGATCAAGAGAGAACCAAAAATTTTAAGTAAAAAAAGACGGAGAACACGAGATTACTATCTTAAGTTGTAAAAAAAAATAAAAAATTCATAAAAAGTCATGACTGTTACGAAGATTGGACTATAACACTAGTTAAAGGATCAATAATAATGTAGGTGAGCATATTAAAGATTTGTACTTTGCCAATTTGCCTATAAATAGGCAGCCATGTAAGACATTGTAGTGGATGTGAGAAATAATATATACCATTTGGTTCCTTCTCAGTTTCATAAATCTTCTTATTTAGTAAATAATTAATATAATTTATAACAAGTTATCAGCACGAACGCTCTAAAACATTGAGTATTACCAACGATCCAAAGACAGATGTTGAGAAACATATGATTTTTTTTTCCTAATAACCATGATTCATCAACTAGAATGATTTACTACTACATTACAATTGTCTATATTGTTTTTCTAGAGAGAGGTTTTCAAAACTAAGCTATAATATTTAATGGACTCTTATTTATTTCCAACTCAAACACTTTTCAAGTCTTAGTATCATATAACCCTAATCAAAATAAATAAATAATGTATGTAACCATAATTACAGATAAAGAGGCTCTACCACCATCTAGAATACTTGGCAAGAACACTAAATGAATTTTATTGTACTACTTAATCATAAAACACCCACTAGAAAGGTTTACCGAGTATTGTGGTGTAAATAATTATTATCTATTAATATTGTTATTTGATTATAAAAAAACCACTAGAAAGGTTTACCGAGTATTGTGGTGTGAATAATTATTATCTATTAATATTGTTACTTGATTATAAAAACACCCACTAGAAAGGTTTAACGAGTATTGTTGTGTGAATAATTATTATCTATTAATATTGTTACTTGATTATAAAACAACCACTAGAAAGGTTTACCGAGTATTGTGGTGTGAATAATTATTATCTATTAATCTTGCTACTTGATTATTAAAACCCACTAGAAAAGTTTACCGAGTATTGTGGTGTGAATAATCATTATCCATTAATCTTATTACTTGATTATGGTACGAGTCATTCCTAGCATTGTGTTCTTGATTTTTGCTTTATTTATTTTATGATAACATTTCTCAAAGATATCAACATGTATTAATTACGAATGTTTACACATCTTTATACTTTAAATAAAATATTATTAATATAAAATTATTAATAATATGTACGTTCTTTTGATCTAGTTAAGATGTCAAACCTTGTCAAGCTTGAATTTGAGGCACTTGACATCAGTGGGAAGAATTACTTATCATGGATACTGGATGCTGATATCCATTTAAATGCCAAAGGTCTTGGTGATACAATAAATGAAACAAAAGAAACATCAACTCATGATAAGGCGAAGGCTATGATTTTCCTTCGCCACCACATCCATGAGGGTCTGAAAACCGAATACCTCACAATCAAAGATCCTGCAGATCTTTGGAAATCATTAAAAGAACGGTATGACCATAAAAAAATGGTCATCCTCCCAAAAGCTCGGTATGAGTGGACAGCACTACGATCTCAGGATTTTAAATCCGTTAACGAATATAATTCAGCCATGTTTCGAATTAGTTCAAAAGTAAAATTATGTGGAGATAATATCACTGACTCTGATATGCTTGAAAAAGCATTCTCCACATTTCATGCTTCTAATGTGATCCTGCAACAACAATACCGAGAGCGAGGATTCAAGAAATATTCAGAACTAATTTCATCCCTTTTATTGGCTGAACAAAATAATGAACTGTTAATGAAAAATCACGAGTCTCGTCCCACTGGCTCGACCCCGCACTAGTACAAAAACAGGATTCAAGAACAGAGATTTAAGAACGCCTCAGGAGGCGACGTTCTTAAATGTCAGGCGGTGATATTTTTGTAATAAAAGTGTCACATACGAGAACGTCTTTTTCAAATTGCCACGCCGCAGGGGACCCCTTCAGTCCAGATCGCTTCGTGCTTGGATGGATCCATCACCCATCTCCGCCGCCGCCGTCCACCCAGGAAGACCTCTTCCGGTATACTCCGGCGGCATCGGATATGCCTCCTCGTACGGTGAGTTCTCAGTGTTTCAACTACACACTACTGCAGAAAGGACTTTCTAAGGCGGTTCATCCACGGCAAACCCTAGATTAATTGTGAATTTGTGATCATGAATTGACGAATTGAGCTCAGTTGAATGGAGGAAATTGAGTTCTTGGGGTTGGGAGTAATGGGAAAAGCCATTTCGATGAACTTGCTTCGGCATTTATTTAAGCTCACTGTTTGGAATCGCACTCTATCGCGGGTAAAACTTTTTTTTTTTGTTGCCTTCTTTTGAAGGATAATAAATAAAGTTGATATACATTAAGGGTTGTGTAAAAATCGTGTATTTTTTCTTCTCTAAGAATATCTTTGATGATTGGATGCTTTTTACTGTCATTGCCTATAGAGTTTATTGATTATGTGTTCCTATTTAGTTTTCTAATTAATTTCGAAATGATATTATTGTCTGTTTAATTAATTTGAAATTAATCTGGGGGTCTCTGGAGAATGTGTTGTGTGTGGATCTGTATTATAAAATTTGGGTAATTTTGAGCACCCCAATTTATAAACAAACATGACTATATGTTGKAGTGTGATGAGTTGGTGGAGCATGGAGCTACTAAAGGAGAAAATCCAGRAGCGGTAATTAAGAAATGCAAGTACACTATTGCAATGTTGTCCGATCCTGCTGCAGCTCTATCGGTTAGTCGATTATGATCCTTCAGTTGGTGTTAATTACTATTTTTAGTTATTACTGGACTTATCCCGGTTAAGAATTCTGGCCAAGTAGGTGGTTTTCGGAGAAGATGGTGTTKTCGAACAAATRGGGTCTAYAAAAGGCTACATTGACATGTCTACCGTCGATGCTGAGACTTCTTCAAAGATGAATGAGGTTGATTTTRCRGGGAGACAAGTTATAGATAATATATTGGTTGCTCATGAGTGCTTGCATTTCTTTTTGAAATTTTTTAGAAAAA
Organism: Phtheirospermum japonicum; assembly: GCA_014905375.1. Taxonomy (NCBI): domain Eukaryota; kingdom Viridiplantae; phylum Streptophyta; class Magnoliopsida; order Lamiales; family Orobanchaceae; genus Phtheirospermum; species Phtheirospermum japonicum. The sequence continues at coordinate 957,138 of BMAC01000181.1, forward strand.
ATTAAGAATGTTTCATGACCATTAAGATGTATATGTAAAAGTCTATCATATGGTGGAGTGGTCTTTTCTTCATGTTGTGCTTTGCCCAAAAYTTTATCGAGTTTMGATTTGAGTGAGCTCTATTTCTTTCTCCTTCAATCTTAATGGTCAGTCTAAGGTCTTTGTTTGAATGAATGGATTTTCAGGACGYMAAAACTGAGGCTGACATTGAGTTGTATTCTGAGTCTTCAAAGAGAAAAGTAGAAGCAGACGAGTGCAAAGACAAATGCGATGACGAAGACAATTACGAAGACGGAGACGATTARGGAGACGAAGAGGAATTCGATGACGAAGACGATTACGGAGACGAAGAGGAATGCGATGACGAAGACGATTACGAAGACGAGTGCGAAGACGTATGCGATGACAAAGACGAATACGATGAAGAAGACGATAACGATTCTGCTCTAGATGATGCCAAGAGGAAAGCAACTTCTGACGATGATGAACTTTCTGAACATGATTCTGATGGGTATATGTGCATCTTTTATCTTTTTTCATTGTTCATTTTTTTCTTTAAGAAAAAGTCAGGTTATTTAAAGATTTGAATAAATGAATAAATTTTCAGGACTTGATAAGTCCTCTGGTCCCTGGCCGTAGAAAGTATACGGAATCTGATAGAAGGGGAGTAGAAGCATGGCTTAATTATGCGTTATCTGCTCCAGGTGCCAAGAGTAGAGCAGCCTATGCTGAGAGTACTCTATGTTATGATGATGATGTATGTACATCTTCTTTACCTTATTATTATTATTATTATTATTATTATTATTATTATTATTATTATTATTATTATTATTATTATTATTATTATCATTTGGTGTGATATGGAACAAACTAATCATCTGGATTAATAATTAAGATTAATTTAATTGGGCACTAGAGTTGATATAAAGTCTGTTCTTCAGATTGGGTATTATACTCCCATAAACCTTGGGAACGGCCAGACTTTGAACCTGATTATCAATCCTCCTAAGAACTATGAAAAGCAGAAGCTTGTTTATGATACTGAGATTGGTGGAGATTTTAAGGTGACAAGAGTCTCAAGTATTAATATTACTGCTCCCCATTTCATCATTCATATATGTTTTATCTATCTACTTAACATTTAGTGTTTGATCATGATGGTTCGTATCGTTCATATTTTCATTGATCTAACCAGAGTATGGGAGATGCCTAGGATTGTCATTATGAAAGAGATAGTCCAGAATATAATAAGCGATTTCAAAGGATTATTACTTGAATTGGCTCAAGCTACATGAGACGATGATATTCCTATATTGAAGGAATTGAAGAATTACTTATTGATCTAAAGAAAAATGGATATTAAATGCATACTTCCACTTATTATTCAATTTGGTATGATTAACTAAGCTGCATTTATTAGTGGAAGTTCTCGGAAGCATTGTMCTCTAGCTATTTTTATTTTTATTTTATTTTTTTTGCAGGTATGAAATCATTGAAGAAAAGCTAAAAATCTCAAACTACTTATCCTGGATATTCTGTTCTTGCTTAGTGGGRACTTTTTTTTTTCCTCTAACRTTTTAAAGTCTTTCTAAAAGACTTTATTAAAAGACTCTAAGCTAAAAATCATCGGAAGATGGTGATTAGCAAGCCACTTTATGTTGCACTTGCGCAGCGTAAAGAAGAGAGAAGAGCAAGGTTACA
>BMAC01000181.1:958866-983160 GCA_014905375.1 Phtheirospermum japonicum
TTCTTTTCAATATTTGTATTAGTAGATAGTGTCGTGTTTAGACATTCGGAGGTCCTACACAAAATCTTTAATGATAGATATACTACTACACTTCTTTTCCTTGAAGCGGACCAATGCCGAATTTCTATATGCCGATGGTCCAGCAGGGCCAACGTCCAGGTGGCAGGCGTGGAGCTGGTGCAGTTCCGCAAACTCAGCAGGCCCATGCAGTTAATGCAGCAGCAAGTATGTTAATACTTCAGTTTCCAATCTCGTGCCAGTTTTGTTTGTTTCCTTAGGGTTAATAACAAAAAGTACCCATAGAAATTAAGTTTCAAATATTCCCTTAATGTTCCTTTCTATTAATTTTCAGAAAATTAATTAATTAATTCATTTTGAATAGATGCTTCCAAGGGGAAGGATGTATCGGTATCCTCCAGGTCGTAATATGCAAGACGGACCCATGCCGGGTGTTGTTGGAGGGATGCTTCCTGTTCCCTATGACATGGGTAGCGGTGGTATGCTTCCTAGGGACTCTACTGTTCCACAGCCTCCTATCCCAATAACTGCTCTCGCTTCTGGGCTTGCAAATGCTACTCCCGAACAGCAGAGGACGGTGAGATAATGCATTCTGCTAGTTATATAAAAAGTAGTTTTGGCATATTTTTTGCCTATGATTTGTCTAATATGTGATTTTTTTTTGTCTCGACAGTTGTTGGGTGAGAACTTGTACCCTCTCGTTGATCAGCTGGAGCACGAGCATGCTGCCAAGGTTACGGGCATGCTTCTGGAGATGGACCAAAAGAGGTTCTGCATTTGCTCGAATCACCTGATGCTCTGAAATCCAAGGTTTCCGAGGCTATGGATGTCCTGAGGAACGTTCAGCAGCAGGCTAACAGCCCTGCTGACCAGCTTGCCTCGCTATCTCTCAATGAGAACCTTGTGTCTTGAGTGAGTTGTGGGCCCAGCCCTTCTGCCAACTTTTTTGCTAGTGAATTTAGGATGTTTTTTGTTTTTGGATAATAGCTAAGGCTATGCATCTTTGAGAGATTTATTTTGCTGATACTTCGGAATCGAATTTTTTGTGGATTTCTAAGACCTTATTGGTGTTTTGAGGTTCGTTCATTATATGCCTTTGCTTTTGGATTTTGATATTGTTTGCAAGCTAGTGTTCAATCTGATCATCTTTATGTTTGCATCAGAGAATATTTTTGTTCCATTGACAGTTGGAGGCGGTATTCGAGATTTTACTGATGAAAATGGCAGGTATCTCGTCTCCTCGATAAGTTTTTTGCCTTTTACTTTTCTCTCTAGAGTTGGTAAAGAAACTTGAAAGTAATAACTTCGTCTTTGAGGCATGCTTATATCTTATTTATCCTGGAAAAGTTTGACAATTTATGCATCATGCCCTGGTATGTGTTTACTATACCCACTTGGTTTGACTTATAATTTAATTTAGGGTTATCGCAAAAAGTACCCTTAAGGTCTGATCTAATTACAAAAAACACCTAATATAATATTTTGTCTTACCTTTACCCTTTCACTAGCAAAAATGCACCTTCATATTTATAAATATATCACATTTAACCCCTCAATGTTAACATTGTATTAAACCTATGTGGTATTTTTGTAATTTTGAAACACTTTTCTTTAGGGAAGTACAACTTATTCATCAAGCGCTCTTAACTTAAAAGCTGACCTTTTTTTTTGCGAACAATAATTTAGTTGCTCAAAAGTGCTTTTTGTTTGTGATTTTAATTTATGGCATGCAGGTATTCCCAGCTGATCCAGAGAGTTTTTCCTGAGACACGTAATTATTTCGTTAGAGTGCTGACAAAGCCAGTCCAAGCAGGATGAAAGATGTTAGGGTGTGATTTAGCAGCAGTTTTGATGCTATCTTTGAGTAAGTAGTGACGCGAGAGAATGTACAGAAATTGTTTACTTTTCTTCGTATTGAGTAGTTATCTAGTTGAACAAAGGAGAGCCAAATTGTTATATATTCCCACCCCCTTCTTAGCTCGACCCCCCGATACCCGAGATAAATGCAACATTATCCAGTATTAATAAAGGGCGTGGTCGAGGTTATGACATGAGTCGTGGTCGTGGACGTGGATATGGGCGAGGAAGATGAAAAAGTTTTCAACCAAATTATCGTAACTATAACAAGGCAGATAAATGGGAAAAATGAGAAAAGGATAATAATAGCATAAACAAATCTCAAAAGGAAGGTGCTTGTAAAAGGTGTGGTATGTCGGGTCATTGGTCGCGTACGTGCCGCACACCAAAGCATTTTGTTAATATCTATCAAGAATCACAGAAAGGGAAAGGAAAGGATATTGAGACAAACTTTGCTACATGTGGTTCTAATGATTTTCCTTATGCCTTGATCAATGACATGACCCACTTGGATATGACCGATATGATTGATAAATCTGAAGAAGGAAATAACGTGGAGGAGTGATTACCATGGTTTTACGAGTATTGATGTTTTATAATTATATAAGTGTGGTATACTAGTGTGAACTTATGAGTGTGGTATGTTATTTCATTAAATATTTGTAATTTATGATCTTATGAGTGTGGTATGTCATTTCATATGCGTGATTTATGATCTTATGAGTGTGGTATGTAATTTCAATGTATCTGAGTGATTTATGGTTATATTGTAATTATCTCTTGTTATGAATAATACAAGATTTTCATAGTTTGATGTAATAATCTCACGAGTTTTTCTTATATTTTTACAATATTTCATGATTAATTACTTACACTTGTTCTCTCTTATTTAAAAATAGATCATAAATATACTTCGATCCGAAAAATAAGACGGTGATTTATGTCTTGCGGATAGTGCTACAACACATACCATACTTAAGGATAAGAAGTATTTTTCCCACCTGAAGATTGATGAGTTAAATGTCAATACAATATCTGGCAGTGCAAAAATAATTGAAGGAAAAGGAGAGGCAAATCTCCTAATGCCTGGAGGAACAGTTTTTACAATAAGAGATGCATTATTCTCTCCAAATTCCCAAAGAAACTTATTAAGTTTCAAGGATATTCGTACAAATGGGTATCATTTTGAAACCATGAATGAAGAAAATTACGAATATCTTTGCATTACATCAATTACTTCAGGAAGAAAGTGTTTGTTAGAAAAATTACCGGCCTTATCATCCGGTTTGTACCACACTAATATCAAAGTTATTGAAACATATACCACAGTAAACCAGAAGTTTACTGATACCTTTAAGGTTTGGCATGATCGATTAGGTCACCCTGGTTCAATTATGATGCGAAAAATTATTGAAAACTCAAATGGTCATTCTTTGAGAAATCAGAAAATTTCTCAATCTAAGGAACTATCGTGTATTGCTTGTTCTCAAGGGAAATTGATAATTAGACCTTCACCAATCAAAGTCAAGAATGAATCACCATTATTTTTGGAACGAATCCATGGTGATATATGTGGGCCTATTCATCCACCTTGTGGACCATTTCGATACTTTATGGTATTAATTGATGCTTCTACCAAATGGTCACACGTATGCCTACTATCGACACGAAATATGGCATTTGCCAGGTTTCTTGCCAAGCTCATTAAATTGAGAGCACAATTTCCTGATTACATGATAAAGAAAGTTAGACTAGATAATGCTGAAGAATTTACATCCAAAAGTCTCAATGATTATTCTATGGCACTTGGAATTGATGTTGAACACCCAGTGCCACATGTTCACACACAAAATGGTTTGGCTGAATCATTAATTAAACGTCTTCAGCTTATTGCTAGACCATTAATAATGAGAACGAAGCTTCCTATATCTATATGGGGTCACGCTATATTACACGCTGTAGCACTAGTACAAATCAGACCTTGTGCATATTATAAATACTCCCCATTACAGCTGACATCTGGTAGAGAACCAAATATTTCTCATCTTAAAATATTTGGATGTGCTGTATATGTGCCTATATCTCCACCACATCGTGCAAAAATGGACCCACAAAGAAGGTTAGGAACTTACGTTGGATATGAATCACCTTCAATAATTAAGTTCCTTGAACCAAGAATAGGTGACATATTCACGGCTCGTTTTGCTGATTATCACTTCAATGAAGAAAAATTCCCACTTTTAGGTGGAGAAATAAAATGTGTGGAAAATAATATTAATTGGCGTACATCATCATTATTGCACCTTGATCCTCCCACAAAACAATGTGAACAAGAAGTTCAAGAAATTGTACACTTACAAAATATTGCCAATCAATTACCAGATGCATTTACCGATACACATAGAATAACGAAATCACACATAGCTGCTGTAAATGCTCCAGCCCGAATAGAGATTCCAAAATAGCAATCAAAGGAAAATATATCATATGACTCTAAGGCACGCCTGAAGCGTGGAAGACCGATCGGTTCCAAAGATAAAAACCCTAGAAAGAAATGGGAAGTTGAAAAATGTAATGAATCTAAACAAAATGATTGTGTTCTAGAAGAAACACAGAAACAAGTAAAACAAGAATCCCATGAAATCAATGAATATCATGAACATAAAGAAAATCATGAAATTTCCATAAATTACATCCATAGTGGAAAAATATGGGATCGAAATGAGATGAAATGTATTGATAATATATTTTGCTATTCCATAGGGCAAGAAATTGAAAACGAAAGTGAGGATCCAGAACCTAAATCTATAGCCGAATGTCAAAAGAGGAAAGATTGGATAAAATGGAAAGAAGCCATACAAATTGAATTAAAATCACTAAATAAACGAAAAGTATTCGGTCCTATTGTTATTATATCTAAAACTATAAAATTCATTGGGTGCAAATGGGCTTTTATTCGAAAAAGGAACGAGAATGACGAGATTGTAAGATATAAAGCTCGTCTTGTTGCATAAGGTTTTTCCCAGAGACCTGGAGTAGATTATGAAGAAACTTACTCACCTGTGATGGATGCTATTACATTCAGGTACTTGATAGGCCTATCTGTTTTGAAAAATCTGGTGATGCGTCTTATGGACGTTGTAACAGCTTATTTATATAGATCATTGGATACTGATATTTATATGAAAATCCCTGAAGGATATAAAATACCTGAAATGATGAAATCAAAGCCCAAAGAACTTTGCGCAATTAAACTACAACGATCGTTATGGGCTAAAATAATCTGGGGGCATGTGGTATAACTGTCTAAGTGAGATCTTGTTAAAAGATGGATATGTAAATAGTCATTTATGTCCATGCATTTTTATTAAGAAAACAATAACTGGATTTGCTATTATCGCTGTTTATGTGATGATTTAAACATCATTGAAACACCCAAGAAAATTCAAGATGCAGCCAACTACTTGAAGGGTAAATTTGAAATGAATGATATCGGTCAAACCAAATATTGTCTTGGCTTACAGATAGAGCATTTACAGAATGAAATATTTGTTCACCAATCAAATTATACAAAAAGGCTCTTAAAATGATTTAATATGGATAAGGCAAATCCCCTTAGTTCCCCAATGGTTAATAGAACACTGAATATTGAAAGTGACCCATTTCGTTCTTGTGAAGATAACGAAAAAATACTTGGTCCTGAAGTACCATATTTAAGTGCGATTAGAGCACTCATGTACCTTACCAATTGTACCCGACCAGATATAGCCTTTGCTACTAATTTACTGGCAAGATACAGTTCAGCTCCAACACGAAGACACTGGAATGGAATTAAACACATATTTCGTTATCTCCAAGGAACTATTGATTTGGGACTATTTTATCCCAGGATTTCGGAACATAAGTTGACAGGATTCTCTGATGTAGGTTATTTATCAGATCCCCATAAGGACAAATCACAAACCGGCTACGTATTCACAATCGGCGGTACTGCAATATCTTGGCGTTCACTCAAGCAAACAATAGTTGCCACATCTGCAAATCATGCTGAAATTATTGCACTCCATGAAACAAGTATAGAATGTGTATGGCTTAAATATATGATCCAACACATCCAAGGAACGAGTGGACTGCCAATCAATGAAGAGCCGACAATAATATTCGAAGATAATGCCGCGTATATTGCCCAAGTTAAGGAAGGGTATATTAAAAATGATAGAACGAAGCATATTCCCCCAAATTCTTCTTGTATACTGAAGAACTCGAAAAGGCCAAGAAAATAAATGTTCAGTATGTGCGTTCAAATGATAATGTAGCAGATCTATTTACGAAGGCGCTCCCAACTACTACCTTCAGAAAATATGTACGCAATATTGGAATGCGGCACCTAAGAGATTTATGCAAATAACTGCCCTTAGTATTTTGAGGGGGAGTTTACATGGTTGTACTCTTTTTTTCTTATCACGGTTTTGTCCCTTGAGATTTTCCTGATAAGGTTTTTAACGAGGCAACCTAGACATATAAGTTAGGATAAATTGTGTACTCTTTTTTTCTTTTGTCCGATTTTTTCCCATTGGAATTTTGTGGCTTAAGGTTTCTAACGAGGCATAATGACCTAATTTGAGATAGTGCTATGTCCAAGGGGGAGTGTTATGAAAATTGGACTATAGCACTAGTCAAAGGATCAATAGTAATGTAGTTGAGCATATTAAAGATTTGTACTTTGCCAATTTGCCTATAAATAGGCAGCCATGTAAGGCATTGTAGTGGGTGTGAGAAATAATATATACGCATTTGGTTCCTTCTCAGTTCTATAAATCTTCTTATTTAGTAAATAATTAATATAATTTATAACAATGACTTGGGGTTTGACTATTGACAATCTAATAGTTGAGCTTGAAGTGACCCTACAACCCTAACAAAACCAAGCAGAAGGTGCACTACAGACATGAGTAGTCCAATAAGTGGAAACACGACTTCCATATCTGAAGAAAACAACCAAATTCAACACCTTCAATCTAGACACCACCAAATGAATCACAAGACAACAACCCAAATACGAACTATTACAACTCCACTGTCAGACAAAAGCAAATTTGTCGAAGTTCGAGTTATTTGAATTCTTTTCCCTTGAGATAAATATATGTTATTCACTTGTACTGCTTCATTTTTCACTTGTTCCACCTTCAATTGCACTGTTTAAATATCATCATCATATGTTAATCTTATTACACTCGTCAATCATCTACAACAATCAACAATAGAGCAAGACGTCAAATGGCAAATAGAAAAGAAAAGAAAATTATTAAAAGAGGGCACAGGTGACACACGTAGACCTCTGGATTTTATGTTCATATTTGTAATGTACTCTAAAAAAATCAATCAATTTGTTTATATTTGTAATGTACTATCAATCCATTTATTAAAAAAATAAATAAAAAGGACTATACACACACACACACACACACACACACACACACACACACACACTAGTTTAACACCCACATATTATGCGAGCTTTAAAAAAAAGTAATATTCATTAAAAATACAAAAAGAATAATATTGAAAATGGTACACACAAATCGTAACATCTTTTTCTATTTACATAAAAAAATATTTTTGGTTTTCACAATAAAGAGTATTTAAATATTTTTACCTGGGAGTCACAAAATTAGTTGTAAGATATAGCAAAATAATCTAAACTTGAAAGAAAATTCCTAGAAAATTGAGAACTTCATCACTATTTTTTTTTTTGCGAAACTAAAAAATCATGGAAATAAACATAAAAGTGGAGGATTGTGCATTAATACACAAGATATATATACAGTTATTTATATGATTTAGTTTTGAGGCTTTGAAAATTCAGAAAGTTAACACTTTTAATTCTACTTCAAAACCAACTCCATAATTAGCACTGACTTGACTTAAATAAGGAACAATTATAATAATGATTATTAATTTCACAAAATAATAATATTTATAATCGAATAGGGATATCTTCCAATTCAAACTCATCAATCCTTTTTACAAAGTAAAAATCGAAATCGAAATGAATATATAAATTCGAATTACGTGTTCAACAAACAGATTCGTCCCCTATTCCGAATGTCTATTTTTCAGGATAAGACAGGTAAACCAGATTACCTTTCGTCTTCATCGAATTGAGAAACATGTCTGAATTTTATCACCAAAATGCAAGAGGCCAACGAACTTTTGATCAATATGCATTGTTTATTCTTATGCAAAATGCGTGTTGTGGGTTGTTTTTTTGATTGTTGATTTTGCCTCCTTATATAGCCAAGTATATGACCTTTAAACTTGCACATTAAAACATGATGAGGAGGTTACACAATTCAACACATATTGAATTGAGTTTTACACTACACCACCACCTCCATTAGACTAGGAGTTACAAGTCTTGATTTTATATAAAATTATCTAAATACCATTTGGATAAAAGGTCCAAGAAAAATAATAATTTTCTTCATTATTCTCCAACAATCCCACATATGAAGAAAATCTCGACGATAGGAGTTTTGGTGACAACAATCCAACAGTTGAACCCTACATAGGATACGTAGATGTTACCCTTTGAACCTTTCCTTGTGAAAGTATATTTACTACTAGTTGACCAGTAGACGCGATATCTTTGAACTATTCTGTCGTTTGTGTAAATGATGATATACCCCACACAAGATTCTCCTAAACATATTTCAGTTCTAATAATTATATTTATTTATGGCCCTGAACATACGCTTGGTTCTGCAAGAAGTTCTAAGAATTGGGACTCACACAATTCTCTTTGAAGCGGCCTAGCGTCTTTCTCACATAGGTGATTCTTAATTAGAAGTAGACGACACTATTATGCTCGGCTCTCCGACGCAAGAATCATTAAAATCCAATACTTATCCTCTCTCGACAAATATCACTATTTAAATCATGGATAAGGAATAACTTCCCCCATAGTGATGCTACGAGTCTTTATATAATTAGGTTGTCCTTTTGAACCTATATCTTGGTATCTCCAGTCAACTAGGTTGGGTTTTCCATTGTATATAAACTCATTTTTCAGAGACTTAAGTCACATTTCTCTTTATAACTTACAACCACCTCACAATTTAACAGATTGGTTAATAGATCCATTTAGTTATTCTTTGACGTACATAGTCAACAACGATAACATTGATAAAGAGTAGTTGTCTAAATGTGATCAAGGGCTTCTCATAACTTATAATTTTCCATTACAAGTATAACCTTGAAATCAAACATTTTAACTTTCTTAGGTGTAAATATTGCAATTTTAGCAAGACACCCCCACATTTCCACCATATATTTAAATTACACCCATAAGTGAATTAAATAAAGTGGTTCACTATTTTTCAATAGTTTCAACACAAGTCTCACACTTTGTTTATGGAATGTTCATATACATCCAAGTTAATTAATCTACATGGAGTATTATAATTAACAAGTCTCAAATAAGTTAATCGAAAGATTTATCGATTTATTAACTTTTGGTTCAACAACCATTACAAAAAATTTAAATGGTCAAACTCTTTCGTTTTAATATTCCATCCAATGAAATAATCATGACATAATTTCTAAACAAGGAATTAGCATCTCATATGCATCCGGATTTCATCTTATTCTTCCTCATTTAACTTAGAGGATCATTAGTCAATAACCATGCTTAAATTCAAAGCGGTCAATTAGAATAACATATTCCAATACAACTAACTGAAATCATTGAACTTTTTCAACTAACCATATAGTCCCAATAATTATGACTTTTCGAGCTTTAATTGAGTTTAGCAAATTCAGTACGCATCATGTCTTATGAGATCATCTATCTCATCTTAACTCTCTTATCTCACTATCCACTATACTTAACCAACAAGGTCACATTTTTTCTCAATTAAAAACTAAAATGGTATGAGAAGTTAACATTTAAATTCAAGATCTAATTCATATATGAGATTCAAATTTAATTCACATTAAATTTTATAAACTTACCCAACAATTGAGCCCAATTTTATCATACATGAAAATTTTAAACTAAATATAATTCAAACCCAAATTCACGCTCCAATAAATTTGTAAACCCTATTCACAAAGTAGGCCAGAATTTATTATCTAACCCAGGCTATATTTGAGTTAATCAATTTAATTAGTGAACCCAAGCAAAACTAATAATTGGCCCAAACCAAGGCCAGTTTTGGACTGAATAATTTCCTTTACAATTCTGGCCCACCAGCCTTAAACCCAGGCTCAAAGAGTTTTCTCCAAACGTTGAGCCCAAATCCAAAGCCTTGTTGATTGGCTTTTTCCTTAAGGAATCAGGCCCCGAGATTAGAATTCATAATTTCTTTTCCCAAGTATTAGGCCATCACTTCTGCCCAAACAAAGGCCTTGTGCACTTCGTCTTTCTTCTTCATAAGATGATCAACAATTTCGAGTCCTTGTTTCAAGTATACTCAAGGAAATAAACTCGGTGTCTAGGACTTCAGTTTGATTTAATAACTCGTTGTTTAAAATTACTTAGGAAAAATGACATGGATACTTGATTTAGTAGTCCTAATTCCATTTTTATCACCATAGTTAAATAATGACATATATGCGTAACCACATATAAAACAATTCTATTTGTACGTGATTTTAATATTAACCACATTATCCTTAAATATGTGACAAACTAACCAAAAATAAGACTCAAATAATTTTCCTAAATTAAACATAATTATGACTAAAATATATTTCCTTAAAAATATATTACCACCTTAAATATCTTATACACTAACCAAATATAAAAGAAAATTAAATTCTCCTAAATTGAACGTTAAACTTCTTTTAACACTATTTTTCATAATTTAAGTTGCACTTATAATTTTTCCTAAAAGCTCTCTTACCATAACAAAATAAAATTTCCACATGTTTTGCAAATGCAGCTTATGAACCCATCGTGATGGCCAGTGCGGCAAGACAACAAGTACATGGACTTTCAAGTGATTATGGTTGTACTAAAAAAAGAATGCACATATAGATAGTTAAATAAAATTGCTACAAATAAACTCAAGATCAACTGTGAAGTCGAATCACTCGAAAAATTAAATTAAATTGATATTGCAGGGATTGTTTTGAGATTATAATGACATATCTAGTAGGAGCATTACCGAATTACATATTAATAATATTTGTAATGTTCAATATTTTGTTTACTTTGTTGTTTGAGATTGATTTCTATTTGATTGATCGTAAAATATGTCAACTTTCATAATTGGGTATACACAATGTAGTTAACGGTCGAAAAAATTTGCTTGTGGTTGATTTTGAGTTGATTTTATATAAAAAATCATAACCATAGATTTGACATTCATTTATATTCTGAGTTACTTTTGTTATGTTTAAATGTTTATTAGTATTTGATTATTTATCGATTAGTAAAAGTGTATAACAGTCGGGAGTGCCAAGATAGTGAAATTTCAAAGGTTTATTTGCAGTTGATTTTGTGTTTATCTTTTCCCGTTTAAACTCTTGATGTCCCTGGCATAACCACTTCTTGGAAAACTATTTAACGAACTTGTTTTTCTCCTATACACAATATAAATTCCATCACATATTCTGATTTAACTACATCAAAACTAGACTCTCCTAAGAACGAGACAACACAAGTCCTGCATTTGTTCGTTAAAAAAGATATAAAAATATTTGTTATCAACCATCATAAGTCATAAACTGTTTACGAGATACATCAATTATAAGTGAAATATACATTTACCAAAATCAACCATAAGTAAACTTTTAAAAAGAAGACGAACCATATGTAAATATAGGATAAACGTAAAGAAACCCATGATAAACTTATATATAAATATAAAAAACAACTGAAAATAAAAACAAAACCGGATATCAACTAGAGTTTCAAAAATTAATGCAACTTAAATCCCAGAAACATATGCAATCATTATAAGAAGAAAAAATACGAATAAAATCATATGGATAAGATGACAACCTATATCCTAAATCAACAAAAAGATAAAACATATAAAATATATCCGAAAAGTTTATAAAACTAGTGGAGCCCTTTGCTGCTCTCCGGTCACCAGGTTTCCTGGCGTCGAAGACATCATATTGACAAGGCAAAAGAAGCGCTTGTTTCTGCTTTATTTAGCGCCGATAGTTGGGCGCCTTTGGTGTTGTGTGTTGAATCGGAGGTCTCCGAAGTTGCTGGCGGTGAAGGTCTCTGTTCATATGGTTGCAAGCAGAGGTGGGCAGCTATGGTGGTGACCTTCGATGTTGCTTCATAACATGTTAGTGGCGGCTGATTGTTTTAGAAGAAATGCAAAGTTTTATTGACTTTGTTATGTCATTTAGCTTGGCCTAATAATATCTTAGACGTGAGAGAGCATTAATTAAAGTATGATGTTAAAATATTAAAAGGAAAGAAATTATCAATAAATCAATAAATTAATTAGTCAATCAAACCCCATAATTAAGGTATTAAATGGACGAAAATAACTCAAAAAAATATGCTGACTATAGTTAAGTAGTTTTGAGAAAAAATTAAACTCATCTCGTAAAATAGAGATAAAATATGTCATAAATGGGAAAAAAAACTAACCAAAGATAAAATGGAAAAAAAACACACTTAAAAGGTAGTGTTTAGGGGCATTTTCTCAATTATTTAACCTCAAGGCTTAAGGCTCAACAAGATAAAATAAAAATTGTCTGCCTTTCTACTTCACAAGACATTAACCGCCATTGACGTAAAACATCAACACCCAAGGTCTTCGCAGACGCCACCCACCTGCGCCGCTTGCTCCTGCTCCATTGACCGCCATGGGTGACTGGTGGCAACCTTCGTCGCCAGTGAATCCGGCAACCAGAGAGTAGTAGAAGGGCCGAACAGATCCTCCCCCTACAACTTCCATCTATGGGTGGTAATTGGTACTCAATGCATAACACCAGTTTCATTCCATCTCCAACGTGATTGAATGGCCGCAACCATCAACGGTAGACACCACAGTCGGGAAATCAACAACCATGTCTGCCTCCGCCGTGACCGGACGGTCGCGCACCACTAGGTCCGTTACTTCGTTACCACAAATCCTTTCTCTTTCGAGCGATGATGTGATGGTATGGATTATTAATTGTGTTATCATATTTTCAATTTCAAAAAATGAATTATCATGAAAATGTCTGATATCAACACATAAATGCATTTAGATTTTCATGGCAGTCCCTTAGGATTTCCTTTTGATAACATTAGCATAATTGGACTGTGCATTCATTTTGAGAATCTCTTATTGAATAACATTCCCATGCAAAGAAAATCTTCGAATATCATTTGCCGTCGGTGTTGCAAAATATCTTTGAATAATTGGACTGTGCATCTCTTTTAAGAATGTATTAGTAGATAACAATAATCTGTTTTAAGATTGTATGGAAAATTTTCACAAAATAATAATCGAGTATGGATATCTTCTACTACAAACTCGTTAATCCTTTTTACAAAGTAAAAACTGAAACCAAAATGCATATATAAACCTGAATCACGTGTTCAACACATTTTCCTTAAAACAGACTTGTTCTCTATTCCGGACGTCTGTTTCTTAGGATAAGACGGGCAAATTGGATTACCTTTCGTCTCCGGTGAACTGATAATCATGCCTGAATTTTATCACCAAAATGCAAGAGGCCAAGGAACTTTTGATCAATACGCATTGTTTATTCTTTATGCAAAATGTGTGGAAGTGTTGTAGTTTTTTTTTTTTTTTTTTTTTTTTTTTTTTTTTTTTTTTTACTGTTGCTTTTGGCTCCTTATATATCAAATATTTGACCTTTCAAGCTTGCACATTAAGACATAATGGGGAGGTTACACAATTCAATATATATTGAATTGAGTGTTACACTCCACCACCAGCTTCATTGGATTAGGAGTTACAAGTCTTGATTTTATATAAAATAACCCAAATACCATTTGGATAAAAGGTCCAAGAAAAATAATAATAATCTTTATTATTTCCAACAAAACTTTCATTTTTATTCATCATATATGTCTCTATTACAAAATTTTGAATCGTTGTTTTAAGTTCAGGGTCACTCGATCGCACTTACATATATGGTCACCATGCTCACCAGTTCGTCGAGAGTAGCTTCTGTTTGGGACAAGTTTAGTTAACAGATGAACCAAATTTATAACAATGGTTTAAAAGTTCACATATTGGAGCATTTGATGATTTCACTCTGAAAGAATTGCAAGCTCTCCTAATTTTCTAAGTTGTTCATGAATAAAAATGGAAAACTTATTAGAACAATCAAACAAACCAAGTGTGTTTTGTGCAGAGTGTAAACAAATAGCAGCGAAATTAAAATACCAAAATACAAGCTTTTAAAACTTTTAACTACAAGGAATAAATCGTTGTAGTCGTGCCTCAAGGAAAAAATATCTTTACTAGAAAAGTGTATCAACGATTACACATGAAAACATGAACAAGTAAGACTACGAAAAACTCCTATCGAGCAATATTGTTCTAAATCAGCACTACTATTACGAAAGTTAAGAATCAAGATCTCCAGGATTTGATCTTAATAAAAACGCAAAAGCTAGGAAGAAAATAATTCGTTCAACAGGATGTTAGTGCAGATGTTGCAGCACGAGCAGTAACATCTGCGTCTGGGTATATTTGCTGTTGATCGAATAAATCGCTCTCAACTCTAAACTCTGATCTTTTCGTGTATTCTCTCTGCGTATTCAGCGTCTTCAAGTTGTATAGCTAGTCCTCATACTTATATAGACATCCTTGCTTGTAAAGAGTCCTACAAAAGAAGGAAGAAATATTTACATAATATATTGCAAGTAAATCACTTTAAATAAGGAGAGAAGATAAAATCTAAGACTCCTAATAAATCAAGGCTTGTAACAGACGAAATTCTAAGTTAGGAGAAAGATAATTAAAACCTAAACAAATTCTAATAATATACAAGATCAATACCAAATAAGATAAGTATAAAAACTTTTCTAAATAATTAATATCTAATATATTTGGCAAGAAAGTAAAAATAATATCTAAGCAAAATAAACTCCTAAAGGGAATAAAAGTCTTAGAAACCTCTACATATCAAACAACATATTAGACTCCTGATCCCTTTTAAACTCAATTAAAATATTCCCTCCGATCTCCCCCTTTTTGTCTTTCTTGGCCAAAACATATATGATGAAAATCACAAGTATAAAACTTGAATAATCACCTAAAAACTCCCCCTAACTTGCTGCAATATAAAATCAGAGAATTAAAGACCAAAAACTAATCAAGCAGCAATTAGACATATCAAGAACAAATAACTACCACCTAATACAAATACCTGAAAAAGAGATAACAACCCAAAGTAAAGAGGCACCCCCCTTTGGTATAGTAGCGGTAGCTTCAAATCAACTCTTTCTCATCCTCTTCCGCATCATCTTCATCATGAAACCTCATGAACAAATCAGTACGACAACACTAGAACAAACTGGTTAACACGAGTTTGTCTTGATTTTAGTAGGTATTTTAGTTTATTTTTCTTATTATTTTTGGTATAAGTTGGGTAGTTTGAGCTTAAATCTGTATATTTGTACTTCCAACTTATTTTACCGCTTTTTGATCTAGATTGATGGAAATAAGTGATTATTTGTAGTTTTTCACTTTATAGCTAAGTAACCGGAAGAGTTCAGCACGTTAGAGATGAAGTATGATGATCGAGAGGCAAATATCGAGCTTTCCGGCGAAGAGGTAGCAAGAATTTGAAGCTTCCAGTTTTCTATAACGGTTATTCTACTAAAACCGTTATAGTATCGTGAAACTAACGGTGCACTAGCGATGACTACTAACCACTAGTAGCTACCGCTAATCTATAACGGTTATACACCGTTACCTTACCATTACTCACAACCGTTGTTAAAAGACACAGGCGCTGAATTGAAGACCTAGCGGTAGCTAGTACCGCTAACTATTTATAACGGTTACCTTATAACCGTTACCGCTGACCAGAAATGAAAAAATGAAGAACTAGCGATAGCTTTCTATAAAGGTTACCTACCGCTACCTTATCATTAACTCTACCGCTAAGACTAGATAGAGAAGCTAATGGTAGCTGTTAGCGGTAGCTCCTTATCGCTAAGTGCTACTGTTATCGGGCCTAGAACCGACTTAAAAGACTTGCAGCCCAAGAAACGCAAAATCTATATAAGCCCCTCATTAATCCGAGTTCCAGGCGTGCACTTGAGCCCAAAAACTTACCAAAAACATATTCCTAGGGTTTAGAGTCAGATTTAAATACCAAAACGTGAGGATCGAAGAGGAGATCGAAGATTCGACGAAGACGAGTTCCAGAGCCCGTTCGACGCCGTTTGACCGCTTCTGATCCGATTTGTAGCGATTCTCTTCGGATTAGCCAAAGTTCTTACTGCTCTCCAGTAGATTAATAAGTTTTCTATCCCTCTTACTTGTTTTCTTAGATTAAACCTTAGTTTTTAAGCTTAGATAATTATTTTTAAATTATTGTTCTCAAAGTTGCTTTCGAATTTTGAAATCGCTGAACCTTATACGTTATTTATTCTCTGTTTTTATTCAGTTTTCATATCATATGCTTGGATATTTGAGACTTGAGTTGGTTGATAATGTTCATGCGATCTAGTTTACGTTTTATTGCTTCATTTTCATGGTTAAAGGTTTCGTTAGCTTCGTAATTTATTATTTCATGCATGATCGTAACTTTGTTAGGATTTATTGAATCAATTCATGATAATTTAGCTGACGCGTCTTAAACTTATTATTGAGTAATTGTTTAAATTTTAATTTTAATTAAGTTATTTAATAGATAATTAATTAGTTGATTAAATTTAGGTTTTTAAAATTTATTAGTTGCTTTTAATTCTTAGTTGATAATTTAGGATAATTAATTTAGGATTTTAATTTAGTTTAATTATTGCTTTTAGTTCTTAGTTGATAAATTAATTTAAGTTAATTAGATTAATTAGGATTAAATTTAATATTGCTTTAATCCTTAGTTTATAATTAAATCAAAACCCCTCAAAAAGCCCAATTTGTATGAATTATATGTTTAATTGTGATTGAAAAAAGCATCTGAGATACCGAACAGTTGTCCTCAAGAGATCGACACGAGTCAACTTTCTACCCTACAAGCGCCCTCGTACTCTTGCGAGCAAGCTTGTGTGTTTTAAATTAAAAATATATATTTGGGGTGCACAAAAGTTTGAATCAAAAATTTGGCACCGTTGCCGGGGAAAACTAAAGGTTGTGAATTTTGTGTTTGCTCTTCGTTATCCTCATTTGTGTTTTTATCTTCGTTTTGTTTATCTTTAATATTTATTTGTGATTTTTCATTTATCTTATTTTTATTATTTTCTATCGGTGCGTTTAACTTGTGTGTTGAGTGTTGTGTTTGCAAGGTCCATCTACAACCAAAACCCAAGATTTATCAAACTGTTTTTCAAAAAATATAAAAAAATAATAATAAAAAAAATTGAATATTCAAAAAAAAAAAAAAAAAAACCGGGTCACCCGCGTGACAAGCGGGAATACTAACCACTATTTCTTTCAAAAAAAAAATTTAAAAGAAAAAATTAATTAAAAAAAATTGGAAATTAATTTTTATTTTATCTCTTAAAAAAACAATTATTAAAAAAATAAAAAATTAATAAAATGTCTTACCCGCACAAGATACCACCATACGATTGGCGTCGTTCACTTCGACCAGCCATTCCATTGAGCATCGGGATGAAGAATTACTTTCCTGACTAGTACGACCAATTGAATCTCCCGATTTTCCGTGGGCTTCGGCACGAGGATCCGTTTAAATTCATCGAAAAGTACGAGGATATCACCAAGAATTCTCCTCTTCTAGGGCTTACTAGGGATCAAGTGAGGATGCGACTCTTCACTTTTGCACTAAAGGATCGAGCAAAGGAATGGTTATTGAAGCTAGAACCCGACTCCTTGCAAACGTGGGATGAAGTAATCGATAAGTTCTTGTGGAAGTTCTATGTCCCTAATATGGTATGTGATCATTGTGGAGGCCGGGGACATTTGAAGAATGAATGCATAGTACCATTTGACGATGAGCCACAATGGAATGATACCGCCATCCAGGATTATACGAGCTACGATTCTTATGTCTTGACTCAATTCCATCCTACCCAAGCTATGAAGACTACCAACCAAATGATCAATTAATGTTGGGGAAGCAAGGTCATGAAGCTGAGAGCACTAGTTTTCAAGACAAACTTGTTCCATTGACCATACATGAAGATGTAAATGTTGAATCTATGCATCAAATTTTTGAGTCTTTACGTCGAAGTCACGAGTCTTCGCGTCAAAGTATGAAGAATATGGAGATGATGTTGGGTCAAATGAGGGCTAATTTAGCCAAATTATTGAATGAGAGGGATGAGGAACCAATTCTTGATGTAATGGAGCCCACCTTAGATGTTGAGAGTTCAAGCCTGAATGATCATTTATCAGATGTGGTTAATGAAGAGGTTATTGAGAAATTGGTTGAAATCGCTTCCTGTGCTAATCGATGAAGCTTTAGACGAGAATGTTGGGGTATTGCCGTTGGATCTTAATGTGGATCTTAAAAATTCAAGTTTTCTCGAGTTTTATGTGGATAATGTGATGGAGCCGAATGTGGAAGAGATGTGTACGGAGGATGAGATTGGGGATGTAGTGGAGTTAGCCCCTCTTGCACTTTTCAAGGATTTAATAGATGATGTTGAGGAGGTGTTACCATTGGAGAACCCAAAAAACGTTGGAAATTCAAGTCTACTCGAGCTCAATGAGAATGTAGGTGTTGCGATGCCCAATGTAGAAAAGGTGGTGAGCGAATTTTTGGAGAAGGATGCGATGATCGAGCCACCCAAAGCGTTGATCGAAGTTAAGACTGAGATGGTGGTAGAGGTAATCGAGGAAAATCTCCTTCCTTTGTGCCCGAATATAGATTTAAATATTTTTCAAAATATTGAGGGGGATGCTAAAGAATTGAAGGAGTTCGGATTGTTCGAGGGAGTTACCGTTTGTTTTAACGGATTTCCTAAT
This sequence comes from Phtheirospermum japonicum, assembly GCA_014905375.1. Taxonomy (NCBI): domain Eukaryota; kingdom Viridiplantae; phylum Streptophyta; class Magnoliopsida; order Lamiales; family Orobanchaceae; genus Phtheirospermum; species Phtheirospermum japonicum. The sequence goes on from BMAC01000181.1 coordinate 977,835, forward strand.
TTTTCCAAAAGTAGAGGATCACCCTGTGCCGCAATTTACTTTTAATATGTTCGTGGTGATAAATTATTCGCTTTTTCGACCTCCGAAGCGAATTGGAGTTTTGTTTCTACGACTTGTTGTCCGTGACCGCTTTGAAAATTTTAAACGCCCATGCTTACTAATAGAGAACACTAAGGCGTGGCACGATCGTCACTTATTTCTGGATCCGGGATAACATTATTCGTAGAAGGCGTCGAGCTTTCGACGTTAAACAAGCACTTCTTGGGAGGCAACCCAAGTGTTTGATTTCTTTTCTATTTTTCTTTCGCTTTTATTTTGATTTTTCTTTATTTTCTTTTATTTATTAGTTTTGTCTATGCTTTGGTATGTTTATGCGGTGTCGATGTGCAGAAATTCTTGAGGCAATCGCCGATAATGGGAACTTAGCGGTTACCTAGTGGTAACTCCTTACCGCTGGCAGTTACCGTTAGCAGTCCAAGAAAGTACCTATGAGATCAACCGCTAAACAGGATGTTGGGGGAGTAACAGTTAGGGGATAACGATAGCCTAGCGGCAACACTAACTGATCCCAAACTTTGTGCACCCCGTTTTATAAATTAATTTAAAAGCACTCAGTTTGCTCGCAAGAGTACGAGGTAACTGTAGGGTGATGAGTTTGAGAGAATAAACGCAGCAACTATATTAATAATAAAACTAAAAATCTCAAGTCCAAACTTCAGCGATTCAATAGTTCAAACGATCAAAATAACTAAACGATTCGAAACTTAACGAAAACAATTAAATTCTAAAACTAAAATTAAACTAATAAATAACTAAGGTTTAGAGAACTTATTATTAAGCTAAACTTGCTGGAAATCACTTTCTGAAATCGGACGAACTCAGGTCTCTTTTCGTTGAAGAAACGGGCTTCGAACGGAAAATCATCGTTTTGTCGCTCGGGACGTCGTGTTCTTCGTTCTCGTGATCTTGAAAATTACAAGGGCGTGATTTTGGTATTCCCTAACCCTAGGATCTGTCTGTTTTTAGGGTTAGCACACGCCTACACAGCCCTCTATACTCGAAATTCGGATTAAGAAAGGTATTTATAGGTTTTTTTCGCGAACTGGGCGAAAAATCTGTTTGCTTTGGGCCCGCTAACGGTTGTGGCAACCGTTAGCAGCAACCGTTAGGTATATATTTTTTTTGCATTTCTGGACGACGACATCGGTTGTAATGAAACCGTTCTGGAAAGTGACCGTTAACTCTGAACTCAGCATTCTAACCGTTAACATCAGTTCTCAGTAACCGTTAAGGTTAGCGGTAGCAGCTAACGGTTGGAGCAACCGCTAAGTGTAACCGTTAGCTTTCAATCGACATCGGTTCCAGCAGAATAACCCTTCTAGAAAGTCTGTCAGCTTCAATTCTTGCTACTTCTTCACCGGAAAGCTCGATCTTTGGATCTCGATCATCATACTTCATCTCTAATGCGCTGAAATCTTCCGGTTACTTAGCTGTAAGGTGAAAAACAACGAAATATCACCTAATTGCATCAATTACGATCAAAATGCGGTAAAATAAGCTGGAATTATAAAAATACGGAAATTATGCTTAAATCGTCCAACTTATATCAAAAATAAATAGAAAAATGTAATAAAATACTAATAAAAATAAGGAAAAATCTACTCTAATCAACTACCCCACGCTTTATTGGTTTGTTCGTCCTCGAACAGACGTTAAGTTCAAAGTGTAACTTAGAAAGAAAATAAGTTCGAGTAATGAGTCGTGCTATGCTACATACATAATTTTGAAAATATAGGCACTAGTTACGCAACGTCAAACACTCCACCCTTATTACATTATTGCTTCAAAAACAATTCATGCATCCTCTCAAAGGGAAATATATAGGGGTGATCACTCAAAGCACTCAAGCACTTGCTGCATAGGTCGTGTATACGCTCAAATCATACAAATACATGCACAATAAATAAGCACGAAAAATCAATCTCTTTTCAATCGCAAATTAAGTGTGCTGTCAAAACTAAGAATCGGAAAAGGACTTTACGGGTTGTAATGTAAGGCTTCTTTGGACGGGTATGGAATATATAAGTCGTGTGGCTAAATAACTCACCCAACCTAATCTAATCAAGAAGCAATGCGCTTCACCTCGTTCAAAAGAAAAACCTCACTAAGCACTCATAACGTAGCCTTTAAATATAGGCTATTTCCCAACTCGCAAACCGTAAAACCGACTGATAAGCTCAAACCACTTAATCACAACTCTTTTGCCTTTTAAACATAAGGTTTCATTAAAAATATTAAAAATAAAACACAAGCCTTTACAAGCGCGTAGGCAATTACTAACACAAGACAACTAGACTCACCATCCTTCATTTTCTTCTTTTTTTTTATTCCCCCTTATTATAATTTTTATGGGTTTTTTTTTTTTTCTTTTTCGGATGGTGATCTTTTATTACAAAAACTCATAAAATCATAAATTCCTAATAAAAATTCCCAAGACTCAAATAACCAATACGAACTCCTACCCCACGCTTTTAATGGGTTGTAGGGTCGTCTCAGACAACACTCATGGCTATAGGCATGGATATTTGGCTATGATTGGCTCATTCGGAATTTATAGTGGCTAAAAATATATGAATATGGCCGGAATAGGGTTTTTTATGTGCCTTAACCTCATTTTCAAAGTCGACTACACACAGCGGTTTCAAAGAGATATCAAAACTGAAACTTGTTCACGTACATGCAATGATGATAAACACTCAGGCTACTCACTGGCTTTTTGCATGAAAATTTTTGAATTGACGCTGTTTTTAAGGTTTTGCGAAATCGATTGCGTCCAAGTACCATTTTACAATATATAATAATAAATTTTGAAAAATTTATGCACTTATGCACGCTCAAAGACGAAAACAAAAATCATACATAGTCAACTTCGACAGGCATGCCATACAAACACAAATAAGCGTAGAAATAGCGATCAATCACATCAAAAGCATGCATTTCAAAACAAAAGACATCAAATTGCACTAACCATACTCAACCACCCCCTCCCTAAAAACATGGCAATCTCCTGATTGTCATAAATATTAAAGAAAATAAGAGTAAGGGAGATAAGAAAACATCCCTGAATTCGATGATCGAGTCTCTCTAAAAATGCACGTGCAACTATCCTTCGTCTTAGATCGCGTGACTAGATTGTCCCGAACAAACCTATAAACATAAACAAAAACAAACAAACAAAACACGATTGTGATCAATTGCGACGCGCAAGTGCCCGGTGGCACGTCTTTTTGGATTTGAAACGGCCGGATTGCGGCCAACGTCGTAAATGGCTGGGTTGCAGCTCATCAAAAGGTTGCCGGACTGCGGCTAACTTGGGTCGGGTTGCGACCTCGATCGACGAAATCATCGTAATCCATGATTGCTGCGTTAAGCGGTAGGTTCAGTGGTTGATCGTCAACGTTAACGCCTCGAGTGGAACTAGCGGTAAGGCCTTGCGGTAGCAAGCTACTGCTATATAACCGTTGTCCAGAACAAGCGATTTATCGTATTTTCTGCACATCAACACACACATAAACGTACCACGGCAATTGACACAATATAAAAAGACAGAAATAAAATAAAAGAAAATAAAACAAAAACTAACTAACGCTTGGGTTGCCTCCCAAGAAGCGCAACATTTAACGTCATATGCTCGACGCAATTGCTCGATCAATTTTTAGCTCGTGGTGGGTCCACGAACTCCTTCTTGCTCCTATCTCGACTCTTCATATAATCCTTGAAATAAGGCTTAAGTCGATGCTTGTGGACTTCGAATCTCATATTTGCACTCTCATCGTATAGAGTGGCAACTCCATACTCATCCAACTCCTTTATTAAAAACGGTCCACTCCATGCAACTTCAAACTTGGTTGGATCAAACTTACGATCGGAATTATACAGCACTAGTTGACCAACCTTGATATTCTCGTTAAAAACTTCGTTGGACTTCTTCTTCATCTTTGTCCAATCCTTGCTATTAGCCTCGCCCTTTTTCTTCGTACGTTTAAAATTCTTGTAGGGGTCGAGGGAAACACATCTTGAATGATTATTCGGTGGCTTCGTCTCTTCTCTTGGCTCAAACCTCGAACGATCTCGTTGTGGTTTCAACTCCACTTTTGGCTGTTTTTAGGCACGTACAATGCGGACCAGCAATCCATCATCAATATGCCTCTACACTATCATCAAACTCTTCAATCGCGCCGATGCTCAAGAGCTCATTCGCACAAGAATCTACTAAATCAACAGTTGAATAATCGTTCTTAACAAACGATGCAGGATTCTTGTGAAAATCTTGAAGTGAAAACGTCACCGTCTCGCCCAATACGGACATAGTCACCCTCCCCTCGTTTACATCGATCACCGTACGCGTTGTAGACATGAATGGGCGTCCTAACAAAATGGTGTGTTCTCGGTTCTCGCTTTGTACGTCACCAACATCCATAATGACAAAATCGACCGGCACTACTAGCTTGTCTACTTGTACTAAGACATCCTCCACAATCCCCAAGGGTAGCCTTATCGTCCTATCCGCCAATTGTAATTTCATCGTGGTCGGCTTCAGCGGTCCTAGGCCAAATTCCTTGTAAATCGAATGGGGCATCAAATTTATGCTAGCGCCAAGATCGAGCATTCCTCTTGCCGTTTGTCCATTCCCGAGAGAAATAGTTATGCAGAAACTCCCGGGATCCTTCTCTTTGGGTGGCAATGGTTTCTTAATTATATCACCAACGTCTCTTATCAAAGCCACAGGCTGATTTGTAGCCAAACGCCTTTCCCTTGACGCGAGCTCCTTGAAAAACTTCACAAATGCTGGCATTGTCTTTATCACCTCTATCAGGGGGAGGTTAATATTGACATTTTTCAATAAATTATAAAGCTCCATGAATCTCTTATTCTCCTTGGCCGGACGTAGGCGACTTGGGAAGGGAACGTGATCATAATAGTCAACTTCTTTGTGCATTCCGATTCTTTCTGGCGCATTTCAAAGACGGTCTTCGCAATGGTTGCGTCGATTTATCTGACGCCTTTGCATCACTTGCTGGTTGGGTCTCGGCTCTTTCTGTGTTTCTTCCTTTCCTAGCTCGATGCAGTTATCTACTTTTTTCCCGCTTCTCAGCACATGAATAGCCGAGGCTTGTTCCGTTTGGCTCGGAAACTTATTTTTCTCCGTCGACAATGATGCCAGCAGTTGCACAATTGTCCCTATAATCATATCTGAATGTCTTTGCCCTTGTTGCACAGCCTTAACAAGCTCATGACCTTGCTGTACAGCCTTGACTAATTCATC
>BMAC01000181.1:988739-1000175 GCA_014905375.1 Phtheirospermum japonicum
CACACATTCAACATAAAGCATGAAAAACTAATTATAAACTAAAAATAATAAACTAAATACGATCAACGAATTCAAACGAAACACGAACATAAACTAACTATTATTCGAACTTGAAAACTAATTATCGAAACTAAGAAAACTAATTAAGAGTCTTAGATTACTTGCTATAGCTACTGGAAACTGAATGTTCTTCGGCTATTCCGAAGAGAAACGCTGCGAAATGGACGAAAACGGATGAACGACGTCGAACGGACTCCGGAACTCGTCTTCGTCGAATCTTCGATCTCCTCATCGATCTCTGTGTTTTTGATGTTGTTCTCCTCCTCTAAACCCTAGGATTATATTTATGGTAAGTACTTAGGGTTACCACACGCACACCCAGACCTCCATCTCGAAATTCGGATTAAGGTATTTATAGAATTTTTTCTGCGAGCTGGGCCGAAAATCTGTTTCTGGGCCCGCTAACGGTTGGTTGCTAACGGTTGGTGCAACCGTTAGCACCAACCGTTAGGTATATATATTTTCTGCATTTCTGGCAGACGACATCGGTTGTAATGAAACCGTTCTGGAAAGTGACCGTTAACTCMYAACTCAGCATTCTAACCGTTAACATCAGTTCTCAGTAACCGTTAAGGTTAGCGGTAGCAGCTAACGGTTGGAGCAACCGCTAAGTGAAACCGTAAGCTTTCAATCGACATCGGTTCCAGCAGAATAACCCTTCTAGAAAGTCTGTCAGCTTCAATTCTTGCTACTTCTTCACCGGAAAGCTCGATCTTTGAATCTCAATCATCATACTTCATCTCCAATGCGCTGAAATCTTCCGGTTACTTAGCTGTAAGGTGAAAAACAATGAAATATCACCTAATTGCATCAATTACGATCAAAATGCGGTAAAATAAGCTGAAATTATAAAAATACGGAATTATGCTTAAATCGTCCAACTTATATCAAAAACAAATAGAAAAAATGTAATAAAATACTAATAAAAATAAGGACAAATCTAATCTAATCACTAACCGCTACTTCTACTTACCACTAACACTGCACAGGAACTTAACGATAGAACCAGCGGTACCGCCCTATCACTAAGGGTACCGTTAGTGTAGCAGAGTTGCGGGAAATCTGAGGACAATCAAGCTGATATTTTTGGACATTGATCAGGTCATTTCCAATCACGGGATTCACAATGAATGATGGTTGCACATAGTTTTTTTGGAGAAGCTCGACTATTTTCAGGGATATTTTCTTATTCCCTTTCTCCCTTGCTTTTATTATCTTATACTCTTTTATGGCAATCAGGGGATTATCGAGTTTTTAAAGGGGGTATGGTTGAGTTGTGATTTATATTTGAAAAATTGTGCAATTTAAAAAAAAATTGTGATTTGTAGTAGATAATATTTTACGTGATTTACTGCTATTCCGTGCTGAATTGTATTTGTCTGGCTTGCCTGTCAAAGTTAATTAAGTTTGATTTGAGGTTCTTATCTTTTGAGCGTGTATAAGTGCATAAAAGTTTTCAGAATTATTAGTTTTATATATTGTAAAATGGTACTTGGACGCAATTGATTTCGCAAAACCTTAAAAGCATCGTCAATTCAAAACTTTTTCATGCAAAAAGCCTATGAGTAGCCTGAGTGATTATCATCTTTGCATGTGCTTGAATAAGTTTCAGTTTTGATATCTCTTTGAAACCGATGTGTGTAGTTGACTTTGAAAATGAGGTTAAGGCACAGATATAAACCCTATTCCGGCCATATCCATATATTTTTAGCCACTATAAATTTCGAATGAGCCAATCATAGCCAAATAATCCATGTCTATAGCCATGTGTGTTTTGAGTCGACCCCTACTAACCCATTAAAAGCGTGGGGTAGGAGTTAATTATTTTTGTTGGTTATTTGTGTTTTGGAGTATTTATTAGGGATTTATGAATTTTTGTAATTAAGGACCACCATCCGAAAAGAAAAAAAAAACCCATAAAAATTTATAATAAGGGGGAAATAAAAAAGAAGAAGAAAAAAGGATGGTGAGTCTAGTTGAATTGTGTTAGTCATTGCCTACGCTAATAAAGGCTTGTGCTTATTATTTATTTTATTTTATGAAGCCTAATGTTTAAAAGGCATGAGTTGTGTAGAAGCATATTATAAGCTTCAATTGTATTTAAGTGGTTCGCGCTATAAGTCGGTTTACGGTTTTCGAGTTGAGAAACAGCCTAAGTTAAAGGCTACATTATGAGTGCTTAGTGAGTTTTCTATTGAATGAGGTGAAGCACTTTGCTTCGTGATTGGTGAGTTATTGATCACGTTAGATCGTGAGTTAGCCACATGACATATATATATTCCATACCCGTCCAAAGAGCCTTACATTACAACCCGAAAATACCTTTTCCGATTCTTTGTTGATAGCACACTTAATATGCGATTAAAAAGAGATTGATTTTTTATTCTTGTTTATTGTACTTGTATTTGTATGATTTGAGTGTATACATGTCCCATGCAGGAAATACTTGAGTGCTTTGAGCGTACACCCATATATATTACCCTTTGTGAGGATGCATGATTTGATTTTAAAGCGACAATGTAATAAGGGTGGAGTGTTTGAAGTTGCGTTACAATTATCTACACTTTCAAAATTATGTATGTAGCACGACACGGCTCATTGCTTGAACTGATTTTCTTTCTTGTTATACTTTGAAATTATCGTCTGTTCGAGGTCGAACAAATAAATAAAGCGTGGGGTAGTTGATTAACACGAATTTGTCTTGATTTTAGTAGGTATTTTAGTTTATTTTTCTTATTATTTTTGGTATAAGTTGGGTAGTTTGAGCTTAAATTCGTATATTTGTACTTCCATCTTATTTTACCACCTTTTGATCTAGATTGATGCAAATAAGTGATTATTTGTGGTTCTTCACTTTATAGCTAAGTAACCGGAAGAGTTCAGCACGTTAGAGATGAAGTATATGAAGATCGAGAGGCAAAGATCGAGCTTTCCGGCGAAGAAGTAGCAAGAATTTGAAGCTGCCATTTTTCTATAACGGTTATTCTACTAGAACCGTTATAGTATCGTTGAAACTAACAGTGCACTAGCGATGACTACTAACCACTAGTAGCTACCGATAATCTATAACGGTTATTCACCGTTACTCACAACCGTTGTTAAAAGACACAGGTGCTGAATTGAAGACCAAGCGGTAGCTAGTACCGCTAACTATTTATAACGGTTACCTTATAACCGTTACCGCTGACCAGAAATGCAAAAATGAAGAACTAGCGATAGCTTTCTATAAAGGTTACTTACCGCTACCTTATCGTTAATGCTACCGCTAAGACTGGACAGAGAAGCCAACAGTAGTTGTTAGCGGTAGCTCCTTACCGCTAAGTGCTACCGTTATCGGGCCCAGAACAGACTTAAAAGACTTGCAACCCAAGAAACGCGAAATCTATATAAGCCCCTCATTAATCTGAGTTCCAGGCGTGCACTTGAGCCCAAAAACTTACCAAAAACATATTCCTAGGGTTTAGAGTCAGATTTAAACACCAAAACGCGAGGATCGAAGAGGAGATCGAAGATTCGATGAAGATGAGTTCCGGAGCCCGTTCGACGCTATTCGACCGTTTCTGATCCGATTTGCAGCGATTCTCTTCGGATTAGCCAAAGTTCTTACTGCTTTCCAGTAGCTTAATAAGTTTTCTATCCCTTTTACTTGTTTTCTTAGATTAAACCTTAGTTTTTAAGCTTAGATAATTATTTTTAAATTATTGTTCTCGAAGTTGCTTTCGGATTTTGAAGTCGCTGAACCTTATACGTCATTTTTCTATGTTTTTATTCAGTTTTCATATCATATGATTGGATATTTGAGACTTGAGTTGGTTGATAATGTTCATGCGATCTAGTTTACGTTTTATTGCTTCATTTTCATGGTTCAAGGTTTCGTTAGCTTCGTAGTTTATTATTTCATGCATGATCGTAATTTTGTTAGGATTTATTGAAATAATTCATGATAATTTAGCTGCTGCGTCTTAAAATTATTATTGAGTAATTGTTTAAATATTAATTTTAATTAAGTTATTTAATAGATAATTAATTAGTTGATTAAATTTAGGTTTTTAAAATTTACCAGTTGCTTTTAATTATTAGTTGATAATTTAGAATAATTAATTTAGGATTTTAGTTTAGTTTAATTATTGCTTTTAATTCTTAGTTGATAAATTAATTTAAGTTAATTAGATTAATTAGGTTTAAATTTAATATTGCTTTAATCCTTAGTTTATAATTATATCAAAACCCCCAAAAAATCCCAATTTGTATGAATTATATGTTTAATTGTGATTGAGAAAAGCATCCGAGATACCGAACAGTTGTCCTCGAGAGATCGACACGAGTCAACTTTCCACCCTACAAGCGCCCTCGTACTCTTGCGAGCAAGCTAGCGTTTTTTATATTAAAAATATAAATTTGGGGTGCACAAAAGTTGTAATCACAAACTCCCCCCAAATATGTTACTGCCTAACCAATAACATTATGCGGCAACCTCTATAGTAATAGTAACTCCCCCTGAATTAAGCACATCTCTACGAACAACATATGAATCAAAAGCTCCATCATCATCATCATCATCAACTACTCCCCCTTTATTACATCTCCCTCGTTTTGGCCAGAATGACCGGAATTATGAAGTAGGCCAATAAAGAAGCACAAAGGGCAGTACAATGAGCAATAGCAGAATCCACAAACTGTACTTGTCCCTATAAAAACATTGAGACATGGAAACAAGTACCCGAGACGAGAGAACTGCAAAACCAGAAGTATTAGCGGGAATGTTGGAATACCCGCAGTAACATTCTGAACAACAGTGGGAGCAACAACAAGCACAACAGAGAGATTGCGACAAGAACAATAAAGACACATCTTGATCACGAGAATAGAGCACTGGAAGATCACTAAGATGAGTCTTGTCGTTCAAAATGGAAGAGATAACCATAAAGAACCATGGATGGCGAGTAGGAGGAATGCGAGGGACATATCCTTGAGACATCAACACTCGAAAGACAAGTCTAGAAGAAGCAGGGACCACGTTGAAAAGGTAGTCGTGGCAATGAACAAAACTTCATTAAACACTTGCAAGCCAAAATAGCATCTTAGTACCAAGCATATAAAGCACGCAAGTATAAGTCTCAATGACTAGATAAATGTTCATCAAAGGAATCTAAGTTTGCATAACACACTCATGCAAATATCCATAAAAGGAGACAACCACGAAGAAGCAAATGGAGAGGACCATCGATCACATAAATCACCCATTAGGAACTTGATTAGCATGATTTTAGTTAGTGTTTTAGTTCATTTTTGTTGTTAGTTTCGGTATAAGTTAGATAGATTGAGCATATTTTTATATTTTCTTATCTCCAACTTATTTTATCATATTTTGATCATAATTAATTAATTTTATGTTTATTTAAGGTATTTTGAAGTATTTTGGTTTGGACATAGTCGATTATGGGCGTACGAGTGGAGTTTTAGCAAAATCGGGCCTCGATTTGAAGTGCTACAGCTGACACTGGATACGTTGATCCACACTGGGTTACCCAATGTCAGAAAAGGAAGAGAGCATCGATCGACGCACGTGTCGACGCTCCTGAGCCCCCCACGTCGATCGATGCTAGGTCGACGCCCTAGCCGATGAAACTCTCTGTTGCGTCGATCAATGCTGCGTCGATCGACGCCAACGCTGGAAATGCATTTTTTGTGATTTCTTGTGCCCCAAGCTTTAGAAAAACTATATAAAAACCTATGTAACTCGTTTTTAACAAGCTTTTACTATTCCTAGGGTTCTAAGACCTCTTAGGGTCTGACAGTCCCTAAGAGTGTCCTTCCAATTTCTTTAGATACTCTTCGATAATCCTTAGTTTTAAATTTCCAGCTTTAGAATAGTTCTTAGGTAGTTTAGATATTAGACGTAGATTAATTTTGCGGATATCTCAATTGAATGCTATTACCCTTCATCGTTAATTAGTAAGCTTTCAATTTCCTTCGCCTTTAACATTTGAGTTACTTGATTACTTAGATTATGATTTATTATTGCAATTGTGATATTCTTGATTCGTATTGTTTTGGGTTTATGATATTGAATATGTTAATGATAGTTGGCAAGGCTTTACGAGTCTAGAGCCGAGAATTATTTAAAATCATCTACTGGGATGATTTTGTGCTTAATTTACAAGTTGGGATTGACAACCCTAGCTTGTAGATAAGGTGTTCGATGAAATGCCCAAGTGATTGTGGAGATGATTCTAGAGCTCTAGAACCCTTGTTTTCTAAAGTCTTTTCAAAACTTTTGATTTCATTGCTTAGTTTTATAAACATTAGTTAAGTTCTTGCGTAGAGATTGACGCCCTCTTAGAAAGATTAATTTAAACTAGGTACTTAGTTAAAATTAATTTTTAGATAGTTCTAGTTTAGTCTTAGTTTAATTTATTGGCTCATAGTTTAAATAATTTTTGGTTCTTATGACTCTCAAACCAAAACTCGACCGTGTGTTTAGTTTAGATTTTTCTTTACTTTCTTATTCGTGAAAACAAGCACAAAAAGAATTTCCGATTAGTTTTTCTCGAGAGATTCGACTCGGTTCAACTTGCCAACCTACGAGTGACATCGTACTCTTGCAAGCGAGCTTTTTAACCTTGACAAAGTTATTAATAAAAAATAGGTGCGAAAAGTTCGAATCAAAATTTTGGCATCATTGCCGGGGAAAACTAAAGGTTGTGATCTTTGTGTTTGCTCTTCGTGACCTTTAATTGTGTTTTTGTTTCTTTTTCTATGTTTTTTTATCGGTACGCTTAATCTTGTGCGTTGAGTGTTGTGTATGCAAGGTACATCTCTTGAAGCCTAGATTCAAAGACCCAAAAAAAAAAGAATAAAATATTTAATCCGTACGATCTTTGGTCGGCCATTCCACTGGGCCCCACAATGAGGAATTACAATCTTGACGAGTTTTACTATGAGCAACTCCCGATTTTTTGTGGACATCCGAGCGAGGATCCGGTGCAATTTATCCAAGAATACGAGGACATCACCCGGACTTTCCCTCATCTCGGCTTAACAAGGGATCAAGTGAGGATGCGACTCTTCTCTAGAACACTTAATGATCGGGCAAGAAAATGGTTGGCATATTTGGAGCCCGACTCCTTGACAATGTGGGAAGACGTGTACGATCAGTTCATGGAGACGTTCTACTCACCTGAATGGGCCCCATCTTCAAATTCATATTATTTGAGCCATGACAATTCTTGTGTCCCTCCCGACTCGATTCCCTACTGCCTGAGCTATGAAGATTATGAACCAGACGATCAATTGTAAATGCGAAGGTAGATAACCTTATTGCAATAGTGGATGCACATACCAAGAGCCTAAATTTTTTGGAGAGAATGGTGAGTCAAATAGCGGCCTTCATAGCAATATTGTCGAACGAGAAGGACGAGGTACCGATTCTTGATGTGATGGAGCCCATCTTGGATGTTGAAGATGCGAGCTTGAATGATCATTCGGGAGATGTGTGCATGGAGGAGGTTATTGAAGATTTGGTTGAGTGCGTCAAACCTCTTGTGCTTTTTGATGAAGTTTTGGATAATGATGTAGGAATATTTCCGTTGGAGAGTCCGAAGGATGTTGGAGATTTGAGTCCACTTGATATTTGTGTGTATGATGAAGTTGTGGTGCCGGATTTGGAGAAGAGTGAGATTATCAAACCTCTTTTTATGCCACCCGAAGCTTTGATTGCAATTGAGACTGAGGTGGTGGTAGAGGTAATCGAGAAGAACTCCCCTCCCCTATGATCGAATATTGCATTAAGTATTTTTTCAAAACGTTGAGGGGGATGAAAACAAAATGAAGGAGTTCGGGATGTTCAAGGGTTATGTCATTTGTTTGATGGATTTCCTAGTTTTTCCAAAGATCGAGGATCGCCCAGTGCTCCAATTAACTTTTGATATTTTCACGGTGATCGATTACTCATTTTTCCAACCTCCAAAGCGAGTTAAAGTTTTTATTTCTCAACGACTTTCTTTCCGTGCCCGCCTTGGTGATTTTAATCACCCATTCTTGCTCTTGGAGAACACTAAGGCGTTGCACGAGCATCACCTATTCTTGGATCCAGGAGAGCATAGTTCGTAGAGGGTGTCGAGCTTTCGACGTTAAACAAGCGCTTCTCGAGAGGCAACCCGAGCTTAAAAAAAATAAAAAAAAATTATTAATCAGTTATGTTATTATTTGTTTGGTTTGCTTGTTTGTTTTTGTAGGTTGTTGATCAAGACAAACGATATCACGCGATTTGAAAGATATTGCACTGTTCTACGTAGAGCGACTCGACTATAAGTATTCAGGGGCATTTTCTTATCCCCTTCCTCTTTTGATTTGATTTTTATATGCTTATGGAAATATAAAGATTGTCGAATTCTTAGGGAGGGGAGGATGGTTGAGTGTGATTTGTAATTTATAATCGTCCAACTTGAATTCATGATTGATTACTATTCCTGCATGATATTGTGTTTGTCTGGCTTGCCTGTCGAAGTTGACTATGTATGATTTGAGGTTTTTGTCTTTGGAGAGTGTATAAGTGCATAAATTTTTCAAAATTTCTATTTATATATATTGTAAAATGGTACTTGGACGCAAATGATTTCGCAAAACCTTAAATGCAGCGTCAATTCAAAATTTATCATGCAAAAGCCTGTGAGTAGTGATTTGTACATATTTGTATGTGATTTTCGTGTATTTTTGCATCGTGTGTTGTGCGCTTTTACGTGTTTTAGGTTTATCTTTTTATCAATTTTCTTCCTTTTGATGTTTTTCGTCTCGTCTGGTGTTTAATGTGTTTTTAATTTACTTTATATGAAATAATCTAATTTTATTTTATTTTGGTGTTATAGCTCGAGAAGACGAAGATTGGATAAGCAATGTGCTGTGCTGACACTGGGTACCAGTCTGACACTGGGTTACCCAGTGTCCGAGTCATGCTTACACTAGCTGCCGCAGCCTGGCTCGCGTCGACTGACGCACCGTCGATGCAAATGTTCTATTGCATCGATCCTAGCTCCGTCGATCGACGCACTGCCTGGTCGACGCGTGCAGCCTGGCTCGCGTCGATCGACGCACCGTCGATGCACCATCGACACTCTGGCAGTTTGAGCGGTTATTTTCGAAATTCTATATAAAGCCGGTGGTTTCTTCGTTTTTGGAGTGCTGGAACTTGGGGGGAAGGTCCGAAATTGCAGAAAACCCTAGGTTCTTGCCACCTTTCAATCACGAGCATGTTTCGGGTTGAAGATTCGAAGATAGCAAGTTCGAGTCATCATTTCCTCGTTTGTTCTTCGTCTTTATTTTACTTCTTAGTATTTTCGTCTTAGTCTCTTAGATTTTAGATGTTATTTTAGTTTTTCAGACTTTAGATGTTAGATAGATAGTTTGTAGTTCGTAGTTTAATTTCTCGTTTGAAATTCGTGACTATTCTCGTTAATTTTGTAAGCTTTCATTTCCTTGTTGGTGGTGCTTGGTAATATGCAGGTTTTAAATGCTTAAGTTCTCATTTTTAATTGCATGACGTTTAGACTAACATGAGCTTGCTTTTAATTTCTAAAATTATGATTTTGATTATGTTTATGCTTGTTGGCTAAGTTTATCGGTCTAGTGTGCCTAGGGTCGTTTAGAACCATCGGGATTGACAACCCCGATCGTGGAGACGATTCTGGTACAGTAGAACCTTTATTTTCTTTATCATTTTAAAAGCTTTCAATTTCATTGCTTGTAGATGTTAGAACACCTCAAACTCAATTTGATCGAGTGTTTAGTTTAATTTAGTTTTTATTTTCGTTTCTACGTACGTAAGATCGAACACCGAAATAGTTTCCAATTAGTCTTCCTTGTGATTCGACTCGAGTCAGATTATCGCCTACAATAGCTCTGTTCTCTTGCGGACGAGATTTTTATTTTTAAACGCGAAAAAGTTCGATTCAAAATTTGGCGTCGTTGCCGGGGAAGGCTAAAGGTCGTCGATTTTTGGTGTTTGCTTTTATTGGCTTTTGTTCGTATTATTACTTGTTTGTTTGTGTTGGTGTTCGTTTATGATTTTTTATTTTTGTTCTTTCTGGTACGTTTAATCTCGGGTTTTGAGTGTTGTGCTTTGTAGCCACATTTTTTTTTGAAGACTCGAGATTTTAGATTGAAGATGGCAAACTATCGAGCGAGTTCACCATATGATGACTTTGACGCTCCACCTTTTGATGAAGAGATGTTTTGCCCAACGTCCAATTGGCACGGGTATCGACCGGCTATTCCTTTGAGTTTTTCAATGCGGGAGTACGATCTTGATGAGTTTTACCTTGAGAAACTCCCGATATTCATGGACTACTGAGCGAAGACCCGTTGAACTTCATCCGAGAGTATAATACCATCATCCCGACGTTTCCTCTTTTCGGCCTATCGATAGATCAAGTGAAAATGCGACTTTTTATTTTCACGCTAAAGGATCGGGCGAGAATATGGTTGCTGGATTTGGAGCCCGACTCCTTGAGATCGTGGGAGGAAATTTATGATCGATTCATGGATACATTCTACTTTCACCCATCCGAACCTCCGAATCACCAATGGGCCCCGCTTTCAAATTCCTACAATTCGGCCCATATTGACCCTTATGCTAATTTTTCCGATCCTAGTTTTGGTCATCACATTCCAGCTGTATATCACGATTGGAGATTTAATGATCCATATGCTCCTCATGAACTACATACTTATAATCCGAGTTATGATTATTATCCCTTGTCTCCTTCGTGTATGGAATCAAGCTTGAACATTTGTTTAGAAGGGTTGTGTAAAGAGGAGGTTATTGGAGATTTGGTTGAAATTTCCGCCCCGATTGTGCTAACTGATGACGTCTTTAAGGAGGATGAAGAAGGGATTTTGCCGTTGGAGTTTCCGGAGGATGTTGGAGATTCGAGCCTCCCGGCTCTTGGTGAAGAAGGTGGAGTTATATGCTGATTTTGGAGGAGAGTGAGACTATTGAGTCGTATTTTGATCCGCCCGAAGATTTATTGAAATTTGATATTGAGGTGGTTGACGAGATAGTCAAGAAGGTGTCCGATCACCCCATGCTGCAATTGTCGTTTGATATATTCGAGGTGATCGATTACTCACGGTTCCGACCTCCGAAGCTAGTTGGAGTGTTCGGCATCTCGGGGCATGTTCTTTATGCCCGCCTTGGTGATTATCATCACCAATTCTTGCTCTTAGAGAATACCAAGGCGTGGTAGGACCGTCATCTATTTTTAGACCTGGGATGACATCGACCGTGGACGTCGTCAAGCTAGAGACATTAAATTAAGCGCTTCTTGGGAGGCAACCCAAGTCTTTTAACTTTATTTGCTTTTGTGTGTTTTTGTTTCT
>BMAC01000181.1:1007541-1047623 GCA_014905375.1 Phtheirospermum japonicum
ACACTGGGTTACCCAATGTCCGAGTCATGCTGACACTAGCTGCCGCAGCCTGGCTCGCGTCGACTGACACACCGTCGACGCAAATATTCTGTTGCGTCGATCCTAGCTCTGTCGATCGACGCACTGCCTGGTCGACGCGTGCAGCCTGGCCCGCGTCGACCGACGCACCATCGACGCAAATGTTCTGTTGCGTCGATCCTACCTCCATCAATCGACGCACTGCCTGGTTGACGCTTTCAGCCTGACTCGCGTCGATCGACGCACCGTCGACGCTCCGGCAGTTTGAGCGGTTATTTTCGAAATTCTATATAAAGCTGGTGGTTTCTTCATTTTTGGAGTGCTGGAACTTAGGGGGAAGGTCCGAAATTGCAGAAAACCCTAGGTTCTTGCCAACTTTCAATCACAAGCATGTTTCGGGTTGAAGATTCGAAGATAGCAAGTTCGAGTCGTCATTTCCTCATTTGTTCTTCATCTTTGTTTTACTTCTTAGTATTTTCATTTTAGTCTCTTAGATTTTAGATGTTATTTTAGTTTTTCAGATTTTAGATGTTAGATAGATAGTTTGTAGTTCGTAGTTTAATTTCTCGTTTGAACTTTGTGACTATTCTCGTTAATTTCGTAAGCTTTCATTTCCTTGTTGGTGATGCTTGGTAATATGCAGGTTTTAAATGCTTAAGTTCTCGTTTTTAATTGCATGACATTTAGAATAACATGAGCTTGCTTTTAATTACTGAAATTACGATTTTGATTATGTTTATGCTTGTTGGCTAAGTTTATCGGTCTAGTGTGCCTAGGGTCATTTAGAACCATCGGGATTGACAACCCCGATCGTGGAGACGATTCTGGTACACTAGAACCTTTGTTTTCTTTATCGTTTTAAAATCTTCAATTTCATTGCTCGTAGATGTTAGAACACCTCAAACTCAACTTGATTGAGTGTTTAGTTTAGTTTTGTTTTTATTTTCATTTCTACGTACGTAAAATCGAACACCGAAATAGTTTCCGATTAGTCTTCCTTGTGATTCGACTCGAGTCAGATTATCGCCTACAATAGCTCTGTTCTCTTGCGGACGAGATTTTTATTTTTAAACGCGAAAAAGTTCGATTCAAGTAGCCTGAGTGACTTTCATCTTTACATGTACTTGAGTGAATTCTGTTTTGAGATCTCTTTGAAATCTCTGTGTGTAGTTTAGCTTTGAACTTGACGTTAAGGCATAGATAAAACCCTTATTCCGACCATATCCAGATATATTAGCCACTATAAATTACAAATGAACCAATCATTGCCAAATAATCCATTTCCTATAGCCATGAGTGATTTTGCGTCAACTCTTACATCATTAATAGCGTGGGGGTAAGAATTAGTATTTTTTATTGGTTATTTGCGTTTTGGAACTTTGTTAAGGGATTTATTATTTTGTAATAATATTAAGGATCACCTTCCTGCACCAAAGAAAAAATAATAAAAAAAGAGAAAAAAAAAAAAGAAAACAGAGGATGGTGAATCTTGTTGAGTTGTTGCCTATGTGTATAAAGGCTTGTGTTTAATTTTGTCAATTTTCTTATGAGCCTAATGTTTAAAAGGCAACAGTTGAGCGTAAAGTGGGAGCGAATTATAAGCTTCTATGTTGTTTAAGTGGTTTGTTCACAAGTCTGTTTGTGTGATTCGAGTTGAGAAATAGCCTAAGTTTAAAGGCTACGTTATGAGTGTTTAGTGAGTTTTTTTTTGAATGAGGTGAAGCACATTGCTTCGTGATTAGATTAGTTGAGTGAGTTATTGATCACGTTAGATCGTGAGTTAGCCACACGACTTATATATTCCATACCCGTCCAAAGAGCCTACATTGCAACCCGAAAAGACCTTTTCCGATTCTTTGTTGGGTACACACTTAATATGCGATGAGAAGTTTTTGATTTCTGGTTCTTATTTATTGTACATGTATTTTGATGAATTGAGTGTATACATGTCCCATGCAGAAAAATACTTGAGTGCTTTGAGCGTACACATATATATTACCCTTTTGAGAGGATGCATGATTTTATTTTGAAGCGACAATGTAATAAGGGTCGAGTGTTTGAGTTTCCATTACAATTATCTATATTTTAAAATTTTATCTATGTGGCACAACACGACTCCTTGCTTGAACTTATTTCCACTCTTGTTATTCTTTGAAACTAACAAACCAATAAAGCGTGGGGTAGTTGATTACCGCGATTTTGTCTTGATTTTAGTTAGTGTTTTAGTTCATTTTTGTTGTTAGTTTCGGTATAAGTTGGATAAATTGAGCATATTTTTGTATTTTCTTATCTCCAACTTATTTTATCGTATTTTAATCATAATTAATTAATTTTATATTTATTTCAGGTATTTTGAGGTATTTTGGTCTGGACATAGTCGAGTATGGGTGTACGAGTGGAGTTTTAGCGAAATCGGGCCTCGATTTGAAGTGCTACAGCCGACACTGGGTACGTTTATCCACACTGGGTTACCCAGTGTTAGCAAAGGAAGAGAGCATCAATCGACGCTCCTGAGCCGCCTGCATCGATCGACGCTAGGTCAACACCCTAGCCGATGAAACTCTCTGTTGCGTCGACCCATGCCGCGTCGATCGACGCCAGCGCTGGAAACGTATTTTTTTTTCTTGTGCCCCAAGCTTTGGAAAAACTATATAAACACCTATGTAACTCGTTTTTAACAAACTTTTACTATTCCCAGGGTTCT
Source organism: Phtheirospermum japonicum (assembly GCA_014905375.1). NCBI lineage: Eukaryota > Viridiplantae > Streptophyta > Magnoliopsida > Lamiales > Orobanchaceae > Phtheirospermum > Phtheirospermum japonicum. The sequence goes on from BMAC01000181.1 coordinate 1,010,264, forward strand.
AAGACCTCTTAGGGGATGACAATCCCTAAGAGCGTCCTTCCAATTTCTTTAGATTCTCTTCAATAATTCTTAGTTTTAGATTTCCATTAGAATAGTTCTTAAGTAGTTTAGATATTAGACGTAGATTAATTTAGCTCGCGAATATCTCAATTGAGCGATGTTACCCTTCATCCCTAATTAGTAAGCTTTTAATTTCCTTCGCTTTTAATATTTGAGTTACTTGATTACTTAGATTATAAATTTTTATTGCAATTGTGATATTCTTGATTCGTATTGTTTTGGGTTTATGATATTGAATATGTTAATGATAGCTGGCTATGCTTTACGAGTCTAGAGCCTAGAACCATTTAGAACCATATATTGGGATGATTTGGTGCTTAATTTACAAGTTGGGATTGACAACCCTAACTTGTAGATAAATATAGTTTTTCAGTGACAACCAATATTTCGTCAGTATAAAACAAATCTTCTATGAGAAATTATATTATATTTGATAAATGTTTAATGCAAATTGCGATAATCGAAGCATCATTATACTTTAAATAATGTATCTATAATTATTTGTGTGTTAAATGTTTTGATGACAAAATAAGGGTTCGTCATATAAAATTTTAACATATGGTGACAATATAGATCTTTAGATGACAAATATTTGATCACATAAGTTTTTGGGAATTTATTCTTGGAAATAATTCCTATTTTGTTTGTTTGCCTTTCTTGGGTACAAAATAAATTAGGACTCTAGATTTTGTTTCCTAAATTGTGTTTAGGACTTTATTTAGTTTCCTAGATTATGTTTAGGATTTGTTTTACTTGTTTACCAAGTCTAGGATTCCAGGATTGTCTATTTAAGACAAGAGAAGACAAATACTTGGATACTCTTTGAGACGCACGGAATTGAAGAGTACACGCGACGCAAACCGCAAGGGAGAACACAAGCAAGATAACTACTTGGAGCCACTGTCCGAGATCAAGAAGGTCTTCGAAGTTGCGTGACCAATGGAGGAGATCTTTCATCTAGGCGACAAGTATTTAGTATCATATGTTTGATACTTTAGTTTTCATATATTACTTCTTATCTTTTTGTATTGATCGTGAACAAAGAAAGTAATATAGTTTTTGGGTTTGTACACCCAAGTTCACAAGTATTTTTACTTGTGAACTGGATTTAAATTGTTGTGTTCTTGAGTTTAAATCTCCGCTGCATATTTTAGTTAAACTCTGGTTGATGTTGGTATCAGTGTTGGTTAACATTGAAAACAACATCATCTACTGATTCTTATTTTCAAAACCATAGACCTACAAATTAACATAAGTGATGAATTAGTCGTCACCAAATAATATAATATATAATGACAATTTCATCAACGTCATCAAAAGATAATATTTAGTGACACATTCCAAGAAATCGTCACTTTCTCCTATCATGACGCTCATATCATAAGACCTCTATGATGCTCAAATATCATCACATATTAATTTTAGTGACGAAAAATACACATTATATGACAAATTTTATCGTCATCTAACCTCAAGTTACTTGTAGTGATTGGGAAAGGCATTCTGAATGTTGAAAGTTTGCCTAGGCTCCAGAATGTGCCCCTTGTGGAAGGATTAACTGTTAATCTAATTAGCATCACTAAACTCTATAATGATGATTTTCATATAAGTATTAACCGAGATTCGTGCAAACTTGATAAATCTGATCAATGCATATTTACTATAATCAGGACAACGAACAACTATTACCAGGTGAACTGCAAGATCCCGTGTCAAACCGTTCAATCATCTTATGGAACCAAAGTATGGGACATGTTAATTACAAGATGATGCGAAAACTATTTAAATCCAATGTTGTTAGGGGCATCCCAAAGCGAGTAATCAAAAATCCATTTGTTTGTGGTGCATGTCAGAAAGGAAAGCAAACCAAGGTGTCACACCCAATGCTCCAATATTTCAACACCTCTTGCTGTCTAGAGCTTCTTTACATGGATCTTATGGGCCTGTTTGAGGTAGAAAGCATTGATGATAAGAAATACTCATTTCTTATTGTTGATGATTATTGACGATTCACTTGGTAGAATTTCTGTGTGAAAAATTAAAAACATTTGACAGTTTTCATAAATTTTCAAAATGCATAAGTAATGGATATGGTTAATCTATTGGCAGAATTAGGTCTGATCATGAAAAGGAGTTTGAAAAATCCCCATTTTCGGATTTCTATAACAAGTATGGAATTTTCCATGAGTTTTCTTCTCCAATTACCCCACAATAGAATGGGATAGCCAAATGCAAAATAGGTATTTGCAATAAATGACCTAAACTTTGATAATTACTAAAAATCTTTCAAAAATGTTTTGGGATGAGATTCTTAATACTTCTTGTCACATCTCAATCGTGTATACTTTAGGGTTGGTACTTGTATAAATCCCTATGAAATTTTCATATGAAAGAAACCAAGTATTTCTATATGTTTGGATGTGTGTGTTACGTCCTTAATTATAGGTCTCATTTGGAAAATTCTGACTCTAAAAGTGATAAGTGTGTGTTTCTAGGTTATTTTGTCAACAATCATGAATATAGAGTGTTTGATCTTAGAACTCGAATGATGCTTGAACCTATGAATATTAAGTTTGATGATCTGATTGATATAACTGGTAAGTTTATAAAGGATGACTTGCACGATATGGTGAGGAGTCCTCAGTCTATTCTCACGCCTATTTCAACTGATTCTACAAGAATTGATCGAGGCAGTTGCACAGATGCTCTATTACACTCCTGGTGCAAAAATGTCTAACTCAGAATCTAATTAAGATGATTCTTAAGTCTCAGGGTCCTCTGATTCTCTTGAGGGACATTCCTTCTAGGATTCAAAAAGATCATCATACCTCACAATTTATTGGAGCACTGAACGAATGAAGCACTCGCAAAAAGAAAATTATTTTCAAGCATATGGTGAAAGTGGTGTGTTTAACTTCTTGATATTATCTAATTAAATACTCTTGTTTTATGTCTTCTATAAAGCCAAAAAGAGTGGAGGAGACTCTTAAATATGAGTTTTGGATCGATGTCATGTAGGAAGAACTCTATCAGTTTGCTAAGAATGATGTGTGGTATTTGGTTCCTCGACCAAGTTCTAGTAACATTATTGATACCAGGTGGATTTTCATAAACAAAACTGACAAGTTGGGAAATATTGTACATAATAAAGCTCGGTTGGTGGCTCAGGGATTTACTCAGATCAAATGTGTTAATTTGGTGAAACCTTTTCCCTCGTGGCAAAAATTGAGTCAATGAGGTTATTACTTGCTATTACTTATCATTTAGGTATTACTCTTCACCAAATGGACATAAAAAGTGCCTTCTTGAACAATATTCTAAATGAGGATGTATTTTTTTTGTGTGTGTGCTCATTATCAGTCTAATCCTAAGGTCACTCAACTTAAGGCTCTTAAACGCATCATTAGATATTATAATGGTACTAGTGATTTTAGGAATCTTGTATACTAAAGACGCTAACACAAAACTTGTTGGGTATACTGACTCTAACTAGGTAGGTGATGTTGATGATAGGAAGAGCATGACTGGGGGTGTTTCTTTTTAGGACATTACGTTGTGTTGTGGTATAGAAAAAAGGAAAATTATGTTTCCTTGTCAACTGTTAAAGCTGAGTATGTAACTACAGGTAGTGCATGTGCTCAGGTGCTTTGGATGAACCAAATGATTGAAGACTACGGTCTGCATAGCAATGTGTTAACTGTTCTTTTAACTCTTGTGTGATTGATATCTCAAGAAATCCAGTCTAACACTCTTGCACAAAGCATATAGACATCAGACATCATTTCATATTTGATTGGTTCAGAGAAATGTTGTGAGTATTGTGTACATTAGGATAGAAAACCAACTTGCCGACGTATTCACCAAAGCATTAGACTTCGAAGAATTTTCTAAACTAAGGAAGTTCCTTAGACTATGTGTAGTTTAGCTTGATGTTACTGAAAATGCTGCAGCACCATTAGAAACATCAGCAGAAGCATACAATTCGCTTTGCAACATGCCTTTTCTTTCATTTTTTTTTTTATAACATAGAGGAATTGCATTATTTTCAACTGCGAAGGTTGTTGTTTTAAGATTGGAATATTTTGAAAATTATAATTATAATTGTGATTTTTTTTTCTTTTTGCAGAAACATGCATTTATCTCAGTTTGCTCAAATAATTAAACATCTTCTGATTTATTGGTTGTCATACCCATCTTAAATGGATGAAGAACTATTAAAGTCAGGACAAGGATCAATGAGGTCTTATGAAGATTTTTTTGTTTATATTGCTGCACAGTGGTGGTACCTTTACCCGCGAACATCAAATCTATGAATAAAAGTTAAAATGACTTTGTCATTAAATGAGTTAAGGAGTTTCATCTCATTGACTTTGTTGACGAATATCAGTACAAATGTCATCCCACTAGTACCAACAGCTGGTTTGTCATTGTGATATATACTTACGTGTTCTTATACTTTTAAGATCATATCTTTTAGACATAAATTTAGGATATGCATTTTTGGTGTTTCTGTTTATAAATCTTGAATGTATATGAACAATGTGCTCGTAACGAGATTTAATTTTTCTCTTGCTCAAATCTTGGATATAATTTGAGGTTCTTTTGGACTGTGGTGCTATACATGAGTTTCCTGAGTGGTTCAGTAAGAGATATTTAAAGTTTTATTATTATATAAAAAAAGTGCAGTTTCCTACTTTGTATAGTTCAATTTCTTGGTCTTTTTTAGGTGTCTAGTGTGTCTTTGAGTCCTAAGAGGGGTTGTTAGGGTGTTAGTGGTCTGGTCAGAGGGAGGGTTGGCTTATTGTGTTTGTGTATTGCCTCTCCTATTATTTTATAGTTTTTTTATCCACTAACTAACTTATCATTTCCTTTTATCGTAAGGGTGGTCAAAGTTCTGAAAAAGTGGTGTCAGATTTTCTTTTTTTTAACAACCCCAATCAAAATCCCAAAAAACTCTTCCCCTCTATAGCGGCAATAATGAAATCCAAGTCTTCCAAATCCTTCAAAAAGTCTTTCCCATTTCTACCGGAGTTTGTGATGTATCCAGAAATTACTATGGAACCCTCTTTCCTGCGCTATATTCCTCTAGACATTCATGGTGAACTTACAACGGCGGCTCCTTTTGAGACCAATGTTGGTGGGTCTGCTCCAACACCATGCCCAGTGGAGGCCTCTACTCAAAAAACATTCGATTCACCCGATTTTGCACCTAATCCAAGTTGTATCGGTGCCCTAGGTCTGGTTCGGTGACAGATTCTTCAGAACCATATGCAACCATCTTTCTTGGCTAGAAAGGTAAAGAAATTGATGTTGAAAATCAACCTAATTTGAAGTTTATTACAGAGAATTTTGGTGGTGTGGGGTTTCCCCCGCTCAAATGATCTCAACGGATACGTGGGATTGAACCTGGGTATTTACCGCCTGCCATGCTGAAGAGAAAAGATGAGAAGAAGAGGCACATATCTCTTTACGGAATGAGTTTTGTTGAAGAAAGGGTGCTTGATATGAGTGATAGAGATGACTCAAATTATGCCCCTCCTGAAGTCTTATGTGCTACGAAGAAAAAGATCCCTGTGATGTCCTTTTTTGATTCGAATGATGAAGATGTCTCTTAGTTTAGGGTGAAAAGACATGTGCTAACGCCACACAACATGGTTGCAATGGATTTGGAATAAGAGATGGTTGTTGTTGAAGAGGGAATTTCTGTTGATGATGCTCCCTTGGCCTATTTCTTGCTAGAAATTGGTAAGTCTCCTATTCGTAGGGGTTCTTCTCATATCAAGTCGCCAGTATCATCATCGCCTTCACCTGCACCTTCCCCCCCAGCTACTTTGAGTTCGCCAGCTACTGATTCTTCTCCTATCACTTCAAATCATTCATATGAGAGAACTATTTCTGATGAAGAACTCATGGAGGTGGGAACCGGGATTGATGAAGAACCCACTGTTGGTGACAATGTTGGTTCACCTGCACTAACAGAGCCTGTTACTGGTGTTACTTGTATATCTAGTTCTCCACGTGCTTCTTATTCCCCTGCTAGTCCATTTTTGGACAAACATATTGAGTCAGAAAATTCTATTGATGAAGATTTTGGACCTAATCTGGCTGAGGTTGTGGATGAGGATGTTGAGTTAGATGATGAGGAGGGTGATGCCTTGGTTGTTTCCTCTAGATCTAGCGATAAAGTGATTGAGATAAGTTCTGGCTTTTCTCCTCATTTTTACTATTCTGATGCTATGGAGCATTTTACTGGATCTCGGCATCTTGTGTTCATTAATGAAAGAAGAGTGCATTATGGTCTATTTGGGAAGAGAATTTGAATAAGTTTCTTAAGCATAAGGGGCTGACTTCAATCATGATGATTGACATGCCATATTTAAGGAATGATTTTCTTAAATTCTATTCCAACATGCTTCCATCTATTTATGATCAGTAGTCTGTTAGATTAGGTCATATCTATGTTCGTGAAGAAGTGTTTACTTTTACCCCCTCTTCTATCAATCAATTATTTGGCATTGATCATCATGAGAAGGGTGTCATGGTTGATGATTTTGATGAGGTTGCCCAGTATATTTCTGGTAATAGGGTGAAAAGTTGGCCTAAATATTTTCACAGCTCTTAGCTCACCTCGTTTTACTCTTTACATCATAAAGTGTTGTTTGCAGTTGGGTACCAACCACCCACACCACGGTTGTCACTAGACCTTAGAATCATGCATTATATCAGATTGGGAATGGGGTGCGGTTTAATTTTAGCCACATTGTTTGAGTGTGTCATAAAGTATGCTTCCTCTTCCACTACCAAGTGTGGTCTTCTGTTCCCTTCTCCCATGTATTCTCTTCTAGCTGATCAGGGTCTCACTCTCTTTGAGAAAGAGCATTTTAGTGAAGAACTTGATTTCTTTGGGCTCTCACAAGAATTTAAGGGTGTGAATCTTGTTGTTGATTTACCCTTGGAATTTTATGATTATTAGCTTGTTGGTGTTGCTTCTCTGGATAATGTTATTTCGACTGTTGGTTACACTACCACCAACATTCGATCTTTTACCTCTATGCCCAATTCCCCCTTCGTTCTTATTTCTTGTACTGATTCATAGACTCATCTTGCCTTAATTAAGCAACAAATTACAGGTGCCCGGGCGTATCTCAGTGGGATTTTTTCTATGTGGGGTTTCTACAAGATGGCTCTCCTTTCGTATTCTGGCCAAAAAGGGGGAGAAGATGTTAGTGATGGTGATCCTACTGGAGTTAACCGATGATACGGATGTGAGACACAAAAGGAAAGAGAAGGCGAATGAAGTTAGTGATGGTGGTCTCATAACTATTCCAAGATGATCTTTGCAGAAAAGGGCTCATGGTGCCGGACCCAGCGGCACAAATAGTTGATATTATTAGGATTTTGTTTCCCTGAATATTAAGTCTTTTATGTTTTGTTAAACACCTGTTGGATATTTGGTTTGTTTGTATCTTTGTTGGTAATTTTTTTTACTGGTGGGTTTACTCACATTTCTTACATAAGTCTTATATTCAGGTGGAGCTTATCTGTTTCAACTCAGGGGCAATTGTTTGGTTAAATTTGTTCATAAAGGCCAAAAGGGGGAGATTGATAGGAGTTTTATTCTTATTTATTTTATTATAATATTTTAGTATTTGCCTTTCTTTGATGTTGTGTTTGAGGTATTTTAGTAATTAGATTTTTCTTATTGCCTAAGCAATTTAGTTAGAGTAAGAATCCTTATAAAGTAGAAAAAATGTATTTTCATAATTATCTTATTCATTAAATCTGTTTTGATATTTTTAGGCTTCTAAAGAGATGAGGATACATATTTGTGCATAAATACCGTAGATGTTGGACTTCATTTGAAACGATTCGAAGAGAGAAAAACAGAGCGTCATTATAGAGAAGTACAAGAAGTCGTTGTTCATTGTGCTTGATATACGAGAAATTAAATGGGTTAAAACTATACTTTTGTGCGCTACATATTGTTATATATATATATATATATATATATATATATATATATTTATTTATTTATTTATTTCTCGTATATATATTCTTGTGGATGGACAAGCACCAATTGCATGTTTTTCATCTATTTTGCAGTATTTAGTTGTTGGATTGGTGTGACAATGGTCGTCAAATGGTACGCAGATTGATTCGGCGAAGAAGTACCACATTTACTGTCTTAGCGGTAGCTCTTACCGTTACGTGACCGCTAACACCTAGCGGTTGTAGCAACCGCTAAGGACACCGCTGAGGAGACTACTAAGGAGCAACAGAGAGGTGTTAACGGAAGGCTTAACGGTCACCTTACCGTTAGCACTAGCGTTACGGGCGAAAAGAGAGTTGTTAACGGTGATCTTAACGGTGGATATTCCGTTAACTCTCCCGTTAGGAGGCTACAAAAACATGTTAACGGTCACCTTATCGTTAGTGCTACCATTAAGGACAGACAGAGAATATCGACGACAGGTTAACGGTAGCATTAGCGGTAGCCCTGACCGCTAAGCTACCGCTAACGGGCCCAGAATCCTATTTTTGGAAGGAAACTTCTACTCCAAGTTTTGGAAACTTATAAATATCCTTCCATACTTCACCAAAACGGGGATTATTGACATTCCTAGGGTTCTAAGGCATCAAGAAGAGTCCCAATTCCTTCTTCCATCCAAGAGATTCAAGAAATTCAAGATCTAATCCTTCTTTCCCCTTCTTATTAGAGAACAATGTTTGATTTTCTATTTTTCTTTTATGATTTCATGAACACCATGTGTGAGTAGTTTATTTATTCTGGTCCTTGTGACGTTGAAACCTTCGTGGGATTATGTTCTAATCAATTCCCGTAATATCTATTTTGTTCTTCATATGAGATTGTTTGTGTTATTCTATTTACATGACATGATTGCTTAATTTCTGATTTAGCTTGATCACCTAGATTAGGGGTTAGATATTAATTGATAGAAAGAGAGCTACAATCCATGTAATTCTTGTAGTTTCTACTTCACTTGTAGCAACTAATGGTTGCGCATCATTAGGGATAACACAACATAAGTGTATTAAACCGAGCTTATGAGTTTATTGCTTAGATTAGCGTATTTCCTAGCGTTTAATGCTTTTAGTGGATTGAATCTAGAGAGCTTATTGTATTTTGTTCATTAATTAGGTTTAATTGAAGAGCTTGTTTTGAATAAATATTCATTAAGGGCAAATTCGAGTAGCAGAGCTTATTGCTATTTAGGGATAGTAGTTTTATATGTAAGGTGAATTATGATATTACAATTGGTTAGATGAATCGATCGAGGGTGGAAACTGCACTTGAACTGGAGTTTTCTCATTATTCTTATTAATTCTCTACGTGTTTCGTTTGTTTGAGTTTATTTACTTTTATCTTTATTCCTTTCTTAGTTCTCATTAGTTAGTTCATCATCTTTTACCCCATTTCTTATTTTAATATGAATAATCACAAATTGATCCACACTCCTTGTGGGATCGAACCTTGATTACCGCTTCTACTAGTTAGTAGAGGAAAATTGAGAAAAATAATTACATTAAATTTATCGCATAACGACGCGCGGTCAAATTTTGGCGTCGTTGCCGTGGAGTGATGCGTTTCAATTGTGATTTTTATGTATTAAGTATTCTTAGTTTGAACGAGTTGAAATTCTTGTTTGGTATTTCTTTCAGGTGAATGAACTTGAGATCATCTGAAAAGAAAGACTTGCACTACTATCCAGAGATCACCAAGAGAGATCGTTAGCTTAGAAATAAGTCTAGAAAGGAAAAAGAGGCATTGGATACGGAACAAATATTACCGAATTACTGATTCGAGGAGTCTTCAAGTGACAGCGAAGAGCGGGCGGATACTCGAGATCCAAATTCGTCTGGAGAAAATGTAACATTGGCAGGAGTCAGAGAACGCACTTTGAAAGAGTTAGCTAATCCTGATCTCCCACAACAACCACTTTGCATCACATTTCCAACCGTGGAGGATGCTACATTCGAATTGAGATCATGTTTAATCCATCATTTACCGTTGTTTCATGGACTAGGTGACGAAGATCCACACAAGCACTTGAAGGAATTCCATGTCATATGCACGAGCATGAAGCTTGCTGGAGTAACTGATGAACAAATCAAACTACGAGCGTTTCCATTTTCATTGAAGGACCGAGCCAAAGATTGGCTCTATTACTTGTCATCGGGATCCATCACCATGTGGGGAGCGTTAGAAAGAGTGTTTTAACATATATATTTTCCCGCTTCAAGAGTGGCAAACCTTCGTAAGGACATTTGTGCAGAAAGGCAATCACAGGGGGAGACATTGCATGAGTATTGGGAGCGATTCAAGAGGCTCGTCGCTAGTTTTCCTCAACATCAAATGGGCGAGCAATTATTGATACAATATTTTATGAGGGTCTTTGTCTCACGGATAGGAATATGATAGATGCAGTGAGCGGAGGAACACTTATAAACAAGACACCCACAGCAGCAAAGGAGTTGATCTTGAACATGGCAGCGAGTTCCCAACAGTTTGGCAGTCGTGATGTTTTGTTGAAGTCGGTAAATGAGGTAGGCACTGGTTCGTTGCAAGCTCAAATAAATGACTTGACATCTGTGATCAGTAAATTGTCTATGGGGGACTTCTGAAGGTTTGATCATTCACTAATGATTGCCCATGACTCCATGCCGAGATCGAGGCACATGCTAATGTAGTGGGGGCTGGCAACGGTCAAGGGAGGAAATACGATCTATATTCCAATACTTACAACCCAGGCTGGAGAGACCATCCGAATTTTAGTTATCGAAATTAGCAAGGAAATTCCTTCGGCGGACAGACCACCTCAAAATTTTCAAAGGGAGCAGGACTTTCCGAGACAATATAATAATCAGCCTCAAGAGAAAGACTCGTCCCCATCGCTCGAGGAGATGGTGAAGTCCATGGCATGAAACACCTTGAAGCTTCAGCAAAAGATAGACGAATACTAGCACAACAATCATTCCAAACATAAAGAATCTCAAAACTCAAGTGAGTCAAATGGCGGGGCACATAAGTCGGTTGGATGCGCGAGGAGGCGGCCAATTGCCTCCTAAAACCAAAGAAAATCCGAAGAATGTGAGTGTCATTACGTTACGAACTGGTAAGAAACTAGAAGGCCCGAAGAATCCAACACTTGAAGCGGAGGATGGAAACGAGAAATAGAAAGGAGAAATGGATCAGACACACGCTAACAACAGTACGCCTGAACATATAAATGGTGTCCCTACTTCCATCGTTCCCCCTGCCAGAGTCGAGCCATTGTCGTTTCCATCAAGAATTAAGCGCCAAGTTAAGGAGGACACGGAGAAGCATGTGCGAGATGTTTTAAAAAAGGTGGAGATCATTATTCCCCTCACCGACGCAATAAAGTAAATTCCTCGCTATGCCAAATTCCTCAAGGATCTTTGCACACATAAGAGAAGGTTGAAGGGAGATGAGAAAATTCTAATGGGAGAGAATGTGTCAGCCATGTTTCAAAAGAATTTGCCGCAGAAATGAAATGATCTGGGCATGTTCTTTATTCCTAGCATGATTGGTAATTTGAGAATCGAGCGGGCCATGTTAGATTTGGGGGCCTCGATCAATGTTTTGCCGCGTGCAATTTTTGATTGCTTGAACATGGGCCCTTTGAAGAAGACTGGGGTAGTAATCCAATTCTCCGACTGCAGCACCGCACACCCTGATGGTGTCATCGAAGACGTCCTTGTACAAGTTAATGAGCTAGTATTTCCGACTGATTTTTATGTGTTGTGTATGAAAGACACGACCTCAAAGTCGCAACCTATCTTGTTAGGGCGACCTTTCTTGAATTCTGCTCAGACGAAAACTGATGTTCCTCAAGGCACTCTCACGATGGAGTTCGACGGTCACATTATTCATTTTAATATTTTTGACGCTATGAAATTCCCTGATTGTGACAACTCTATTTATGCACTTGATTGTTTTGATTCTTTAGCGTAGGAATTTCTAGAGGTACACAATAGAGACGAGCTCGAGATGACTATCACACTAAGTTTGGGGGAAGACTCTCTGCTGCTGGGTCATCCAATAACAGAACCAAGATGGAAGAATGAGGTGCATGAGATGATTTTGGCTTTGCAGGTACTCAAGACGGAACTTAGTAGATATGCTGTTAACTTCTTTAAGCTTCCCGAGTCGCACCAAAAGGTTTTGCCATCCACTGTACAAGCGCCAGATCTCAAATTCAAGTCCCTACCGGAACACCTAAAATATGCCTTTGGGGGAGAGAATGAGACGTTGCCCATAATCGTATCATAGTGGCTAGACATTGTTTAGGAGGCATCCTTGTTACGATTATTGAAAGATAACAAACAAGCGATTGGGTGGACGATAGCGGACTTGAGAGGAATAAGTTCATTCGTATGCATGCATCGCATCTTGCTCGAGGAAGGTTCTAGACCATATAGGGAGCCTCAACGACGACTGAATTCACCCATGATGGAGGTGGTGAAGAAAGAAATCCTCAAGTTGCTAGACGTGGGGGGTGATCTATCCAATCTCTGCTAGATGATGGGTGAGTCCGACTCAAGTTGTTCCTAAGAATTCAGGGGTAACCGTCGTTGAAAATCATGAGGGCGACTTGGTGCCCACTCGAGTGCAAACTGGATGGAGAGTTTGTATCGACTACAGTAAGTTGAATGTCATGACTCGTAAAGATCACTTTCCCTTGCCATTTATTGATCAGATGTTTGAGAGGTTAGCAGAACATTCTTTCTATTGTTACTTGGATGGTTTCTCGAGGTATTTTCAAATCCCTATAGCTCCCGAGGACCAAGAGAAGACGACATTCACGTACCCCTTCGGCACATTCGTTTATCGTCGTATGCCATTTGGACTATGCAATGCACCAGCCACGTTCCAGAGATGTATGATAAGTATTTTTTCGGAATATGTTAGCGAGATCATAGAAGTCTTTATGGATAATTTTAGCATTTATGGCGGCTCAATTGAGGTATGTCTTGAAAATCTTTCGTTAATTTTGAAACGATGTGTTGAAACCAACCTTGTGTTAAATTGGGAAAAATGTCATTTTATGGTGGAACAAGGTATAGGTTTAGGACACATCGTCTCGTTGAAGAAATTGAAGTCGATAGATCTAAGATTGATATTATAATTGCGTTGCCTTACCCTGCAACTGTGCGGGAAGTTCGTTCTTTTCTTGGCCATGCAGGGTTTTACCGGCGATTCATTAAGGATTTTTCAAACATAGCAGCCCCGTTATGTAGACTCTTACAAAAGGATGTGGAGTTCAGCCTCGATGACGATTGCAAGATGGCCTTTGACACATTGAAAAATTGGCTGACCACTTCTCCGATAATCCAACAGCCAAAGTGGGACCTACTGTTCAAACTCATGTGCGATGCTAGTGATTATGCTGTGGGAGCTGTGTTAGGACAAAAGGTTGATAAGGCGGCTCATGTGATCTACTATGCTTCGAGAACTTTGAATCCCGCCCAAGAAAATTATACGACCACTGAAAATGAGCTCCTAGCAGTTGTTTTTGCTCTCGAGAAATTCTGCTCTTATATCTTGGGCACCAAAGTGGTGGTATTTACTGATCATGCAGCTCTTCGACATCTCCTTACTAAGATAGAGATGAAACCAAGACTCATACGATGGATATTGCTGCTTCAAGAGTTTGATTTGGAGATCAAGGACAAGAAAGGTGCCGAGAATGCCGTTGCGGACCATCTAAGTCGATTAACACATGTGGATGGCAAGTTGGAACTCAATGAGAGTTTTCCGGACGAACAGCTGCTGGCGATTGAAAGTTCGACCTCGGAGCCCTGGTACGCTGATTTGGTGAATTTCCTAGTCACTCGTATTTTTCCTACAGAGATGGTTAAAGCAAGGAGAGACAAATTAAAGAGTGATGCCAAATACTATGTGTGGGATGATCCATATCTCTAGAGGCATTGTGCCGATCAAGTCATCCAAGGTGCGTTCCAAATTCTGAGTTCCACTCAATTCTATCCTTTTGTCACGCCCACGCCTATGGGGGACATTTTGGATCTAAGAGAATTGCCCACAAGGTGCTCGATAGTGGTTTCTACTGATCAACTCTTTTTCGAGATGCGCATGAATTTTGTAAGTCGTGTGATAGTTGTCAAAGAATGGAGAATACTTCGAAGAGAAATCAAATGCCCCAAAGTTCGATAATCATATGTGAAATTTTCGACGTGTGGGGTATCGACTTTATGGGCCCCTTTCCGCTTTCCTTCAAGAACCTCTACATATTGCTCATAGTCGATTACGTCTTGAAATCGGTGGAAGCGAAGGCCACTCAAACTAACGACTCGAAGGTGGTTGCACGTTTTATTAAATCTTGAATCTTCTCCATATTTGGAATTCATCGGGCAATGATAAGCGATCGCGGAACTCACGTTTGTAAGAAGATAGTGGAAGCGTTACTAAGGAAGTATGGTGTTGTCCATAGGATTTCTACAGCGTATCATCCGCAGACGAGTGGTCAGGCCGAGGTTTTGAATCGAGAGATCAAATCTATCTTGGAGAAAGCTGTTAATGTGAACCGAAAGGATTGGAGCATCAAACTGAAGGACGCACTTTGGGCGTATAGGAAAGCTTATAAGACACCAATTGGGATGTCCCCATACCGACTAGTTTTTGGGAAGCCATGCCACTTGCCGGTGGAACTTCAGCTTAAGGCATTTTGGGTGGTGCAGCAGTGCAATTATGATTATGATGGAGCTAGGTTGCATCGAAAGTTGCAGCGGTGAGAATTGGAGGAGACTAGGAATGAAGCGTTTGGGAACTCCTTGATCTACAAAGAAAAGACGAAGGCCTTCCATGACCTGAAAATTTCAAGAAAATATTTTGTCGAGGGCGAGAAAGTGCTAATTTTTCATTCTCGCCTCAAGTTGTTTCCCGGGAAGTTGCGTTCTCAGTGGGTTGGGCCATTTGTCATCACTCGTGTATTTCCACATGGTGCGGTAGAGATTTATAGCCCTAAGATGAGCAAAACAATCAAGGTTAATGGACATCAACTCAAGCCGTACTATGAAGGGTTTCACACAGTAAACGAAGAACGGATGGAGTTGGAAGCACCACCTTCAACTTAAAAAAGGGGCGTAAGAAGTCGAGCCAACGACTTAAAAAAAGGCGCTTGTTGGGAGGCAACCCAATGTTTGCTTTATTTTTATTTTCAAATTTATCTTTGTTTATTTCTCTTTCTTTCTATCTCACAGTTGAAGGGGGAGAAAGGCTTGGTTGAAGTATTTGGATGTTTGGGCTTATTTTATAAAGAAATTCGTCCTGATTGTTCAGCACCGGGACCTTCTCGCCATTTACTCGGGTGATTTCTATTTCTACTCTTCCCTCATTCTTATTATTGTTTTATGCTTACTTGAGGACAAGCAAGGTTTTAGTTTTGAGTGGGTGGGGGTGGGTGAGGAATGGTCTATGATATATGTGGTGCTGAAATTTCTGCATTTTTGCTCATGAATGTGTGATAAGTCTTCTGATGATGAATGTTGTTTAGTTTGGAATAATAACAGAATGGTTAGTGGTCTAATTTCTATGATGATCCGAGAGTTGATTTATAATATTAATAGTACTTATTTGCATTGCTTATGCGAATTATGTTTCGGTTAAAGTCTTTAGGCATCATTTGATTTAGGGATCAAGAGCATGATTGTTAGTACTTTTGTGATTCATTTGTGGGCCGTCAATTCTAGCTTGTTTATGTTGTTGAGGTGTCCTTGTGGTTGTCGTACTCAATATGAGTTTGTGTGGGGCCTTGAGATTGGCAGTTGTGTGAGAATATCTCGTTAGTTGAAACAAGAATTATTGAAGTCCGGTTGGAAAAATACCGACGAGGTGTAGTCGAAAAGTAAAAAAAAAAAAGAAGAAGAGATTGAGGTGTTGAAACAACTACCTATCCGTGGTTTACTAAGTGCATTTCGCTCATACTACGGCTGACTTCTAATGAAGACACGACCAACAGCCCAGACATTTCACGTATGCTTATACTCAAATGACGCATCTCAATTCCAATAAATCAGAGGTGAATCTAAACAAATCAAATTCCTAACTAATACGATCCTCCTGCTCAGCGCCTGGTCTTAATTATCAAGTCAAAAACGGTAGTGCGGAGCTGCAGGCCTCAATAAAAAAAAGAATAAATAAATAGGTGGACGAGATATTTGAT
The DNA here is from genome assembly GCA_014905375.1 of Phtheirospermum japonicum. Classification (NCBI taxonomy): domain Eukaryota; kingdom Viridiplantae; phylum Streptophyta; class Magnoliopsida; order Lamiales; family Orobanchaceae; genus Phtheirospermum; species Phtheirospermum japonicum. The sequence continues at coordinate 1,026,547 of BMAC01000181.1, forward strand.
CGCAACCAACAATGGATAGTAGCCAAACCATCGAGTAACGAGGGGACACCATACTACATTGATGTGGCGTATATGAAAAGGGGTTGCCAATCTACTAGGGTCGCTTTAGTCGATACTTGAAACGCTTGCGATTTCTAGAAATATAAGGGTGTCTAGAGTCCGGATGAGTTCCTTTAAGCAATTCGAGTGACTTACTAGTGCGAAAGTGCGAGGACCTGAGCAAATAACCATTTTCTTGATGTTGTGTGTTTTTGTACTTTAATTGTAAATTGCTCGAGGACAAGCAATGGTTTAAGTTTGGGGGAGTTTGATATGTGTGAAATTATGTGGCAATTAATGGGTTAAAACTATACTTTTGTGCGCTGCATATTGTTATATATATTTATTTCTCGTATATATATTCTTCTGGATAGACAAGCACCAATTGCATGTTTTTCATCTATTTTTGCAGTATTTAGTTGTTGGATTGGTGTGACAATGATCGTCAGATGGTTCGCGGAATGATTCGGTGAAGAAGTACCACATTGACCGTCTTAGCGGTAGGGTTAGGGATAGCTCTTCACGCTACGTGACCGCTAACACCTAGCGGTTCCACCAACCGCTAAGGAGCAATAAAGAGGTGTTAACGACAGGCTTAACGGTCACCTACCGTTAGCACTACCGTTATGGGCGAACATAGATGTGTTAACGGTGAGCTTCATGGTGGATATACCGTTAGCTCTACCATTAGGAGGCTGCAGAAACATATTAATGGTCACCTTACCGTTAGCGCTACCGTTAAGGACAGACAGAGAATATTGACGACAGGTTAACGGTTAGCATTAGCGGTAGCCCTGATCGCTAAGCTACCGCTAACGGGCTCAGAATCCTATTTTTGGAAGAAAACTTCTACTCCAAGTTTTGGAAACTTATAAATATCCTTCCATACTTCACAAAAATAGGATTTATTGACATTCCTAGGGTTCTAAGGCATCAAGAAGAGTCCCAATTCTTTCTTTCATCCAAGTGATTCAAGATCTAATCCTTCTTTCACCTTCTTATTCGAGAACAGTGTTTGATTTTCTATTTTTATTTTATGATTTCATGAACACCATGTGTGAGTAGTTTATTTATTTTGATCCTTGTGACGTTGAAACCGTCATGAGATAATGTTCTAATCAATTCCCGTAATATCTATTTTGTTCTTCATATGAGATTGTTTGTGTTATTCTATTTACATGACATGATTGCTTAATTTCTGATTTAGCTTGATCACCTAGGTTAGGTATTAGATATCAATTGCCAGAAAGAGAGCTACAATTTGTGTAATTGTTGTAGTTTCTACTTTAGTTGTAGCAACTAATGGTCGCGCATCATTAGGGATAACACAACATAAGTGTATTAAATCGAGCTTATGAGTTTATTGCTTAGATTATCCTATTTCCTGGCGTCTAATACTTTTAGTAGATTAAATCTAGAGAGTTTATTATAGGTTGTTCATTAATTAGGTTTAATTGAAGAGCTTGTTTTGATTAAATATTCGGTAAGGGCAAATTTGAGTATCAGAGATTATTGCTATTTAGGGCTAGTAGTTTAATATGTAATGTGAGTTATGATATTACAATTTGTTAGATGAATCGATCGAGGGTGGAAACTGAACTTGGTCTGGAGTTTCTCATTATTATCAATCTCTTATTAATTCTCTACGTGTTTCATTTGTTTGAGTTTATTTACTTTTATCTTTATTCCTTTCTTAGCTTTCATTAGTTAGTTAATCATCTTTTACCCCACTTCTCGTAGGATTGACTCTTGCTTACCGTTTCTACTTGTTAGTGGAGAAAAGTCGAGAAATAATAATTACATTAAATTTATCGTGTAACGACACGCGATCAGTGCTTGTGTTCTTCAGGCTTGTGTAAGGTTAGACGACTATACACTGATTTAAACAATCTTCTCAATCATGATTTTTTTTCATATATTACTAGATGATAGATTATTTAATTTTTGTAAAAACGTTGAAAACGTTACCTAGTAGTATCTTTCTTGCTTAAAGCCAGGACCTATGGATTTTTACTCAAGGCATTATAATTTCTTACCCTCGATTTTCGTTGCTTAATTCTCTAAATGTTAATATTGATGTTACAACATTTTAACTAACACGTAGACACTGATATATTTTCTTTAGTACTTGTGACTTAAAAAACTTTCAATTACAAAATTTTGAATCATTGTTTTGAGGTTAGGTTCACTTGATCGCACTTTCATGATCACCGTACTCATTAGTTCAGTGAAAGTAACTTATTTTTAACCCAGGTTTAGTTAACAATGTATATTATTGTTTTTAAAAGTATGATCTTTTACTTTAAAAGTACAATTATTTTTCCTAAAATGTGTGATCATTTTATGTAAGCCGATCTCACTTCCATTTCAAAATATACATAATAAACTAATTCCCACAAGAAATATGGCTCACTCTTTATTTTATTTCCTTTAAACAGATTAACAAGTGAGAATCAAACAAATTTCAGGTAGTATAATGAAAATTGTGTAAAGTTCATATGACAAAGTACACAACATGCAACCCGTTTGAATAGAAAGATAATTTTGCCCTCAAGTGCCTTGCCCCATCTTAGTAAACCAAATTAGTCAAGCCTAATGCGATAGGCTCTAAGTGGTAGATATTTGACCGTAATAATTCATTTTACTCAATTAGACCGCTCAATTTGATGTGCTTTTGAATCAATCCTCCTATAAATTATGTGAATCTGGCTGTACCAGAATCTGTTGTATAAGTTTTTGTTTTGTACACTTGAGAGAGGGTGAATTAAGGAAAATCTACTAATTATAATGAAATATGAATACAATATTTGAATAGGCATCCAGAATCCAAAGTTAATAAGGAAAATATCTAACCATGCAAGTCAAATAGCAGACTTGGTATCTAATTAACTGTGTTTGCGGTCTTACATGCTAATTATGATTGTGAAAAATCTAGTCTTATTAATTAAGGATTCATTCAAATTTTGAATTTAAGTTTACTTTTATTCCCCTTTAAACTATATAAATTTGACAGGGGTCAACCCATTGCTATTAAAAATGTTAGCTACATATACAAGGTGACATAACGTTCACATAGATGTATGGTTTTTTTAATAAGCAAAAGGAATTAAATTACTGGGAGCATAAGAGATGCTCAATTAAGTTTTGCAGTAGGAAGCAAAACTCAAGAAGTGAATTAAGGTTAGATTTATGTGCATAGTTTGGATTTCTTTTTCCTTTTTTTTTTCTTTATGTTTGGACCTTTCGAAGCCCTTGTAGACTTTGGATCTGGGGAGAATCAAGAAAATATTATTCATTTCGTTTCCAAAATCTTTCATTTTCATTGGTGGTAAGAAATCAAATGCTAATTAAGTTATATCTTATTTTTTGTTATGTTTTAGTATATGAAATTGCTATAAGATAAATATACATATGAACGACAATGCATTTTTTCATTTGCCTAAAAAAATTTGCACATTTATATGGAATATTCCTTAAATATTTCAATTTTGTCTGGCTGCCTAGAAGTTGCGAATTGAAGAGCCACGGAATTTAGGTTGTTAGTTGAAAATTGAAATGAAAAGGAAATATTGTAAAATGGAAAAAAAAATGAAAAAAATTTCAAACTATATATGTGTATTTCTTTTATTTCTCTAATATGTTTATCACCCTAAAGACGGACGTCAAGCGATTTAATATTTTAAATTATATAGCAAAATTTTAATCTATTGAATTGGAAATTTGCGGTCAGAATTTTATTTTTTTTAGTTTTTATTTTTTGCTGCTTCTTCATTTTGTTATGTTAGCTCATACTTAATACATTAAAAGTTGAAGAAATCGATAGATAAAGTTATATAAGAATCTTACTAGTGAGATATCACATATTGCCACAGCAACATAGTTCACAGAAAGCATTATACTGATGATAGCAAACGCTTAATTTCTGAATGCTACGATATTAGCACTAACTAATTAAAGTTTGAAAATAATTTTTCAATTTCCAGACCAAGCACTCTCGTATCGACTAAAGAAAGATCCATATACAGATGTTGCTTCGGGAGGCATTTGGTGATGGGCATAGATACACAAAAGACGGAACTGTGGACTACCGGGACCGGCCGGCTGATCGGGACAAAACTGGAACCTGGAAAGCCTGCCCCTTTATTCTTGGTACGAGAGAATAAATAAAATTCCTTAGTATAACTCAACTTCGGTCATTTTCACACTTTGCAATACTCGAAAATGAATAATCTTGAAATATTTATGTCTCACATCCATCTCACCGCATGCGCAGTAAACGAATGCTTAGAAAGATTAGCGTACTACGGAATGAGCACAAATCTGCTGCTTTATTTCACGGATCAACTCAATCAACACAGCGCTACAGCTTCCAAAAACCTGTCGAATTGGTCGGGAACATGCTTTGCTATGCCGTTGGTTGGGGCATTTCTTGCTGATTCATATCTAGGGAGATACTGGACCATTGCCAGCTTTTCTATCATCTACCTCACTGTAAGTCTTGTATTTCAAATTGTTAATTAGTAATATGAATACTATTCCAACTGAAGTTCTTCTTGTGCATCCAAATTATTGATGCCGATTAATTTCATTTGTAGGGAATGATATTGTTGGCTTTATCAGCTTTCGTTCCGGGCATGAGACCAACTTGTCACGAGAAAGATGCATGCCATGCAACGACTCTCCAATCCGCTCTATGCTTCGTCGCACTATACATGATAGCACTAGGATCCGGTGCCATCAAGCCGTGCGTCTCGTCCTACGGCGCCGATCAATTCGACGATGCCGATGAAGTCGAGAAGAGCTGCAAAAGTTCTTTCTTCGTTTGGTTCTATTTCTCGATCAACGTTGGTGCTCTGATTGGCTCCTCGGTCTTGGTGTGGACGCAAGTGCAGTTCGGTTGGGCATTGGGATTTGGTGTTCCGGCAGTGTTGATGGTGATAGCTTCGGCGTTTTTCTTTTTGGGTACTCGATTGTATCGGTACCAAAAACCCGGGGGTAGCCCTCTAACCCGTCTTTGCCAGGTCATCGTGGCGTCGTTGAGAAAATACCAAGCCAAGGTGCCCGATGATAAATCTCTTTTGTACGAGACGTCTAATGCGCAGTCTACCATAGTAGGGAGTCGCAAACTCAACTACACGAATCAATTCCGGTATGTGACTATGGATGAGGATACAAACACGACACTCAGATTTAGTTAAAATCACGGTTGTTGTTATATTTATGAGATTTAATTACTAAATAATTGCTCAAACTTTTCACATTTTCAGTCTTAGCTCAATTCTTTTTTTTTAAATTACAATTAAATACTCAAACTTTCGTTTTTTCGGCGCGAGCCATTTTTATTTCTTTCAAAAAATCGAGTATTTAGTTACAAAATTTTGAAGGTTGAGTCAGAATTGTGAAAAGTTTGAATATTTTTGATAACTAACTCAAATTATGATCAAATAAGATATAGTATAGAAAATATGAAAACCTCTAGAGCCCAATTATATTGAATTTCGACCAACATTGCGAAAATTTCAGTTTTCTAGACAAAGCAGCAGTACAAATAGAATCAGATCAAAGCAAGGGCACACTAACCCCGTGGAGGCTTTGCACGGTGACGCAAGTTGAGGAGCTAAAAGGGGTCATACGTCTGCTTCCCGTCTGGGCGACCGGCATAATCTTCAGCACCGTGTACGGCCAAATGGGCAACCTATTCCTGCTCCAAGCCAAGTACATGGACGGCCGGCTCGCACACACAAGCATCGAAGTCCCCGAGGCAACCATCAGCACTTTCGACACGATAAGCGTCGTTTTCTGGGTGCCCGTCTACGACAGGCTCATCATTCCAGCGGCGAGGAGATTCACGGGCAACGTAAACGGGCTCACTCCCCTGCAGCGGATCGGGTCCGGGCTTTTCGTGTCGATCTTCGCCATGATATCCGCCATGGTACTAGAGATGGTCAGGCTCGAGATCGTGAGGCGGGAGGGCATTTATGATGCGAAGGAGGCGCCGATCACGATATTCTGGCAGGTCCCGCAGTATTTCATTATAGGTTTGGCAGAAGTGCTCGCAAACATAGGGCAGCTCGAGTTTTTCTACGACCAAGCGCCCGATTCGATGAGGAGTTTGTGTTCGGCTATGTTGCTCACAACGGTCGCGCTAGGGAATTATATGAGCTCTGTTCTAGTGACGATCGTGATGAATTTTAGTACGAGGAATGGCGAGCCCGGGTGGATAGCCGATAACTTGAACCACGGGCGTTTGCATTATTTCTTCGCGCTTTTGAGTGTTCTGAGCGTGATTAACTTTGGAGTTTTTGTTGTGGTGGCGAAGAGATTTAAGTACAAGAGGGCGGTGGGGACTCTGCGTTGATTCTCTAGTTACTTAATATAGTGAACAAGAATTTGTTATTTAGTGCAATGAAAACCATGTATGCAGACGTGACATTTGCATTCTTTAGTTTTCACATTCCTATATTTCGATTTTCTTTTCTTTTAGTAATGAGGTAGTAGTGAGTTTTACTAGTTAACTACAAGCTTTATTTTACCTGCATCAATATATAATATAAAAAATATATTTTTCCTATCAAACTATACCCAATTTTACACTTTACCTTCTAATTTTTTACTTCATACAAATTGTGCGGGTTTTTCTTTTTTTCCATTTTACCTTCTATTGGAAGATCTCGACGATCGGTGCTCCGCACGTGATTTTCACATGATTAATGAAGGGGTATTTTTGTCATAATTATTTTTTAAGTCTTTTTTGCCTCCCAAATTATAAAAGATTTGACACTTTGCTTCCTGAATTATTTTTTCTCAATTTACCTCCTAATGACAGATTTCGCCTCAAAAAATCATTCGGAGCTCGACACATGATTTCAACATAAGATTTCAGGAGTATTTTTGTCATTTCCTTTAATCTAATGAAAGAAATCTTAAATAAACAAAATGATTGTCACCACCCACCATTGGGCATAATAACAAAACAATTAAAAGAAGAAAAAATTCACCCGCCCCTTAAAATCGAAAATCTAAATAATAGAAAACTTTTATACCCCTCAAAATCAAAAATCTCCTACTACAGTCGTCGTTATTAAATTATCGACCATCACCTACTCGCTTGTGGGTTGTGGCTACTGCTTTATTTCATTCCATGCCATGAATTTTGCTAACTTTAGAAACATACAAATAAAATCACTTCCACATAGCCCACCACCTCCAATAGTTTTGCCGCACTATGCCTGGACCACAATGCTCCTATTATCACGCTTGACTTCTCAACTTAAGGAGCCTAAACCCAAATTTTCCTTGAGAATTTTAGTTATGATTTTGATTTTTGATTTCTGGTTTTTGTATTTTTTTTATTTCTTTTTTCGCACTATTTCGTATTTATTTTATTTTTGAATCAAAAAGCTCTAAAACTAAATCTAGTAGTTTTATGTTAGTTTTTTGGATTTAGTATATTAACTTCTTCATATTTTTTGGCATAGGAGGATGGTTGACAGTGGTAATGGTAAGATTGTGGTGGTTGGGTTTTCTATTTTGAACAATATTGTAGTTAAGAAATGGAATCATTTTCATATTTAACAACAGTTTAGCTTTTCTTTTTAGAATTGCAAATTTAGATGAATGGTGGGAGGTGGTAATCCTTCTTTTTTTTCTTTTTTTTTTTGAGTAGATTTTTTGGTTTTGTTTTTGATTATTAGATTAAAAATAATTGCGAAAGAAGATGATGAAAATATCCTACAAATTTCAAGTTGAAATCAAGTGTCGAGCTCCATTAGATTTTTTGTGCCAGAATCTGTCATTGGGAGGTAAACTGAAAAGAACGCATATCAGAAGGCAAAGTGAACAAAATAAAAGATTAGGAGGCAAAATGTCAAATTCTGTACAATTTGGGAGGCAATAAAACTCTCTAAAATTAATTTCGAAAGGAAATGACAAAAATACTCCTGCATTAATCACGTGAGAATCACGTGCCGAGCTCCGATAGCCGAAATCTTCCAATAGAAGGTAAAGTGAAAAAAATACACAATTCAGGAGTCAAAGTGTACAAAATAAAATATTAGTAAGCAAATTATCAAATTAAGTATCGTTTGGGAGGAAAAAATTATTTTTCTCAAATATAAATGATAATTAAATAATAGAGTTTTCGTGAATACTATAGAATAATATCACTTTTTTTAACATAAACATATACTAGTTTAACACCCGTGTATTACACGGGATTTTAAAAAACTAAATATAAAAAAAAATGTGAAATTTACAAAGTTTTAAATTTAAAATAAAAAATTGAAAGGATGTGTTCTCAACCCGTGCTCTGTTCAATTTATTAATCATTATAACTATTAATTAATATTATATATTAATATTTATTAAGTTCTTTAATAATTATATTTGCATACTTATAAAGATTCAAAAGATGTCACATTTTCAACCCGTCTCTAATCTATATTAATTAATTACTATTAACTCATTTTATATTTTTATGTTTAGATAGTTTTGTTAATAATTATAATTACATACTTTGAAAAATTCAAAAGGTGTCATACTCTCAAACCTTCTAGCATTGTGCCATTTTCTAATAAATATTAATTAATTATTATATAATTTTATTTTTTATATTTAGATTAAATTCATTACTAATATTTAGTTAAATACTCCAATTATTGCAAATATATCATAATTTACCTATACATAATATTTAAAATCTCAAAAATAAATTATTTCAACTTTTATTATAAATACAATTTGTTTAATTATTTTCATATATAAAAGTTTTTTAATTAAAATTATTTCATATGTAATTTATCTTTTAATTAAAATAATTAATTTAGATTTTTTATACTAATTATATATGACTTATTATATTTTTATATTAGGAGTATAAAAGAAAATTATTGAATTAGACAAAATAAAATAAAAAAAACTATTAAATTAGGCAAAATAATAAAAAGAAAATATTAAATTATGTATATATTAGACTCGGATGACACATAAGCAACCGAAGCACCAAAAATATTTATTATCCAAGCGAAACATACGAAGCAGACACGTAAGTTATGAGGATTTTGCATTAATATATACTTGATTAACACACGTGTATTACACGGGACTTATCAAAAGATAAAATAAAAATATTTGTGATAATTACAAAATTTTAAATCTATAATAAAAATTAAAATAATGTATTTTCAACCCGTGCCTTGTACATGTATAATCTATTTATTAATTAGTATAAATATTAAATAATTTTGTATTTGATGTTTAAATTAAATTCATTAATAATTTTAGTTACATACTTACAAAAATTAAAAAGGCGTCACATTCTAAACCCGTGTCTAATATCTATTTTATTAATTATTATTATTAAATTATTTTATATATTAATATTTAGAATAAATTCATTAATAATTATTAGTTACATATTTTGAGATATTTAAAAGATATCATACTCTCAAACCGTGTCGCATTGTACTGACAATTTATTAGGTGCACCTGGGTGCACCTTACTAGCTAGGTGCACCCTGTATTACGTGATGATATATGATAGTTATGCGTATTGATATATGACAATTATACGTGATGATATATGATAGTTATACGTGATGATATGTGAAAAAAATTTAGTGTTTAGGGCTTACTCTTCCATTTTAAGGTTTAGTTTTACATTTTAGGGTTTAGTATTCCATTGTTAGGGTTTAATTTTTCATTTAAAGGTTTAGTTTTTTATTTTTTTTTATTTAATTTTCCATTTTAGGGTCCCGACAAAAATCTATCATTTTACCAGTTATATGTGATGATATGTGTTAGTTATATGTAATGATATGTGTTAATTATATGTGATGATATGTGTTAGTTATATGTGATGATATATGATAGAAATTTAGGATTTAGAGTTTAATATTCAATGTTCGAGTATAGTTTTTCAATTTAGGGATTAATTTTTTATTTTTAAGGTTTAATTTTTTATTTTAGGTTAATTTTTTTAATTTTAGGATTTTAAATTTTAGATTTAGAATTTCAATTATTTGTGATAATATGTATAAGTTATATGTGATGATATGTATTAATTATATGTGATGATATATATCAGTTATATACGATGATAAATTAAATTACATGATGCATCTTGCAATGTGCACCTTGGTCCATGGTATACTGTCTCCATTGTACTGGTGTCTAATCAATGTTTATTAATTATTAGCATGTAATTTGATATTTTTATGTTTAGATTGAATACATTACTAATATTTAGTTACATACTTAGATTATTGTAAATAACTCATATTTTACTTGTATGGAATATTTGAAACTCCAAAAATAAAATTATTTTAAATTTTACTATCAATAAAATTATTTAATTATTTTGATAATAAAGTTTTTTTTGTAATTAAAATTATTTCATATGTAGTTTGTCTTTTAATTAAAATAACTAATTTAGATCTTATCTACTAATTATATATGACTTATTTATATTTTTAAATTAGAAAAATCAAAGGAAAGTATACTACAAAAATATAATGAAAGAATTAAATTAAGTAAGATGCAATAAAAAAAATATTAAATTAGTTAAATATTAGGCTCGAATGATATAAGCAAACGAAGTACCAGAAGTTTTTATTTGTCAAATAAAACATACGAAATAAACACATGAATTAGGAGAATTTTGCATTAATATATAGGAGCGAATTTTGACGAGCAGTTTTTGCAGCCTCCCTATTGTTTCCAAAAACAAAACAATGTTGTGATGTTTTTCGGTTCCTAATTATATCCACCAACTAAAACGTAACTACGTCCATTATTATACTTAGTAAATATTAATGGCAAACACTCAAATGTGGCAGTCACACGGTTCTTTTTATTGTGTGACGGGCTCCGAACCAACTTTAACCCATACCCGACCCAATGGAAATGGGTTCATATAAAAGCAAAAAAAAAAAAAAAGGAAAAAAATCAGAAGGACTAAAGTCGGTCTTCTGTGTTTGCCAAGAAAAAGACGGACGAAACCTACCTCTCCACAAAAAATCCGCTCACTCCACCTGCCTCGCCGGAGATTTCTTTCGTGTCGCCGAGTTTGTAGTCGCCTTTGCTTCGAACCCTAGTTTCATCGGTTTACGCACGGCACTGCTATTGAATAAGGTGTGCTCTTGTTTTTTTTTAATGAGTTTTACAATTGTAATTTTTAGGGTTTTGTTTGCTCAGTTTTGTGTCATGTAATTGATGTTTTTTTTTAGTAAATTTGATGTTGCATTAGCATATACTTGGTGTTAATCGCTTCAGGGATGAGGGCTAGGGTTTTGTATGTGGAATTAGGACAGAGGTGGATTTTATTACGTGCAGAATGCTGGTAATATTACATATTCTCMTAATGTAGCAATTTTCGGGCAATTTTTTGTATGATTTATGTGATTCAGTGTCWTCAATTCATCATTATTCTTCCTCATTGTAGTRCGTAGTAGCAACTATTCATTTGTGKAAAGAAAATTATATTTATTTATATTTATGAACTCTGTTTGTCAAAAGTCTCATCTGGCTTGATAGATTGCCTGCTGGAGATACTTTAAAGTGCTGTGATGATTTAGAAATCCCATGAACCAAAACTCGAAATCATCCTCAGTCACTATTTGCACGTACTTTAGTGTCAGTTTTTTGGCATTCTCACTTTCGATGGCTATGTTTATTTTTCCGAGTGGGATCATAACCTTGTAATTGACTTTCATAAGCTTTCCAGTTGGAGAAGTGACTTTGATGGATCTCTCACTGCAAAATGCAATTCTATAATTGGAAATGGTTAGTAATTTTATATTGATATTTGTGTGTGTTTATTTGTTTGGAAGATGGGAAAGAAACAACTTGTTCGAAAACGGAAGCGCGAGCCTGTGAAAGACCAGGTGAAGGATGAATCGCAGAAGAAAATTAAAAAAAAAATGATGACTGGAATTGAAGAACCTATAAAAAAATGTTGAGGAGTCTGGAAGTGATCAAGCTGTCGTTTTAATTGGAGTGAAAAAAATGCAAAATGACGCAATATTTGAAGAACCTGCAAAATCTGTTGAGGAATCTGATAAAAAGAAACAAGCAAAGAAACTCAAAGCTCAAAGTTCAACAGTGATGACTGAAGGTGTAGTTTRAAAGGGAGGGAAGAAATCTGTGAAAGATAAATTGAAGGCACGAAATGTTGGGGAGTCTGGAAATGATGAAGCTTTTGTTTCAAGTGGAGTGAAGAAAATGCAAAATGAATCTATATTTGAAGAACCTTCCAAATCTGTTGAGGAATTTGGTAAAAAGAAACAAGCGAAGAAACTGAAAGCTCAAAGTTCAAGAATGATGAATGAAGGTGTAGTTTCAAAGGGAGGGAAGAAAGCTGTTAAAGATGAATTGAAGGCACAAAATGAAGATGATGAGAGGTTAGTTTTTTTTGGAATTATTATTGTTGTTTCTATTGTTTGTCACTTTTAAGCTTTTTTCTGTCACTTTTGAGCTTTTTTCTGTCACTTCTGAGTTTATTTTTCTGTCACTTATTATCTTTTTATTGTATTTTCTATAGTTTGTCACTTATTAACTTTTTATTTCTTTTTAGCTTTTTTCTGTCACTTCTGAGTTTATTTTTCTGTCACTTATTATCTTTTTTTCTGCAGAAACTTCTCAACCAAAAGCAGACCTAAAGCATTGGTTGATGTTGTTTCTGAACTTTCAGCCAAAAGGAAGGAAGAAATTAAGAATATTGGATTCGGTGGCTTGTTAATGATTAAGGTGACGCAGCTGCCCACAGAGATGTTYGGGTGGTTAGTCAGTAGGTTTAACGGYACAAGCCGGATGTTGACCATAGATTCAAACWACAAGTTTGTTGTCACTGCTGATGATATCTATGACATATTTCTTCTTCCAAYGAATAATGGGCGTGAAGTCGTTCTTTGCAAAACCAAAGACGATGCAAAGATTGTGAYTGATTTTAAGATGAMATGTGGGATAGGTGAGGTGTGCAGTGTTGCYTCTTTGAAGTTGKTTCTTCTAGAAAAAGCTGGYGAGGGTYGTGATGATTTTATTAMACTGTTTTTGCTAGTGAGTTTATCAAGTTTTCTTGCACCAACAGCAAACGGGAATGTTGATTTTAGTGTATTAAAATCAATGGTTGACGTGAAGGAGATTCCCAAGCTCGATTGGTGTTCGTTTGTTTTGAACAGGCTTTGTAGATCTGTTATGAAGTACAACAACAAAACTGTGACATACGTAAGTGGGTGCGTGTTGGTTTTGCAAATTGTTTATTTGCATAGGTTGAAATGGAAGGGGAAATCTGAACCATCCTCTCTGCACCTCATTCAACATTGGACTGCCGAGAGCATCCGAACGAGAGTAAAAGAAGAGAGACGGGCTGGAGCTTTTGGGCAAGGAGAGTGGGTTGATACCTATCCTGTTTCAGCATCTCCGAATTTTGTCTATGAAAAACCACCGAACGAGGGACAAAAATTTGATGGGATCATTGGTGAAGATAATGAGGATGGCCAGCAAAAATTTATACAGTTCAAATTGCCGGTGGGCCTGCCATCCGATAAAGAGATTCATAAAAATGCAAAAGATGTGAGTTTTTTATTTTTATTATAGTTGTCACTTTTCTTAATATCACTGTCACTTTTCACTATTTTACTGTCATTTTTTGTGTTATAAGTGTCACTTTTGATACTTTTCTTTCTTTCTTTTTTTTTTGTCCCTTTCAGGATGTGCAAGAAATTTTCTTATTGCTGAAAAGGGACATGTCTGTTGTTTCGAAACATTATATGAAAAGACTGTCATATATTAAGAAGAAAATCTTGGAGGGCTCGATTTCATCTTCACAGCTACCGACTCCAGTCCCATCGTCTCTGCCCCCAACTCCAGTTATATCTTTGAGGTCCCCAAGTCCTATTGCATCTTCGCTTCACCCGACTCCTGTTCCGTCTTCACTTCCCACGACTCCGGTTCCATCCCAGTCGCAGAAGATAAATGAAGTTTTATCTCTCGAAAATCTTAACTGGAGCGGGGAAGGCCGAGGAGAATGGTGCAGCTATGAGATCAAGCTGGGAGTCATTTTTTGAAGATGTTGGCAAGGATGTGAGGACAGCTGATATGGTTAGTGATCTTTTTTAATAGTCCCCTTTTTGTCTGTTTTTTCTGGTGAGTTTTCCTTTTGTTAATGAATTTTTTGTTTTTTAAGTCGTAATGTAGTAAATGCAAATTTAATACTCTGCAGGTTTTTGTGCCTATATACTGGAAAAATCATTTTTTTTGCATCATGGTGAATTTCCGTGATAGCAAAATTCAAGTCTTGGATAACAGGACACAATCTGAGGATAATGATCAAGCTCTTGAAATTGTGGTATGCAAATGATCTGCTTTAATATTGTTCTTTTTTGATGTGTTTTTTCCCTAAAAAAACTGTCACATTTTTACCAAAATATGTCACTTTTGTCCAAAAAAGTGTCACTTTTTATTTTTTGCAGAAAAAAGAGTTGCTATATAAATTATAGTAGTCCACTCATTTTAACATTTCTTACTCTTAATTATGTAGCACAAGGAAATTGCCATTTTTCTGCATGAAAAAGATCACCCAAAGGGGATGCTTGTAACCGAGACTACACAGTGGAATTTGTTAAATTCCCTTGGCAATCGTCGGTAGAATCAAACGATTGTGGTGTGTTTTTAATACACCACATGGAGCACTTCAAAGGTCAACTTTATGACAGCCCCGACGATCTATCAAAGGTACTATTTCTTTTTATTTTTCTGTATTATATTTTTTTGTGTAATATCAATGAATTGCATATTTTTTGTAAAACGTGATGAAGTATTTATTTGATTTTTTTTTTCTGAAGACTTTGGTACGTAGAGTTCTGAGAGCGCAGATATGTCTCAGACTGTTTTTGAGTGATCTCAATAAAGTAAGATCGGATGTTTTGGCTAAAGTTCTTGATTTTTGCTTGAAAAAAGACGAGTTGAGGAAGGCGATTGATGAAAAGAAAAGGAGTGTTGCTGAATTGAAGAAAATAAGAAATCAAAAAAGTAGATTGAGATCTTTTTTTTTTTGGAGGATTATGTTTTATTGTTTTCTGATGTTGAGAAGTAGGTTTTTGGATGTTAATTCTGTGAAAAAACTGTCACATTTACTCTAAGTGGTGTCACTTTTGCGTAGAAAAGTGTTACTTTTTTTGCTAACGGGTCTTGGAAGTTAATCAGGAAGTGTTGGCAGGTGCTGTTTTTGAGAACATCTATTTGATTTCGATTTTATGCTTTGTTCTTGACAATTATTCGATAATTATCGTACTTATTGTTGTTTGTTTTTAATGCAAGAATTGTGAGATTGATTTATGAAGCATTATGTATGTATTTGGTTTTTAAAAGCAGAATCATATTGCAGCCATTTGGGACCAAAATCAGATTAGCCTATTTTTTTATAGAGTGATTCAAGTGGATACGGTTAATTGGTCCCAGTAGGTTGGATGTTTTGTCCGCCTGGTTTGATGGTGTTTTGATCCCTGGTTTTGAATGAATAAACATTTTTTTTAAAGTTATTGATATTATGCTTCTTTTCTTATAATGAATATAATTATAATTAATTTAGAGTTCCATCATGCAGTAGAAAAACCAAAGAAAAATAAAAAAGAAGGAAAAGGACAAATGGGCTGGGCAGGGACTTGACCAAATGTCACTTTATATTACTGTCACTATTTATGATATTACTGTCACTTTATGGATAAAATGTGTCACTTTTTAATAGTTGATAGTAATCATTATTTTATGTTTTTTTCCTGTAAAAAGCTGTCACTTTTGTAAAGAAAAATGTCACTTTTGAATTTTTTTGCAGAAAAAATACTTGCTACACAAATTATAGTGGTCAATAATATTTCTTAGGATATTGCTGTCACTTTATAGATAAAAAGTGTCAATTTCTAATACAATAGCAAAAGTAATATTTTTACCCCTCCACAAAAAAAAAAAATCACTATTAAAATAAACGAACATTGGGAGTCTTGGAACCAAACTCCAGGGGTTGATTGTTCGCAGGAACATTAGTAGTTTTCTTCTTCTTCTTGCTCTTTTCAATATGCCCCTGCTTCCTTTTACTTCTTCCTTTTGTAACAGAGCGAGCAGGGATCCAAACACATTGTCGACGAACTTGAAACATTAGAAGATTCGTTTGGTTGTTGTAAATTCTTCAAGGCAGAAACGGCAAGAGAATCTCTAACGTAACCCTCCTTGATGATTTTTCTTGCTTCCTTGTTTCCTTGGCACTCCAGCACTAGATTGTAATACCTTCGCGACTTGTCATGACGCCAAGGAATGACATCGGCAGGCTCTTCATTTTCCTCTCCACTCCCCCGAGCTGTGCTTTTTAACCTGTCCCAAACATGAGATTTCGCATTTTTGTCCACCTCTTCAGTATATACAGTCCTGGGATTTTCATACAATTATGGTTATGAAGTATTCTTAAGCTATGACAACACAAGATGCCACATTCCTCAAAATTCTTGCAAGAGCAGGTGATCAAGTTACCAGCAGCTGCAAACATCACATACACGACACCCCCATCTCCATTGTGAGCAGAAATTTTGTAAGTAGTAATTATCTCATCGCGATCAAACTCTTCAAAATTCGTTGACAACATTGCAATATTATTCAGCTTCAAATTCTTCAAACACTCTCAATGTGTACACCTCGGAAGCGTGCTTCAACATCCCTGTTAATGGCAGGACAATTGCCGGAATTGACCTCGATGACTGGAACTCGTCATCTGTTTCATTCTTCCTCCAATTCTTGACCAGGTTCTTGAAAATCCCATAAAAGCTAGTCAGACTCGTTGTCCTTCTTTGAATTGAATACAATTACGTTGTCCGTACTCTCACTTCTTTGCGACGAAAGCATCCCGGCAGAGAAGAAGTCTTTGTTCAAGGCCCACTAGTGCAGAAACTGCATATCCAGAACGGTAATTCTGCCTATCCAGAACGCCTTTCTGTACCTTCTGTAGTGACATAGTTCTGAATTGGCAGACTTTCCAGAACGCCTTTTTTTACCCTTCTTGATTGGCAGACTTTCTAGAAGGGTAAAAAAAACTGTTCTAGAATGGTATCATCCTACACCTATCCGCCACTTTCCAGATAGGTAATTTTACAAATACCGTTCTGAAATGTCTAACTTTCCAGAACGGTTTTTACAAATACCGATCTGGAATGTAAACTTTCCAGAACGGTTTTTTATAAATACCATTCTGGAAAGTACTGCTTATCAGAACGGTTTTTACAAATACCGTTCTGGAAAGTTGGACATTCCAGAACGGTATTTGTAAAACCTTTCTGATAAGCAGTACTTTCCAGAACGGTATTTATAAAAAACCGTTCTGGAAAGTTTACATTCCAGATCGGTATTTGTAAAAAGCACTACCGTTCTGGTAAGTTATACTTTCCAAAACGGTATATTTTAAAATACCGTTCTGGAAAGTCCATTTAACTAGAACGGTTTTACAAAAGTTACCTTCTAGAAAGTTTAAAAAAAAAATAAATAAAATGAAAGCAGGAATACACCAAAATCAATAATAATAAATATTGCAATATGAATCACATACAATCCACAGTAGCACATACAATCCACAGTAGCAGGCATTTAACCATGAAAGAAATGTTTGATTTGAAAATTAAAATCAAAACAAATAAGTCATAATTTTTAACGATGATTGTTTGAAGCAAAGTATATACCAAAAATCAATACAACAAAAATATCTTTAAGGGATAACGATGATTGTTGAAGCAAAGTATATCAAAAATCAATACAACAAAAAATATCTTTAAGGGATAAAATTTGATCAATAACCTTTCACTGCCAGCAGGGCCAATGACTAACTGTGCGTATCCCATGATAGCTTCTTTTTTTTTTTGCCTTCTGTTTATTTCTGAGGATCCTTAAGAGTCAGCTGGAAATGGAGGTAAAGAGAAAATCAAAGGCCCGAAAGACTCCAAGAACTGCAACCAAAGCGTAAGAGGCACACCAAACAGCAGCAGCAAATAACAAGCTCAGTGCACGAGTGAGTCCCATAAAGTAGTTCCAACAAGAAAAAACATTACTACATCACCGGAAATAAAAAATTAGATAACAAAAAAACAAACTCAACTTATTCCATCTACAAACCCAGGTCATGTAGAACAGCCGAGCTAAAAGACATGCAATGAGGAACTTAAGAAATGACGCTTAAATTTTCTCATCCATAGACTATGCTTGTGACCAAATTAAAACAACACAGATAGGAAAGATATCTCTTAATTGATGAGCCAATTACTCAAACTACAGTATACCGAACAACAAAATTAATTTATCATAAAAATAAACTAACAAGTCTCTTTTGAAACTAGACTCACTTATAACTCTAAGTCACTCTTAATAACATAACACTTACTCATAGGTGATCACACTCACAGGCAAAAGAATCATGAACCTAAGACTGGGCATTACATTTCGCCATTCCTCCATACCCAGTGGCAGAAGGCCAAGACCCAAGCCATCAGTGCTACAGAAAATAATAATTAAAGTTAAAAAAGAAAAAAAAAACAGGAAATTGAATTTTCTACACATTTCCAACTTATGACAAAATTAAAAGAAGCAACAAGAAAAAGAAAAAAAAACTTACAAGAACTCTTGCGTGCGCATAAATAGCAGCACCACCATCCGTTGAAATCGAGACATCGGCTCTGTAGCCTTCGTCAAAAAGACGGTCCATCGAACTGTTTACAGCGTTAGAAACACAACAATGTCCTCTGATCTTCGGCCCATTTATTGTGAAGCCTTTCTGATTACATTTGGTGTTGAGATGAACAGGCAATGGAGGTGGATGAGGTACTACAGATTTCTCCAAAGTCGATGAAATCCCACGTAAACGCAATCCATTTTATTAATTTATTTCCGTCAACAGATTTTAGAAATTATTTCTGCAAAACAAAAAAAAAAAACATCATTTCTGTTTTATTCATTCTATGCGATTGAATAAACCATGATATGTCACGGGTTGAGGATTAAGTCGAATACCTTGTTAAAGAATATTGAAGAAAAAAATGATATTGATGACAATGCATTACAACTCAAAACATTTTGAATAGAATTAAAAAAACCTTCATAACTATTATTACATTTCACCTTCTAGTTGAAGGGGAAAAAAAGGATTATAGTTCTATTCAAATATTGAGAAGAATTTTCGAAAACCACATATCAAAAATGTAAATTTGTGTATTACAATTCATTTTTTTACCATTACTTGCTAGAGGAAATGTTCTTTTGCATTCTTCCCTTTTTCCAGTTCCATTTTGGTAGAACATATTAAAATTAAGATAAGAAAAATGAAAAATCTTATGACCTTAAATGATTGTAACAAATTAGTAGATGGATTAACGCGTATTATGATTTTCCCCATTTGCAGATACGATCCACCCAAAAAAAAAAGGCGCTTAAAAATCAAAGCATCAAAATCAAACAATGTCGTAATTCCTAATAACCCATTATAACCAAAGTATTTATTCTATCAACTAAAATATCATAACCAGAGTTATTTAAAATATCTACCCTGTGTATTAGAAATTACATTTTAGCCCTGATTTGTCAAGTTTTACTTTTTTCTTTCGCAGTTCAGTCAAGTTCGACTCAACGATACTAAAATAAGTCCAATTATCTTTCAAAATTACAAATACCCCCTCAAAGTGTTTAACACCTCCTTGAGGTTCGTAGTTATCCAACAAACATCCCTCTCTTTAGAGTGCAGTTTGTAAAATAAAAACAAATTTTTCTAAACCCCAAGGAAAAAATAATAAATATCCCAAAAACTTAATAGCGCCAAGGGTAAATTTTTCTGTGCGAAAATCTACTAGAGAAAATAAGCATGAGCAAATAAGTTAGAAAAACACAAGCAATACAAAAGAAGAAAAGGCTAGACTACAGAAGAAAAAAAGCTAGACCCGCACCTTAGTCTTTCTCTCCTCTCCTTTAAATATGAGATGCACATATGGGTTAGTGTTGTGCTTCCTTCGACATCTTGAGCTTCATGCACAATGACAACTAATACCCCTCCACATAGGCAAGAGACAGCTCATGTGACTTTGCGACCAAAGGCTTTGCCACTAAAGTATAAAGATTCAATAAAATGTAAGGATAAGAGATCACTAAAATATTGTTAGTGAAAGCATGCAAAGGAACAATTGAAAATTTTCCATGCATTAATTATTATGAGCTGGTATAGTACTAGTCACGCGCATACATATATATCTAAAAAGTAAAACTGATAATATTGAAAATTGTAAGTATATTATGTAGATATACCAATTGGTAGCCTCAGCCCAGCCTTGTTCACTGCACCAGGGATAGATGATGGATCTTTCTTGATAACCAGCTGCTTAGGGACTCCAACTTTTCCTGCACAACAGATATATGTGAAACCATTGCTCCTCCAAAGATTCATTTTTTAATTTTTAATTTTTTGCTTCATTATCTACTGAATAAACATTATAGGATATTGCAAAAATTACCTTGAAGTTTGACCTAATTTAAAAAATATATGTATAAATCTTCCAAAAAAAATAATTATAATGAAGTTTGTATTTTCTTAAAAATTCCCTCAAAAAAGGGTGTAATATGTAAAACAGAAAAGAAATCTAGAAGGTACTTGTTGGAAAGATGACTGGGTTCTTCAGTAATTAAACAAAACCTCGAGGGTATTTTTCGCAAATTAATCCAAAACATAAACCAGAAACTTAACAAGATCACAGCCTCCTCTTAACCAAGAAAGAACAAGCTAGATAATCCAAATCTATCCAAAGGTGTATGTGTTAAAGTACCATAAACATCTGAGAGATTCAGGTCAGCAACATCTTGAAGCATGGACTGACGATTGTACACTTGCTGTATGGCATCGGGAGGATCAAGAACTGTGACTTCAGGATGTGCATTCCGGTAATCCTTCAAAAGAGGTAGAAACTAAATGAAATGAGCCGACATGCATGTCCATACATCAATACCTAATCGACAAACACAACTCCAATAAC
>BMAC01000181.1:1073777-1141775 GCA_014905375.1 Phtheirospermum japonicum
GATGTAAGATAAATGGTTATAAATTTCACAAAATCAAGCACGAATCTAACAAAGCAACATCGAGCAGTGGAGTATGCATTAAAGGGTCAAATTATGGGGCAATCGAGTATAATTATTGCGGTTGTCTCATAGAAATTGTGCAGCTGAATACACCGGTCAAATGGAGAAAAACACACTATTTTCCACATGCGACTGGTTTGATCCAACTCCTACAGGAACAAAAGTTCATCCACATTATAAGCTTGTCGATATCAATCATAAATGTAGGTTCAATTTATATGAACATTTTGTACTTGCTGCCCAAGTTGTAGAAGTATACTATTGTGCGCACCCAAGTTTAAAACGAGACAAGTTGGACTGGTGGGCAACGTGTAAAATTAAGGCGAGATCAAATGTTGAGTTTATCGAGCCTCTAGCAGGTCAATCATTTCAAGAGGAAGCTACAGATATACGCAATCTAATTCAGCTGGACGATGTCGATTTCCAGTTGCACGACCCCAATGATAATGACGTTGTTGAACTTGGTGACGAGGTAGATGATGTTGCAGAAAAAGTGTTACTCGCTGACAAGACACAGGCGAAGATGAGTTTTGTGATAACTTTAATATTGAAAGTGTCAGTTCATATGATTAGTTTGGTTGAAATATATGTAAATTATTCATATTGTAAAATGCTCTTTTTTAACTAATTTATTTATGTTTGAATTTATTAAAATGTTGATATATAATTATATAGTGGTATTTTGTAAAATGCTCGTATTATATATACTTTTATCAGATGTCGGGAGGTCGTAGACGCGGATCTAGCCTAGGTCGATCGGGTTTGGGGAAAGTTAATTATTAGCTGATTTTGATGACGATTACGTGGGCATTGGTACTGATCATTCAGTGCCGACCACATATACCACCACACCGACACTGACATCGACACCGTCCGATGCTGGTATATTCCGACAGGACTTGGGCCACCACAGAGATGATACCTTATTTATATCCACCGGGAAGAAGTAAGTATACTAATAGTTTTAAAATTTTAATCATCGTTATTATTAAATTATATTTGTAACACAAACACAATTACAGGCTACATAGCAGGGACATCAGCCTGACCAAAATATTTTAGGGAGATCATGAGAAGGAGCTTCATCCTGCCGGGTGGCAGTTTAAGACAATCCCTAAGGAGACTCGTGCATTATGGTAGGACATGTTTCAGGTCATTATTATTTTGTATCCAGATTTATTAATCTTTATTATAACTTGAGAAACATGTATCAATTGAATTGTAATTATTATTTTGTTTTGTAGGAGATTTGTTATTGGGACACGGACCTGTATACTCCCACGGGATATACATATAACATTTCTCCAGAAGATGCAGGACAAGTATGGGAAGCGACTGAACGAGTATAAGCAGTGTCGTGATGCCATGGTGGTCGACCACTGAGATGAGTTGACGAGGGGGTCTGGAGGTAAATGATTCTGTTATGTTTTTTTATTAAATTATTTTTTTATTACAGATAGTTTATATCATCTTATATATCATGCATTTTCAATTAGGGCTTAGACTGTTGAGTAGGATAAGCTCGAGAACAGGAGGAGGTCCGAGCAGTGCAGCAATACAGTGAGTTTGAGCTACTACGTGAGCAGCAACAACTTAAGGCATAGATGAAAGCCCATATGGCCGAGTTGTTAGCTCGTTTCCAACACTAACCCCCGCTGCAACCTCCCCCGTCATAGGATTATCGAATATTTTTATAAAACTTTTTTACTAAACACTTTTGTTGAATAAATTTAATATTTAATAATTTAATAAACACTTTTTTTGGCTTACACACCAGTAACAATACAAAAAAAAAAAAAAAAAAACCATTCCTTCATACCTTCATATGATAACTTTTCCAAAAAAAATAATAATCAACCACCAGACAGTAACACTACAATAAAAATAAAAAAAAAAAAAAACCATTCCTTCATACCTTCATATGATAACTTTTCCAAAAAAAATAATAATCAACCACCAGACAGTAACACTACAATAAAAATATTACAAAGTATCAAATGCAGGACTACCATTCTAATGGAGATGGTGTATGGCTTGGAGTAATATTAAACCTAAATCATACTTTAGTCCCAAATACTAATCTCAATTTAAAGTTGAATCATAGCAACAAATTCCATACAAAGCCCAACTTGGTGTTCGAAATTATGCAATTCAAATTTCTCCTGCATATAATTATGCAATCTTAATCCATAAACCTAATTTAATAGGAAGTTTGTACATGTGCTCTTTCGGGTTCGTCATTTTTTAACGGTGCTTCAAGAAAAGGCTCCCATGCTTGCTACTTAGAGTAGAACTTTGCAACTTTACTACCAAAAACTTATAGTTTCAATTCCTGAAAGGAAGGGTGGTAAATCATAGCCAACACCCCAATATTTTTCCAGATTTCCTGGCTTTATTTCATGAATATTTTCGCGCCTAGTACGGAAATCAGTATTCAATCAAAGATGTCCGCTACAAAATCTTCAATCATCGCCAAGAAAATTGAAAATAGGAAGAACAAAGGATAGTACGGATTTTTTTTGACAAATCTCTAATAAGCACCCAAAAATAATTGCTCGTGGATTAACTGATCGAGTTCATCAATTGTTTGAGATGAGTTTGGGAATACATAATTTTCAATCAAAAAGGGATATCAAAATCTTTGATTCGAAGAAGAAATTGGGGACCGGTGTGTGAGAGGGGAAAATGAAGTTGTTGGTTATGATTGATTTTAGGTATTATAATTGATATAGGGGCACCACGAAACAAATTTTTATAATTGGGAAGTTATACTTATAGTTAGATTATTTGGAATACATTTTTTTAACTATTAACTAGTTGGCAGGGAGGAGGGCCCTACTCAACGAAAAGAAAGAACCTAATATTTTCTCTCAGCTGAAAAAATTTTCTAAATGAAAAGAAAAAATTATATATATACACACAAGTTTAGCACCCATGTATTACACGGGATTTATAAAAAACTAAATATGAAAAATATTTATGAAAACTATAAAGTTTTAAATTTAAAATAAAAATTGAAAGTATGTGTTCTCAACCCATGCCCTGTTCAGTTTATTAATTATTATAATTATTGATTAATATTATATTTTAATGTTTAGACTAAATTCATTAATAATTATATTTATATACTTATAATAATTCAAAAGATGTCTGATTTTCAACCCGTCTCTAATTTATATTAATTAATTATTATTAAATTACTTTATGTTTTATGTTTACTTTAATTTTGTTAGTAATTACAGTTACATACTTTGAAAAATTCAAAAGGTGTCATACTCTCAAGCCTTCTCGCATTGTTCCATTGTCTGATAAATATTAATTAATTAATATTATTATATAATTTTAATTTTTTAATACTTATATTGAATTCATTACTAATATTTAGTTATATACACTCCAATTATTGCAAATATATCATAATTTACATATATAGAATATTTAAAATTCCAAAATTAAATTATTTCGATTTTTATTATAATAAAATTTATTTAATTATTTTCATAATAATTTTTTTTTGTAATTAAAACTATTTCATATGTAATTTATATTTTAATTAAAATAATCAATTTAGATTTTTTTCTACTAATTATATATGACTTATTTATGTTATTATATTAGGAGTATAAAAGAAAATTACTGAATTAGACAAAATATATATTAAAATTTTTTTTCTTAATTTAGGCTAAATATAATAAAAAGAAAATATTAAATTAGGCAAGATACAATAAAAGAAAAATATTAAATTACGTATAAATTAGGCTCGGACGACACATAAGCAACCGAAACACCAAAAACTTTTATTATCCAAGCGAAGCATACGAAACAGACACATACATTAGGAGGATCTTGCATAAATATATACTTACTTACACCCGTATATTATACGGGATTTATCAAAAGATAAATATAAAAAAAAATTGTGATAATTATTTAATTTTAAATCTAAAATAAAATTAAAATAATGTATTACCAATCCGTGCTTTGTACATGTCTAATCTATTTATTGATTATTATAAATATTAAATAATTTTGTATTTGATGTTTAAATTAAACTCATTAATAATCTTAGTTACATACTTATAAAATTTCAAAAGGCGTCACAGTCACGTGTCTAATATCTATTTTATTAATTATTACTATTAAATCATTTCATATATCAATGTTTAGAATAAGTTCATTAATAATTATTAGTTACATACTTTGAGATATTTAAAAGATGTCATATTCTCAACCCGTGTCGCATTGTATTGGTGTTTAATCAATGTTTATTAATTATTAGCATATAATTTAATATTTTTATGTTTAGATTGAATACGTTACTAATATTTAGTTACATACTTAAATTATTGTAAATAACTCATATCTTACCTATATATAATTTGAAACTCCAAAAATAAAATTATTTTAAATATAATATCAATAAAACTTATTTAATTATTTTCATAATAATTTTTTTTTAATTAAAACTATTCATATGTAGTTTTATTTTAATTAAAATAACTAGTTTAGATATTATCTATTAATTATATATGACTTATTTCTATTTTAATCAAATGAAAGTATTGAATAAGGAAAAATATAATAAATGAATTAAATTAGGTAAGATACAATAAAAAGAAAAGTATTAAATTAGTTAAATATTAAGCTTGGATGACACATAAGCAAACGAAGCACCAAAATCTTTTATTTATCAAACGAAGCATACGAAGCTGACACATAGGTTAGGAGGATTTTGCATTAATATATATATATATATATATATATATATATATATATATATATATATATATATATATATAAGGATTAGGTTCAAATGAGAACCCCGTCATTATATGTGAAGCTAGGGACTAATCCTGGCCTTAGATCTAATATTGCACAGTGCAAATTATATGTCCAGGTTCATTGTGCTTTTTACACAGTACTGTAGTGCTAAAATCAGTCCATTTTTTTTAATTATATATATATATATATATATATATATATATATATATATATTACATTTTAAAACATGCAATATGTATCTTAAATTGTAGATCTTGAGAATGTGATTAATTTGATATATATTTCATTTAAAACGAATAAAATTTGAAAAAGTTATGGTTTTGTTGAAAATTTGAGTTTAATTTCAAATTTTGAATTTGCAGATTTATATACGAAATTTGCGATGCTTTTTGTATACAATCGTAGTGTTTTTTTTTCTTAATATATTGTGCTTTCTAAAGAACAATGTAGTGCTCTTTTGTAAACGTTGATATATGTCCAAAATACCTTTTTTAATTAATTAATGCTGACATGTCATGATCTCAACCATCAAGATTATCCAATCTAATGGTCAAGATGAGTCCCTAGGTTCACATATAATGACGGGTTCTCATTTGAACCCAACCCTATATATATATATATATATATATATAAGTTCTTACAAAAGTAAACTTAAAACCAAGAGGATTAAATTATTTGTACGTGAGTTTCCTACATAAAAGACTTAAAGTCATACTCCATCCATCCCACAAAGATCGCACATTTTCATTTTCACAAAAATTAAGAGAAAATAGTTAGTATGGTTGAAAAATTAAATTTACCAATATTTTTCAATTATACAATTCCTTTAAACTAATTACTCATTAATTGTTGATACCAACGTGTATTAAATAGGGTTAGATAAGTAAATGTATAAAATAAGTATGAAAAATTTGCTATAATTTACGACCCAAAAGAAGAAGAAGACGACGAAGAAGAAGAAGGTAAGTGTGCTATAATTATGGGACGGATGGAGTAGGTATTAGTCATAAATTATTAATATATAAATTTTCATAAAGAGTTTATTAAAGTTTGTTTTATATATTTTTGGGAGAATTCCCAACTAGGCCAATAACAAAAATTACTGACCCAAATAATCCAACCAAAAATATTCTTTACCATTTACTCACTGTTATAAAGATTTGGACTATTGTACCCCAATTTATCACTAACCCTGTCCTGTCCAAAAATAATCCCTCCTCACGTCCCGGTGCTCCAAATCACCGCCCGCAAATTAAGCAAATCAGATTACAAACTAACCAGTTATTCGCACAACCCAGTCAGTTATCCCACAGAGATTTCACAAAAATCAACAAGATTCGACCAAAATCCGGGCTAGAGTTTTCGTGCTCAAAAGAAAAATCAATCCCAGATCTTGATTTCGAAGAAAATGAAGCATGCGTTTCGGGAAAAATCCATTTTTTGGCTAGGGTTTCAAGTCAATTGAAGATTTGAGGTGGTACTGACCCATATCCTTGGTTGCAAATCGATACAATCATCTGTAGAATCACACAATTGAAGTGGGTCTGATTCGCTGATTCTCAACAATAACTTTCCCAATTCGTGGAATTCTGTACTATATATACTATTGTAGTCGCCCAGTTTTGAATTTGTACTTCTTGTAGCCGGAAAACGAATTGACCTCTACCTTCGGCACCAGCCAGTGAAGATGACCAACAGTTGTCCCCCTCCGTAAGTTCTTCTCGCCGTTTTTTTTCATCGTTATGTAGGTTTGTTCTGTACTAGTCACTTAATTCATCCCGTTTGAAGCAGCATAATATATGCCCAGTCCGTAATTTAATTTTCCATCGTGTGTATATGCAAATGAACAACAGGAGACATGTCGTTTTCTAATGCCCACTAGTCTATAATTTATAACTAGTCTGGAATTGGTGTTTCGTAAATCGCCCGGTTTGAAGTGTAGACTTTTATGCCGAGTTATTAACATGAATGCCACCGTATATTTGTTTATAGGGTTTTTATGAGCAAATTTTATGAATTCAAGTAAGTTCGGTTTTGCCCACAATTATGTAATTATATACTGGACATGTGAAGAATTATATGCCTAGTACGGCTAGTATAAATCTGCTCGGTTTCCTAAACAGAATGTAATTATGTACTGGGCTGTAATTTTGTACTTGGCTGTAATAGAATTCAGCCCGGGTTTAAATACAGAGTTATGTGACAAGTACATAATATTAGTTTCCTATGTAGTAAGAAAATAGGAGTGTATAGTATGGAATTATGAGGGTATAGTATTGAATTAATCGTGTAGTTTGAAATCATATATTTTCATCGTTATGTAATTATGTACTGGGCTGTAATTTTGTACTGGGCTGTAATTGAATTCAGCCCGGGTTTAATGCAGAGTTATGTGACAAGTACGTAATAATAGTTTCGTATGAAGTGTGAAAATAAGAGTTTATAGTATGGAATTATGAGGGTATAGTATCGAATTAACCGCGCAGTTTGGAATCATATATTTTCGCTATCGAATCATATGTTCAGTATGGAGTTATGAGTATATAGTATAGAATTATATCCCAACTACTTAAAATTTAAAGGTGTCTTGATAATGAATTGCAGGATATTCTTTATTCATTCGTCGACTAGCTAGATTTTTAAAATTTTAATTTTTACGATAACATATATATCTTTTTTTGGAATCGTTGCAGGCAGTTCGGGTCTTCGATGGCCGCGACGATGAGTGAATTCCAAGCACACGGCCGTGCTATAAGTGAAAGACATTTTCAAATAACGAGGAAAACACCTTTTTTCCTTTCGTTCGATTCCATCCATTCTGGCAAAATAAGTACCTTGGAAAGGAAGATTTGTCTAACAGCATTTGGTTTTCAAGTACCACTGTTATCCATTAGGATTTCCCATGTTATCTCTAATACATTACCGAGACATTGTGTTGTTATCTCAATATTAGTGGCTTTGGAAAAGGCCGTGTATGAAGACTTTTAATGCATATGGTGTTTGTGTCATATATAGCATCTATATATTTGTAGTTGCCTATGATGATATAATATTGAATAAAGTAAGAGAATAATGTTAATACAGTAAATGTTGATTTTGGTTGGTTATAGTGGTAAAAAAATGTCATTTAAGATTTTTAATTTAATTTTAGAATCAATTACAAATTGCACCTCAAAATAAGAATAAGAATATTTGTTAGATAAATACAAACTTTAAGAATGTGTTTGTAACATGTTAAGAGTCGTTATAATTTTGGAAGATAATCATTTGGTTTTCAAGTACCACTGTTCTGGTGTGTAACGCAAGAATACATGGTAAGATAGATTGATTGGTGTGAGAAGAAATTGAGAAGACTAATCATGGGTATATATGAGAAATTATAAGGGATATTATAATTTAATGGGCTTAAAATAACCTAAATGGGAATATAATATTTGATAGGATTATATGGACTAGTATATTTTCAAAAGTGTATTATTTTGGAATTTTCCCTATATTTTATATGTACAGATTTATTTTATATTTTTGTAATTGTTTTTCTTGTTTTCCAATTTTATTTTATTTTTCTTTGTTTTGGAGTGTTTTGAATTTTTACATTTACTTAATAATTTTCTAGAATTTAGTTCTAAAATTTTATAGTTAATTTAACTTATTTAATGAATTCTCTTTAATTTATAATATTCTTGATTTTTTTTTTGTTTTACATATTTCATATTTATAATTTAATTATGAGATCTTATATTTTATCTATATGATTTTGTAACTACATATAAGTGGAATATAAATTAATATTTATGAAGTTATATTAATGAAAATATTGAAAGATGAGTGGTAAACAATTACTCATTTTAAGTCCCACATCTGAATTCCCCCTCTAACAGGAGTGAAAATGATGATTTCATTAACTTTTACACAAATGTTCATGAATTTCACTATTCACACAACCACATATTTCTAATTATACATCATATTTATCATTATTTTACTATTTTTGTTTAAGTCAACGTTCATCATTATATTTTCATATAATATTCATTCATACTCTCAAATTTCATCAATTCTTAATTTCTATTACAATTTTCTCTAGCAAATAGAATTTCAAAAGAATTGATATCCAATTGCACCCTCATTCTTTTCTACAACACATACACGTGCACACAGAGAATCTTTTTTTAAAAAATAAATCAACCAAGTGTGTGTTTTTATTTATTTGTAATTCTCTCTTTCCCTCTCCCTGTGTGTGCGATGAAGATGCAAATTAATTTATACTAGTATTATGACACATTTCAATTGAAAACTGATGTGATCGTGCATATTGGAACAATACGATAAATGACACAAAAATATTATGGATAATTCACATATAGTACATTTTGATCAACATTAATTCTCATATGATCACTTAACTATGTTTCATCCCATTTAGGCAAAGTATATCTCATTACATCAAAATATAACAAAAGTTGTCTAAAATACTCTTTTTTTTTTAATCTATTTTCCTTTTTTCCCTTCTTTTTTAATATTTATTTTCTTACCCGTACCAAACCCTCAATTTTCTCCCTCAACCTCTCTCAGAAAATCTTTGCTATCACATTTCACTCTAGTAGATTTGAGAACTCCAAGCCGTTGTAAGAGGAATTCATTGACGAAACAAAACCACCATAAGTAGGCGAGGCACGAGTATCATATCAGCCACCGGACCCAACCTCATTTTTGAAATTTCCCCCAACTCCATATACGAAATCTCTCCAAACCCATATCTTGAAACTCCACCATTGAGGCTTTGACGATTGACCCGCGTGGAGGAGGCAAATTAACCAAAGTGGTTGCTTCATTTTTTCTACATGTGTGAGTGCATTTAATTTGATTGATGATTCTTTGGTTTCTTTTCTTT
Source organism: Phtheirospermum japonicum (assembly GCA_014905375.1). Taxonomy (NCBI): domain Eukaryota; kingdom Viridiplantae; phylum Streptophyta; class Magnoliopsida; order Lamiales; family Orobanchaceae; genus Phtheirospermum; species Phtheirospermum japonicum. Next base: position 1,083,514 of record BMAC01000181.1, read on the forward strand.
ATTTGTATTCGTCTTTATTTTTTTCCCTTAAATTTGTTGTTTGTAAAATATCAGAGAGGATTTAGTTGACAAGTGGTATAAAACTCGTCATGTGTTAAGATGAAACTTAGTTAGTATGATATTAATATTATATTGCACTAAATTTAACACTTTCGTATGTAAGCGAATTTTATATTAATATAGAATGGAATTCAAATTTAAGAAATAAATTTGAAATTCTTTTTTGTAAACTTAGTACGAATCATTGAAAAAGAATTTAATTGTTTGCAGAATGAATTTCAACATAAGTATAGAGTTAAGCAAATTAGTATGAAATTTGATAAAATAGTATGAATTCCACAATATAGTATGAAATTATGCGATATAGTATAAAATTCAACCGAAATTCATAAGTAGTATGAACTGCACGATGTAGTATAAAACTTTACGATGTAGTATGAAATTTGATCGGATTCGGCGACAGACAGTATAAAATTAACAATAAGTAGTATGCATTTTATTTGAATTAATTGTGTAAAGAAGAAAAATAATTGAAAGAAAAAATAATTAAAAATTTTGGTTAGTAAGAGTAAATTACGTAGTAATTTGGGTTAATTGAAAAATTAATGAATTAAATATGAAGTTGATAATTTCAAATACCTTTTGAGATAAATTGTTTGTCTTATGGAGTACATGGAAATTTCCCCAAAATATTATATGTAATTTGGGTTAATTGAAAAATTAATGAATTAAATATGAATTTGATAATTTCAAATACTTTTTGAGATAAATTGTTTGTCTTATGGAGTACATGGAAATTACCCCAAAATATTATATGGCATTTCCGCCACATTGAAGAATAGTGACATGAAAACTTAACGTGGCATGATCGCCACATTGAAGAATGGCGTGATCATTCCTAATAGAACAATACAACATATCCCAGTGACATGAAAATTACCATCATCTTCTTTTCCTCTTCTCTCCTTCTGTGATTAAATCTTCTTTGGTGGGTTGAGAGCTTATTTGTAATATTTCGTTTTATGATACAGAAGATCATTTATAAAATACAATTGTAGAGCATATTTTTTTTATATTACTCAAATGGTTAGGGGCTCGTGCCGATAACGAGTTATAAATTAAAGAGAAAAATAGATAGAATATACAAAAAGAATGAATTTCTCAAATGTATTTTCAATAATAACTGAAACCATATTTATAGAGAAACTTCTAATGATATAATCATAATTACATAATTTTATCAAGGATATTATAGTCATTCACAAATATAAAATATTCCTCGCATGGGTCGCGAGGTTCATAACAACTACTTCCTCCACTCATATTATCGGTCGCATTTTAGGAAATTGTTTGTCTCCTTCAATCCATTATTTTTATATTATCAAGAGAGAATTAATGTCACTTTTACATGTTCAAGATCAATTAAATGTTACTTTTCTAATTTACCGCTTCCTTGATTAATTTACATATTTTTAGTTTTTATATAAACAAAAATTTGATCCCTGCGTTGCACAGACATTTATTATTATTAATATTATCTTGATAGTAAAAATAGTTGATTAATATTGATTATTATAGAATTAAAATCATTACTTAAATCAATTATAGTTTGAATAATTAATAAGCTTAAATTGAAATAAGCTTTTTTCATATGTAGAAACCTATGAATTAAATAAATAACTTGACTGATAAGAATGTTATTATTAAAATAAATGTAGATTACAAATTATGAAGAAAAAAATATTATTTATAATATTCGTAATTTTGTTATAACATTTATTTTTACCATCGGCGATCGATTTAATTTAAGAACCGCACAAAACCTATTTAATTAACATTCTGATTTATCACTCACATTAATAGGAATCACCAAAAACCCACCTACATGTCCTAGGAAACTTCAACAGAAAATGTTATCAACTTGCCAATCCACACTTCAGAAGCAATGGTGAAATCCAAACTCTAATTGTAAGGGAATCCATCCGAAATTGATCTCCAATTTCTCGTCACTCATAGCTAATTGGAAAAATAAGAGCCAAACAATGTAATTCAAGACCTGCTCCAGTCTTTTTATAAGACTCGGTCAATATTTTATGATGATTGCAAACTTTGGAGAAAAGAAAACAGATCTTGTTGCAGCTCCAATTGGGTTTCTCTTGTAATCAGGCTAACCTGGAGGCATAGTTTTTTTACCAAATACCCCATGATTCTGCATAGAACAAATAAAAATATTAATAAAAAAAAGCAAGTATTCAACCTATATGAAGAACAATAGATATAATAACGAGGGAGAAAAGACTTTAATAACATACCAATCGGTAAGAATTAACCTTAATAAACCAATAGAAGAAAAAATAGTTATCAAACAAAAAATAGAAAAATTTTATTTTTGCTCCACTATATTGGCCACGTTCCATGAAATGTACGTGATGTTGGTAATTATCAAATAATGTCTGGTAAGTTGGCCAATTGATCAAAAAAGGTCCAAGAAAAGCCCGATTGAGCGTTTTTGCTGACGTGGCGTGATTCAATACTTTTTTATCATTTTTCTTTAATTTTAAATATTAAGTTGAAAATAAAAAATTGGGAAATTTTTTATTTTGATCCATTATATTGGCCACATTATAGAAAATGTACGTTAAATTGGCCATCATCAAATCATATCTGCTAAGTTAACCAATTTATCAAAAAAAGGTTCAAAAAAGCTTGATCGATTTTTTTTTTCTTATAACGTGGTATTATTCTATATTTTCTTATCAATTGTCTATAATTATAAAAGTTATATTAAAGACAAAAATGTGTTTTGCTCCCTTTTCTTTTTCTGTTTTTCTTTTATCTCTCCATTAATCAAATTAATAAAATTTTAATCAATAAGAATTAATATGAGTTATTTATAAATATAAAAAATATAATATAAATATTAAAAAATATATAATAAATATAGAAATTTTAAATTCATTAATAAGAGATTTTCTCATACATATTTTATATAGTTCTATTATTTTTTAAGATTCATTTTATATTCTTATATTTATCTCCGAGTTTATTAATTTTGTATTAATTAAAATTTTAATAATATAAAAATCATATAAATTATTATATTAACTTTATAATTTTTGAAGATTTATATTATATTTATATATTTATCACTGATTTTTTTTATTTCTTATTAATTAAGATTTTTATTAATTTGATTAAAAGAAAAGAAATGAAGGCAAAACAGGTTTTTGTCATCAATTTAATGTTTAAATAAAATAAAAATGATAAAATAATATAGAATCATGCCACGTTAGAAAAAAAATTCGATCAAAACTTTTTTGACCATTTTTTGATAAATTGGTTAATTTAGCAGATATGATTTGATGATGGCCAATTTAACGTATATTTTCTGGAATGTGGCCTATATAATGGACCAAAATGAAAATTTTCTCAGTTTTTTATTTTCAATTTAATATTTAAAATTAAAGAAAAATGATAAGAAAGTATTGAATCACGCCACGTCAGCAAAAAAGTCCGATCGGGCTTTTTTTGGACCTTTTTTTTTTGATGAATTGACATACTTAGCACACGTTGTTTGATGATGATCAACATCACGTACCTTTTTTTGGAATGTGACCAATATAGTGGAAAAAAATGAAATTTTCCAAACAAAAAAAACAAACAAAAAGCATCCTAAGGGAGAAATGAGTCAATAATATTCAAAATGGAATAAATAAGTTGACACAAATTTCATCGCAATTCTTATGGAGCAAAAGGCAGAGGGCCATTTCGAGCTCTACAAACACAATCCCCATGCGGTATTGGTAGTAATAGTTGAAGTGGACAAAGAGTTTGGTATGGATTTTGGTTATCCCTACTGTCTCAAACAGATCCAGAAAATCCACAACTAAGTACTAAGAGTTTAATAGGATTATTAATTGAAGCCGCGCTGCTTATGACCCGATTTCCCATGAGGTTGAATGTAGGAGTACATAATCATGGGAAGAATTTATATAAAGTTAATAACTTTATGATATTGGAACTTTATACAAAATAATCAATTATTTTCATCTTGGCATTGGTGAAACATAGCAAAAGAAAAAACATTTGGAAGACCATATAAGACATATCAATAAAGAAAATGCAGCTCAATCGAAGAGGTCATAACTCATAGTTCGACAAACTAAAAAAAAGAAACTTACACAACTTCTTGTCCGCCTACTTTAAAACCAGATCTATGTTTGCTTTATATCTTGATGTGTATTCTTATCTAATCACACATGTACAGTGTAAATGTAATGCACGATGATCAAGGTCGTATTCCACAAGGACCAAATTTCAGAATTTGACAAGTAATATTCTCAATAAGCTAGCTTTATCTAAACGGATGTAAAAGAAGATTCTTTTTTTTTTTTTGTTACAAATACAAACATAAAACAAACAAAATAGATAAACTGATTATAGAAATTACACCAATAACAATAATAATAAGAAATAAGAGAGGTATTCAAAAATGAGAAGGAGGTATTTCGGGGCTTAGAATTACAATGAATTTTCAATGTCTATCTTGGTTAATCACTCGATTATTATTATGATTCAATCTACTATAAGTCAATCACAAGTATAATTTAAACCTTCTCTCGAAGTGATGAAATCGTTGTTCCTTAATATGAGACGCATTGTCAAGATCACGCTTATAAATCCAGAAAGTTTTGAAGATTTATATGACTTCACTACTAATCTCAAACATCTCAATCTTGTTGATTAGAGTGTTTCGTGTTTGAAAGCCAAATTGGTAAACCTTATCTTTTGAATTATGATTCATCAAAACTAGTAGTTATAAAAAGGTTATTAATCGATTAAAACTATATAAGAATAATAGGGTGTCAATTGATAATGCAACGATGAAATCAAACACAAAAGTAGTAAATGGATCATACTCAAATGTAATACTTTTTCGATCAACCAAGTATTATTTTTGATTCAATTCAATATATTTTAATCACAAATGTAGTTTCAACCTTCACTCGAAGCGATTCAATCGTGGATTATAAATGTGAAACAACGTCTCTGTTTGAAATCACATTTGAAACTCTATAAGGCTTGAAATATTATATGAAATCACTTCAAATCTCAAATCTCTCAATCTTATTGATTAGAGTAATTTGAATTTAAAGTTCTATTAACAAACCTCGTCTCTCAATTTATGATTTGTTAAAACTAATAAGTACAAGAGTTTGTCAAACAATTATGCATGTATGTTAATCAAAAATTAAAAATATTGAAAGGATCATACTACAAAAGACAAGATAGAAATATCATCGAACACATGCTTTTCATAAGAAAAATTCAGAAAGATAAACCATAGGGATGATTGTGTATCCTTTAATCTTTTCGTTCTTCGTGTTTCTCTTTTGAACTCCCACCCAATCTCTCTATCTCACACTTTGAAAGTGTGTATTGGCTCAAGGGATGGAAACTTGATATTGGAGAGTGTCCAAGATGAACCTGGCCAGCTTCTTGGCCTCATTCTTTATACTAAAATAAAATGAAATACAACATTTAAATCGTATATGTAGTGGTTTCCGCACCATTCGCGACTCAATTCACGACCTAGAATGAGGTCATGAATGGTTGCTATGAAAATAGCCTGCATTAACGGGCTTAACTGTGCTTCTGGACTCCATTGACTTACTGACTACGTGCACCCTCTCCAATATATGCCCAACAATTTTTTTTCCTTCTTAACCTCAGTTTAAATTATCATTCTTTATACTCTTTAAAGTCCAATTCATCCAAGTTAGCTCCAAATCCTTGAATAATGACATAAAAATATCAAACACGTTATAACATCCAAATGATAGGAATTTAAGTAAAAAGACATTAATGTGTATAAACATTATTTGAAATCTAATTTAATAAGTCCTAATATGTACATACAATCCGTGTTTATCAATTGACAATTGACAAAAGTGATCCCAAAATGGAAATGGTCAAGATATTATAATTAACCAAATTACAAAACAAAAAATGTGTGTACTGAGTTAATAGAGATAAGAGAAGAGTGGGGTGAAGTGTAAATGTCATCGATGTATGCTACCACCATCAACTGCATCCCGGCATAAAAAATATGGTTTCAGGAGGAAGGAAGACAACACCTAATTGCCGAAGAAGTAGTTGTTTGATTTTGAGACCTTGCAGAATTTACATCGGTTTATTTGTTAGTATGAACTAGGTTTACTGTACCTTAGATGTTTATTCTTCAAAATGATCATTGTGGTCAAGAGATTTTTTTTATATACACATGGCATCATGGTGTCATAAATGAAAAGAAAGTTTACATATCCTATGGTGGTGTGGGAGGCTTTCAAAGTTTGTGCTTGATATTGGATCGAGCCTAAGTCATTAATCGAGCTATTCACCAACCAACCAAATAGCTTAAATAGATGAATAAATGAAAATGGCAAAAAAACAAACAAACTATTATTTTGAGTCAAATGACAAAAATCCAACCCATTGACTTTTCAATGGCCTTAATTTTATTTTTCCTACCTGCAATTACTTAATTACCTGCAATGGCCTTAATTCCTTCGTTTCCAATGTGTTTCCTTCTTCAAAATCACTCCATCCACCATATTCTTCCCTCTATCTCTCTACAACATCACACTTTCACACATCAACCCCCCCGACCGCCTCTTCCTCGGCTCGTCCCCTCCGTGATAAATCTCTTTTCTGGATATGTGGTATTAAGGTTTGGCACCGATCAATTCCATTGGGAAATTATTAGATCAGATGCACACCAAATCACGCAGATCCCGACCATCGACCACCGTTCCTCTATCTATTTTTCTTCTCATTCTAATTATATAATGGGGAATTTCAGATCTTATAATCTATCAGGTCTAGTTTAATGGTCGATTTAATATCTTGAAATAGATAATTTCCAAGATTTGCAATTAATATACGTATATACCCCTAGATCTACAAACTTTGTGCATAATTTGACAAGCTCATTGGATCTGTTACTTAAGCAGCATGAGGTATTCGAGCCTGAGCGTGAATCTGACGGTGAGAGTTAATTCTTGGCCCGTAAGAGAAAGATCATATTTGCGGCGGGATACAACGGTGGTGCAATGATGTTAAAAGTGGAATCTGAGCTGAGGGAACACTGGAGTTGAGTTACAGTTTGATTTGTCATTGTAATCACTCCATCAGTTTGCGGCGTACAATTGGAGTTTTCATTTTGCCTTTTCCTTATTGGGTTAATGAAAGTGAAAACGACCGATTAAGTGTTTAGGAAACATAGCACTTTCCCCTACATAGTTCACTTTTCCCAACTACTAAGGTGTACAAACAATTAGGAAAGCGATTGAAAACACGCACGAAATATATCACTCGCCCCGACATGGTTCACTCTTCTCAACTACTAGTGTATAGAAACAATCAGAAAATCGACTGAAAATACGCACGAAACATATCACTTGCCCCGACAAAGTCCACTCTTCCAACCACTAAGGTATAGAAACAACCAGGAAAGAAACACTCACGTAATATATCACTTGTCCCGATAGAGTTCACCTTTTCTAACTATTAGGGTATAGAAACCAATGAGAAACAAATTGAAAACAATATAAAAACACATGATTTGGAAAGTTTCGTTTCCACAATTATAAAGGTATAGAAACTAGTTGGAAACAAACTAGAAATCGTATTGAAACACATGTTTTTGGCAAGGTTCAATTTCCCAATTATTTGGGCATAGAACCAATTGGAAACTTAAAATAGAGCGCAATTCTGGAATACATTAGATAGTTTTAGAAAATTTTAAAATTTTTAGTTTTGTTTAGAATAAGAGGATAAATATGTCTTTTTCCAAACTTTTTTGGTTATTTTGGTACTTATCCCATGAATAAACTATCAAGTTGGCTGGTATCAAGCCAACCCCAACCAAACAGACCCTTAGAGTTACAATAGGTCTAATCAACAAAAATTAAACATGAACCCAATGACAAAGACAGCATGAAAAACTAAATTGGGTGTATACGTTAAAAAAATGGGCTAAGTCAACTGTATACATTCTCCTCAGTCCTAATTTATTAGTTTTACGATTAATTTCGTACAAATTAAAAAATGTGTAATTTATATAATTAAATCAGCAATTTAGTTAGTGCCTTCTATTTATATCATCTTTAAATTTATGAATGTGAACTAGTACCCTGCAAAATTAGTTTTGAATTAGTATATTTATTATTGATATCAAAACTTTCATTGCATCATCGATCTTCCATTTTTCTTAGATATACTAGCATTTCGAAATTGTTAATTAACGAAATATTTGTAAATAAGAAATTAAAAATATATTAAATATGGTAATTCTAACTATTTTTTGGAAGGACGAAAGATGAATAATGGACTAATTTTTATGAACGAAGACTTCCTTTCACAATATTTAAGTGGGATTGAGATGATGTCGGATTGAACCCCAACCTCGGGCCTAGATGAATTAATTAACACCACTTGTGCAACAAACCGTGTAACAAAAGGGAGAATATAAAAAGTCAAGGCACCAATAATGTAAATAAGAAGAGCCAAGACAAGAGCTTGGAATTCTTATTAATGGCTTCATCCACCACCACCGACCCATCCCCGGATGAACAACGCCAATCCTTCCCAAACTACCTATCCACAGTCAATGTGGCCAACTTCGTCTCCTCCAAGCTCTCCGGCGATAAGAACTCAAGCAACTACTTTCAATGGAAACAACAGATCCTCTGCCTCATTGAGAGCCAGGACTTGCTCCGTTTCATCGACGGCACAATCCCACCTCCGCAGCCGCCGCCCAAAGTTCCCTCCGACGACGACGGCAGCTATATTAATAATGTTGTGTGGAGAACAGACAGAGTGGTTAAAGGCTGGATTCTCGGCGCATTGGCCGACAACGTGCTTAAAAATGTGGCCAATTTTACTACTGCCAGAGATGTTTGGTTTGAGCTGGAGAAAATTTTCACTTCAACAGGCGCTGTTACTGCTCCACCCCAAACACAAGGTAAACTCAAAATATTCCTTTCTCGGTTTCAGAAAATACTCATATTTTTGTCACCCCGATGCTCAGAATCACTTTTTTTTTAAGGAAAAAGTAATTATTACAACTTGTAAATCCGCCGTGGAAGGTTTTGATTTATAAGTACACGCATTTTGAGTATTTTTTTTTAATTATTTTTTTCAAAACGAAAATAGTTTTTTTCCCCTTCCTATCTATCTTTAATGTGTACTTTTTTTTTTTTCTTAATTAAATTTGTATTTTATTTCTTATTTTTTTTTGTTAAACTCAACTATTTTAGTATATACATTTTGATTTTGAATTGAACTTTGCGAGATTGTTACCAAATTAATAATATTAAGCAATATCTTCATTTTAAATACCATTTTTTTATTGCCAATATTGTAAAAAAACTTTACACATTACTTATTAATTAAAGCATAGATTTCTAAGGCTCGAGACTCGACCCTGCCCAGCACATTTTAGAGCCTTGCTAACAAGTGACATATTGCGTCTTTTCAAAATTAGTTGTGGAAGATGAGTGGCGTGACTACTTGCCGCTGTATAGAGCTACATTGATGGGCGATTGGGACGCGGCCAAACGAATAATAGACAATGACCCAAATGCCATCAAAGCCAGAATAGCTTTCACCTTAGAAACATCTCTCCACATTGCCGTGGGCACTGGAAAGTCGATCCATTTCGTCCAAAACCTGGTGGACATAATGCCCGACGATCTGATAGGAGTCAAAGACGAGCTTGGGTACAATGCATTACACGTGGCGGCTCTGACGGGGAACACAGAGGCCGCAAAAATCTTAATCGGCCGACGCGCCGATTTGCTCTGCGTGCCCGACAATACTGGTAGCTTCCCGGTCCACCTGGCGGCCCTGTCTGCACACCGGGAAACACTTTGGTGCTTGATTTCCAAGACCAGTGATGATTGTTTCCCCAGCCCGTACCTTGATCAAACGGGCCTCAAGCTCCTGTGTATTGTAATTGACGCAGATATTTTTGGTGAGTATTTCTTCTGGTTTGGGCATATTATCATACACTTGGGGTGCTTATTTAATTGATGGCTGTGTACATTTTTTGGGGTAGATGTGGCGTTGTATTTGGCCTCAAAGTATTCACATTTGGCTACGCTGAGACTTGGAGATGGTACTTCTGCTCTGCAGAGGATCGCCCTTAAGGACTCTGCTTTCTCAAGCGGAGAAAGAAGCTTCAACTTTTGGGAACGATTCATTTACTCAGGTGATTCAGAACTCATTTTTTTCGTTTCTCATTATTTTCCTTATGTAACAATTTAATTATGTGCATACCCGCAAGTCTCTAGCACCAGACGTTCACCCTTTAAATTGAATTGCATTTTTAAGCTTTTGTGACCTAGTCGTTACTTGTTTTAACAAATGCTTGCTCATTAAAAATAACAAAGAAAAGAAAGAAAGAACCCTGTTGAATGGTCCAACACCTTTTAGTTTTATATAAAACAATTATTTTATAATATTACTAAAATATAATAAAGTGTAATTAACTTCTAAATAATTATTGTATAAATGTAAATAAAATAAAATATATATAAAATAATATAAATTAACAAAAAATAAGAAAAAAAGCCAAATTCATGCATGGAGGCTCGAGTGGATTATGGCGAATAGAACATGTTATGCTCTCCATATTAGTAATTAAATAATTGTTCTATATTATTTTATAAAAATGTAATAGAATGTAATTAAATTCTAAATAATAATTTCATAAACCTGAAAAGGAAAAAATGAAATATTATAGAATAATATAAAATTATAAAACTACAAAATAAAAAAAGGTTTTAAAAATGAGGTGTCGGTTCAAGAAATCAATTGAGAGCTTTCGTAAACAAAATATAAAATGTTATAATATAATTCTTTATAATTATCAAAACTTAAAATCTAAAAAAAAAATTGTATAATAAACTATTTTTAAATAGATATAATTATTTAATCAAGCTTTCAAATAATAATAATAATAATAATAAAAGTATTTCATAATATATTGATATTCATGTATAGTAGTATAATTCTCGTTAAATATATGTTACACAATTTTTCTCACTAAATATATATTATCATTTTTTTCTTTATTTTCAATACACAATTTTTGTCACGGTATATCACAGCCCGTTCATTCCTTGCACGGCTCGACTGAACTAGTTGTTTATCCATTTAGTTCCTCGCGCAAAGAAAACTCATCGTAGGAAACAGATATATCAGCAAGCACTTGAACTTGTGAAATGCTTATGCAAGAATATGGAGTCCTTAGATTATCGGATGGTTTCGGGAATTTATGTGGACGTAATGCTCACCGCAGCGCGTTTGGGTATTCACGAGGTCATTGAGGAGCTCGTGGCAACATTTCCCGCAGCGATATACTCCCGCAACTTCTATTCCAAGCAGTACATATTTCATGTGGCGGTCGAGAATCGTAGTGAAAAAGTCTTCAATTTGCTTTATCAGACGAGCAACCTTAAACATCAGTACTCGGACCTGGTAGATAATTCTGGGAACACTCTCTTGCATTTGGCTGGAAGATTGGCTCCCTCCCACAAGCTTAATCTTATTTCTGGCGCTGCTCTTCAAATGCAGCGCGAACTACAATGGTTTCAGGTACGTGAACTGATTTTCTTCCAAAATAATAGTTTGTCACTAACAATTCAATTGTGTATATAACATGATTTACTTTGGACGTTTCATGGTTGTTGACAGGAAGTGGAGAAATTTCTTCATCCCTATTCCCGAGAACGATCGAACAAAGCTGGGAAAACACCTAGGATGGTATTTACGGAGGAACACATGCAATTAAAAGCTGATGGAGAAAAGTGGATGAAAGACACAGCCACCTCATGCACTATCGCTGCAGCATTGATAGCAACCGTAGTATTTGCTGCGGCTATTACGGTGCCCGGTGGGAACCAGTCCGATAGTGGGTTCCCTTTACTTTATACACATGCCAGTTTCATACTATTCGCCGTTTCAGATGCCATTTCTCTCTTCACGTCCACAACCTCTCTGTTGATGTTCCTGTCTATCTTGACTTCGCGCTATGCAGAGCAAGATTTCTTGTATGCGTTACCCAAGAGGCTATGCATCGGACTTGTTACTCTTTTCATGTCCATATGTTTTATGATGGTGGCCTTTAGTGCCACAGTCTTTTTGGAATTTGGTAAAGCTGAGAAGAAGTGGATACTCATACCGGTGGCTGTGCTTGCTTGCTTACCGGTAACGTCATTCGTGCTTCTACAGTTTCCGCTTCTAGTGGATGTGATTTCTAATACGTACGGCCGTGGCATTTTTGGCAAGCAAAGCAATCGTCCGTTCTATTGATATCAAGTAAATGCAAAGAGAGGGATAACACACTCTTTTTAGTACCATTGAGCGGGTAGGGGTGAATGTGAAAGTATAAATGTTCTAAAGACAATGAAATTTAAACACATTATACTTGATCATAATTATTATATATATCATTATATATATGGTAATGCATTTATTGAATTATTATTTTGATTGTTTGTGATTATTCATATAAATGTTCCCGTAGAGTTAATATTTCATTGCTATGGTGAGATGTCAATGATTGAAAATTACTCTTAAAATAGCCCCGACTAATGATTATCAAGATTGAGGTATTGATAATATAATATATGTCGGCATGTGGTCGGCATGTGGTCTGCATTCTATTCTTAGAATGCACTTAGTCTTACGATTGCGAATAATAATATTTGTGATGGACACATGAATACTTTGAAGGGTATTGGTAAACCATACTGATAAGTTATTTATTGTATGTGTATAAACTTATTAGTGTATAAAGCGTGTGATAATCCTTCGACTTGAGGTCAATACGCAACTCGTTTACTGAGTGATGTACTTTTACCATAACGAATGCTTGCACTCCTTTTGGGGTAAATATGACTTGTGTTGGGTACATTACGAAATAAATGAAGGTGGTAGTTGAGCCAAGAAAGAATTCAATCCTCGATTGGAATTTCGAGAGGGATCACTCATAATCTCTATATTAGGTCGACTAAAGTCATTGCCCAATGCTAGAGACATATTTAATATAGTAGTTGAGTATGGTCTAGTTGTCGACTAATAAAGATGAGATAAATTAATTAAGCCATTAAGATAGATACTTGGATAAATCTTAAGCTTAATCGAGTGATTCAGAATGAAAGGAATTTCACCAAAGACTTGTATAAAGGTTATAATTCGCTGAGTTCAAGTGAATGTTATTTATATATTGAGTTCGTCCAACTAAGCCGTTTAAGATTTTTTTTTTGAATCATCATTAAATTGATGTCATATATAAAGGTTTATAGGGTCACACTATATGCGAATAATTCTCCGACTTAAGAGTGTATCAATAAAGTAATAAATATTCAATTTGGAATTGTATTGTTTAATTGATTAATAATTATGATGTTTAGTTTCTATTTTGATAGAAATTATTTAATTAAAATAAATTAAATTTGAATTTAATTATCTATGTTATATTAATAAAGGTCCAGCTCTAGCTAGTTTGTTTGGAAGCTTTGACACATGTCGCTTCTCACTCCCTTAATATGTTTAGAAATCTTCCATCAGCCTTTCCCTTTGTTAGGCAACCCAAGATGAGCGAAATACTTGATCAGATTAAAGGTCTGGATGCCTATTTCAAGAAGCTCATCATTGATTTCTTGGAAAAGCAAGAAAGAAGAAACTGAGGAAAGGAACCGATTTCAACCAAAGAAGAGTACCAACCTATACAAAGGGCCAAAATTATTTTGGGAACATGTATAGGACAGTCTCTTTTTAGGATAGTAGTTCTCTTATGTACCTAATATAAATATAACATGAAGTCATAAGTTGACAAGAGAGAGTTTTTAGAAAATATCATAACAAAGCTCTTGATTTTGAGATCGAGACTTCCTGAACTTTCGTTAGATTTATAAGATTTTTTTCACAATAGCAATACACTGAAGTTGGATCTTGCAGTCGGAGAATTAATTACGTGGATACCTTAGTATTGAACTCGAATCAGGATTTACTGTAAGGTTTTCATGTCTTCTCTTGTTTATTTATTATATAAATATATTCGTTCACAGTATGGATCTGTTGGACCTAAAATTTTTTTGAACTTCCGCTGCATAAGCATAGTGTTCGTCTTTACGAATTCCAACAGTGGTATTAAGCTTAATTGATTTTAATTTGAATAAATGATTGATTAAAATAGTTTTAATTAATTATTTTCTTTTTAACTTGATTTGATTAAATTATTATTATTGAAAAAAAGGAAACCAAATCGAAAACTGAAAGCTGAAATTGGATAGGGAACGTATTTTCGCCAGCAACGGAGAACCTCCAGCTATTCAACGGCCTAGGCGCCGCCGGTGGCTGGCGCAACAGACTGCTGGGTAGGCGGCGACTTCCCAAACGACTGCTGAGTGGTGAAAGGCGACGGCCGGCGACTCCCGTCTACGCAGGTCCATTTCCGGCGGCTTCTGCTGCCAACGACTTCTTTTCTTCACGGGAAGAAGTTTGGCGTCGGCAGTGATGGCCGACGAGACCTCAATCGCAAGCCCTAAATTCAATTTAGAACTTGGGTAAAAATTTAAGAATTTGATTTAGTTTTGGGCTTGATTATAATTTTAAAAATTTATGAAATTATAGAATTGCTTTAAATTTTTTCGAAAACTGCGAAGCTGCTCAAGACTTTTTAGAAATTGCGCAGACACCAGAAACTTTCCAGAAAAGTGTTTTAAGCCCAAATGGCATTTATGTAATTATTAAAATTCTCAAAAATTGCAGAAAGAACCCTAAAACTTTCAAAAAATTATTAAGGGGCTGTTTGGATATGCAGGAAGTTTTGAAAAGTTGTATTTTCGCTAAAAATATTTTAAATTATCTTAGAAATTAATTTTAAAATTTGAATTAATAAATTTCTAAATTAGAGCAATTTTAAAATTATTCAAGAATAAGAATTAAATTTGAAATTTAATAATTTCTAAATCTAAACCTTTCAAATTATTTAGAAACAAGAATTAAATCTGTAATTTAATAATTCCTAAAATTAAACCTTTTAACTAATTTAGAGATCGGATTAAATTTAGAATTCAATCTTTCTAAATTTAAATGATTAACCCATGATTATTATTATATTATTTCATTATTTGATTAAGTGAATTAAATTAAAAGTTTGAATTTTAATTTAATTATGGAATTGTTCCTCTACTTGTCCTAATTGTCTATGTGGCTCGTATATTACTTTTTAGTATAGAGTCCGCATATATTGTCTGGGTAGGCGACGCCCAGTATTTGTCGGACTTTTTTCTTATAAATTGTGGGTAGGCGGCGCCCAATAATTACTTACTGTTCATTTGAATCTTATTAATTGTTAAATCCCGATAAATATTCTCCAATAAAATATGGGTCTCATCTTGGATGAACGCGCTGTCCATTATAATTGGGTGAGTACAAAAATTTTTTTGTCCATGAGCATTTGCACCCTAGTGCTTGCTCCGGTCGACGAGGTTAAGGCTTACTTATAGATGCATATGTTTGCAATCGCGTAATAGGATTGACTTACTTAATTCTTTCTTGTTGCCCTGGCATCAGAATCAACTAAGGGCGTAAGATCAGATTAGATTCGATAGACCAAGAGTCATAATTGACTATAATTGGTTTGGACACCTATCATTTGTGCTATTGTGGTCATCAGCCCTAGTAGAGGCTGCAATAGTAGAATATGGATCTTCGCTCGCTATGATCATATTTGATACGAGTCCGTATTCTACAGTGGGGTCGTAGAGTATGTTAAAATAGTGGGAGATAATTATTAATGTCCTTGTTAATCATCCCATAATTGTGATCATAGGAATTAGAGTTACAATTTTAAGTTCTGCTCTATTTATTTTCTCAAGATTAGTTAAGATGTCGAATTCATAATTGAAATGCTTGGTTGAAACGAACAAGTTGACAGGACTAAACTTTATGGATTGATTGTGCAATCTGCGTTTAGCTATGAGGCAGGAAAAGATTGAGTATGTGTTAGACACACTTGTTCCTGAGATTCCTGATAAAAATTCTCCAGAATATGCCAAGTTTGACATGGATATTCATGGGAAACATAAGGATGATGCAACTTCGGCACAGTGTATCATGTTAACTGCAATGACGAGACAATTGAACACATGACCCCTTATGAAATGTTAAAGCATTTGGAGAGTCTCTATGCTTCGCAAACTCAAACTATGGAGCATGAGTTGCTAAGAGACCATTTTAAGTGCAAGCTTCATGAGGGGGGGAAGGTGTTTGAGCATGTCTTGAAGATGATAGGGTTGATTGAGAGTTTGGCTTCGATTGGAACGAACTTACCTGAAAATATCTCAATTAACTTGATCTTGAATTCACTTACTGTTCATTTGTAAACTTCATTGTGAATTATAATATGAACAACATGAAATCGAAGCTTCCCGAGCTTCATAACATGCTTAAGACATATGAGTCTTCCACCTCAAAGGACAAAGTTGTACTCATGGTGAGTACATCTGCTAGATCTAACCTGAAAGGTAAGAAAAAGAAGAAAAAGAAAACTAAGGATAGGCCTAAGCCTATGGCTTTGAAACCAAAAGGAGGTGCTCATCAGCAGCAGTGTCATCATCACCATCGTCATCAGTAACTATGTCAGCGTCGTCATTTGCGCCATCTCCCCCTTTTTGTTCAGAAATCAAAAGGGCCTCCACTAACGAGGTTTGGAGCGCTTGAAACTGAGCAATTTGATTACCAAGTAAGGCAACCTAGGCCCGCACCTCTGGAGCCGCAAAATAAACCGTGTTGGAACCGGTATTGGTAACATCAGAACCATCACCAGAAGTAACACCAGCTCGAGTGGGAGCCCGCCATTGGGATATCGACAACCCGGGCCTCAGTTGTATGATGGCCTCGCAAGGAAAATAAATCTACCTCCCCGGTAAACACATCATCAGCACTAAGTCTAAAACATCGATATTCAAGCAAACTAAAGATGAGAGACGGAAAACAAAGAGAAGAGACAGCCTTGGTCGTAGCCAATAGAGTAACCACATCAAACACGTGCTGGACAAAACTAAACTTTATTCCCCGGCCAAGCTTGTACAAGAACTGTGCTTGAGGTCGCATCACAACCACAATATTCTTTGTAGGCACCCAGTTAAAAATGGACACCTTATGCAAGACGGAGTAAAGGGAGGAAAGACATGTGCTGGCCAATTGCTCACGCCACTATTTCAGCAGCCCACCAGACAAAAACTCGATGACCTCATCCATGTCATCAACAGTCGAGTCACCATGATACACCTCAGTCCTAAACATCTCATTAATCAAGTCAGGAGTAAAAGAATAAACCTTCCCTCGCACAAAAACTTTCCCAAAATCCATAGAGGTGGGATCAATAGTAGAAGGCAGCATATTTACATAAAACTCCAAAACAACATTTTGGATAAAAGGCATTGCAGTCGAGACAGTGGAATACATACCCTGATGCTCGGAAATGAAACCAGATTTTGCCATTTGAAGACGTCCACTGGGACTCGCCGTTCATCAATCATGCCACGGAGACGATATTCTGAAAATAGCTTGAACCAAGCTTTTATTCTCCCCAATTATATATATTTTAAATTAAAAAAGTCAAGCTTACTCGCAAGAGTACGAGGACACTTGTAGGGTGGAAAGCTGACTTGAATCGTCTCTCAAGGACAACAAAATTTGGGGTCTTAGAAGTTAATAAATAAAAACGTAAATATTTTTTAGGTTTTGTTTGAAAGTGATTAACAACTAAGGAATTGAAAAGCAAGAGCATAAACTTAAATCCTAATTAACCAAACCAAATTTACCGACTTGAATTTAAAAGCGTAGAGTTAACCTATCTTAAGAGAACTAAGTTTAAGATCTAATTAATTATCTAATAGTGACTTACTTAAGATTCGAAACGCAGCGATAACTTAAATTCGAATTGACACGTAACAAAACTTCAATTCATAAATAAAATCAAATAACTCAACTTGCATTGAACCTAAGAAGCATGCATAAACTCAATTAATCCTAAAGCAATTACTAACCCTAATTACTAAGTAATGATCTAAGCAAATCTTAATTAAATCGTAAAACGCAGCAACATAAACATTAAAAAACCAACGCAATTAATCCTAACACATCTACGAACTTGCATGAAATAAACAACTATCAATCTAACGAATCCTTGAATCTTTAGATGCAAAATAACATGAATTAAATCGCATGAGTATTATTAACCAATTCAAGTATACAATACTCAAGCTTAAACATGAAAAACGTAATCTAAATAGAGAATTAATAACATAAATCGTTCAGCGAAATCAATATCCAAAACTAAACTTAAGAACATAAAGTAAACCTAATTATCTAAATCTTAAAAACTAAGGATCAAACTAAGAAAACAAGTAAAAGTTGTAGAAAAATTATTGAAACTAATAATAGCAGAAAGATCCTCGATAATCCAAAGAGAAAATGATGTAGATCGGTCGAAAGCAGTTGAACGGCGTCAAACGGGCTCCGGAACTCGTCGTCGTCGAATCCTTGATTTTCTCTTCGATCTCTGCATTTTGATGTTAAAATCCGAACCTAAACCCTAGGATTATGGTTATGGTATGGTTTTAAGGTCACAAGCATGCCTGGAACTCGGATTAATGCTTGGTATTTATAGATTTTCGAATTCTTGGACAGCAAGTCACGTAAGTCGGTTACTGGGCCCGATAACGGTAGCACTTAGCTGTAAAGGGCTACCGCTAAAGCTATCATTAATGTCTCTGTTGCCTTCTAACGGTGATGATAGCGGTATGGTGTGTAATCGTTAAGCCTACCGTTAGGCTCTCAGTCCACCTCTAGCGATTGGGTTCGCGGTATAGTTAACGGTGTGGCAACCGCTAAGTGTAACGATGACTAGCGGTAATGGCTACCGCTAAAGCTAACTATTAGCTTTAAAAACTTGCTACTTCTTTGCCGGAACGCTCGATTCTTGTCTCTTAATCATCAATCTTCATCTCGTACGTGCTGAGCTCCTCTGGTTACTTAGATATAAGGTGAAAAATTGAGAAAATTCACCTATTTGCATAAACTAAGATCAAAATACGGTAAAATAAGCTAAAAACACAAACATACAAATTTAAGCTTAATTTGCCCAACTTATACAAAAAACACTAGGAAAAAGTAACTAAATCACTAATAATAATGAGCACAAATACGTGCATAGCTCCTCGGCTTTGGGAGTCAAAAATTTTGAGGAGACTGGAACCATGTCTTCAATCTCGACCTCTTGAAATACTGATTCATCAGAGGTAGCAGAATCATCGGACTCAGCTAAAGAAATCGGTGCACTCGCAATTGGAACATCGTCATAGTCAGATTTGGAGGAAGAGACTGGATCTGCAATGGGCGATGTTGGTATCGGTGATAAATCACCAGACCCAACATTCTTTGGCATAGCATCCAGATGATAACCAGTCCTCTTGGCAGCCCTGGACCTTTTTTTTTTCTCCTCATGGCAGATAAATACTGGAAAAGAGAAAATGCATCATCGGATTCGGAGGAGTAGTTGAACTCATATTCAGGCTGAGCCAATTTAAATGGATCCAAAGGGGGATTGGCAACCAATGGTTGGGAAGAACTTGCAACCTCTCTGGTGAAAAAGTCAATAACCTCGTACGGGGTTTTAGAATAACATGAATCAGTAGAGGCAGGTGAAAATTTGATGGACTTTGGCGGATTCTTCTTCTCTGCTAAACTCACGATTTTCTTCTGACGTGAAGGAAGTCGAGGAGTAGAGGTGGTCGGCGGTCCGGAAACCGTGTCAGGTGGCGCATAATCCTCGTCATCTAAGTCCGTCATGAAAGTAACGCCCTCAGTCAAACTTATGTGCTCAAGGGGCACATAATGTCTCGCACCATCTTGAATCTTCGGAATAGCTGCTGGAATCGGGCCCGGAGGTATATTGCGCAGCCGACGTGAATGTTTCAGAGTAGAGTTTCCAACCGGACCAAAAACCTTAGAAATAAATGACCAGTCGGGAGGGTTGTCCACATCAATTTTATGGCCTTGTTGCCCGTGAAAAACTTGTTCCTCCAGAACAGCGTCGGAGGCCACGACGACTGGAACCACGTCGTGAGTACTGACTGGAGGAGAGTTTGCCGTAGTAGTTGTAGTCACTGATGGGTTTGGTGGTATACTATCACCGATCTCTTCATGGATATCCAAGCGAGTGAACCTTGGTAGAGACGCTGACACCTGTTCACCTGGGCATCGCACGCTATCCGGTAACTCTGGAATTCTACTCGGTGATGAAGGATTGGACATTCTACAAGGATATTGAAATAGAAAACACAAGAGAGCATAGATCAGAGAGAGAAATTGTGAAAGCCGTCTGATTTAGTGCCGTTAGGAGTGAAATTGCGAGAGAGAGAGACGGTTAAAATCCCTAGCAATATATTGGGAAAAAATGACCGTTGCCAGGAGGGGGAGAGAGAGAGAGAGAGAGAGAGAGATAGAGAGAGAGAGAGAGAGAGAGAGAGAGAGAGAGAGAGAGAGAGAGAGAGAGAGAGAGAGAGAGAGAGAGAGCAGGTAAGAAGAAAAATAACCACACTATTTTCTCAAATACCATAATTAAGCCCCAAAAAGATTTCTTTCATTGCACACCCACCCACTCCTCCTTAAAATAGGCCCCACGATCTTAATCCCACTAAGCCACTATCTCAATTTTGAAAAAAAAAAAATACAAATCCTAACTACATATATGTCCGAAATAGAGCTGGATTAGTAAGAACCATCAATATAGTCGAATATTTTCCTAGCAATGAAAACTTTCAATCTCCAAATTAACCTCTTATTACCTGTCCAATCCACTGATTTTAACACAACTGAAATACTTGGTTAGCAAGATTCAAAACTTGATCAAGAGAATTCAAGGAAAAGACACAAGCACAAGCAACAGAACACAAAGCAAAACGGCATCTTCTCAAAGTATGAATGTCTTAATTGATGCCTAAAAATCATGACCTAAAAAGATAAAAATACATCAATTGATTTAGGTGACATGATCAGTGTTGCTTTTTATGTGATGACATTATAACCAACATTGCTTCAGTGAAGTCAATGAAAATAGACCCCTAAAACCAAGTTAATGACTACATTAAAATCACTCAAGAGGGTGAAAATTAAAGATTGGCTTTTTGTTAATCTAGATTATCTTCATCTTTTTATAGATTTGAAGAGAAATTATCTTAGAAATTGCTTTTAACACCCCTTATTTTTAGACCTGGGAGAAAATCAGTTTCTGCGGGAAAGTTCATAATCACCTACTAGAAGAGGTTAGACTTTTTGTCACCACTTTTTATTACAACACATGATTTTTCTGCACTTCAATCAGACCCAATGCATTCACTATATGTATGAAGAATTAAATAAAAATGCATGCAAAATTTACAGATGTCACGACTGATGACATTTTAGGTGTCATGACATCAAACCTAACATCGACCTATACAATGCACATTCCAAGATATCTTCTCAAATGAGAGAAGGTCTATATATCCAATGCCTTTGTGATGATGTCAGCAAACTGATTAGTTGTTCCTATATGCTCAAGACTAACTATCTTCATCTCAACCAAGTCTCGAATGAAGTGGTACCTTATGTCAATGTGTTTGATTCGAGAGCGTTGGACCGGATTTTTTGAGATATCAATGGCACCGAAATGATCACAAAGTCAGAATTCTACTATGTAGACCGTAGTCCTCTATCATTTGGTTTTTATCCACAACAACTGTGTACAAGCACTTCCAGCTGCAATATACTCGGCTTCAGCTGTAGAAAGAGAGATGCAATTTTGCTTTTTACTATACTACGAGATAAGATTATTACCCAAGAAAAAGCAACCCCCAGTAGTGCTCTTCCCATTCACAACATCCCCAGACCAATCCGAGTCCGTATACCCCAAAAGTTCAGTACTTGTTTCCTTAGTAAACCAAACACCCAAATCAGTCGTACCAGCTACATATCCAATAATTCATTTAACAGCCTTTAAGTGTGACTCTTTAGGGTTGGACTGGTACCTAGCTCAAAGATACACACTATACATAATATCAGGCCTGCTAGCTTTTAAGTATAAAAGACTTCCTATCAGGCTTCTATATAAGGTGTTATCAACACTAATCCCAACATCATCTCTAGACAGTTTCTTGGTTTTCATAACGCTGTTTTTTTATGCGTATCATTCTCTAACCCAGATTTCTTAACTATATTCTTAGCATATTTGGAATGGGAAAGAAAAATACTGTCATCTAGTTGCTTGATTTGCAAACCAAGAAAGTAAGAGAGATTACCTTCCATGCTCATCTCGAATGTGTCAGACATTGTAGTTATAAATTATTTCACCATCTGCTCATTAGTGGAACCAAAGATAATATCATCCACATAAATTTGGACAATTATAATGTGCTTGTTTGATTTAAGAAGAAATAAGGTTTTATCAACTTCGCCTCGTCTAAAATTTAAGAAAAGTAAGTGTTGAGTCAACCTTTCATACCAAGCTCTGGGAGCTTGCCTTAAACCATACAAAGGCTTTTTTTAATTTTAAAACAAAATCTGGTTTATGAGGATCAACAAACCTTTTAAGTTGCTCAACAAAAACTTCTTCACTTAAAACTCCATTAAGAAAAGCACTTTTTATGTCTATTTGATGCAGTGACATTTTCATATAACAAGCAACAACAAGTAAGAGTCTTACTGATTCAATACGAGCTACTGGTGCAAGTTTCTCATCGAAATCGATACCCTCAATTTAAGTGTACCCTTATGCAACCAGGCGCGCCTTGTTTCTTACCCAGCCTCATCTGTTTTATTCTTGAAAATCCACTCGGTACTTGTGACGTGTGAATTTTCAAGACAAGGAACCAAGTCCCACACATTGTTCTTGGCAAATTGATCAAACTCCTCTTGCATGGCCTTTATCTAAAATTCATCATTCAGAGCATCCTCTACACGTTTTGTCTTTGTCTTGGAAAGAAACAAAGACTCTCGAATTTTTGAGCAATTAGTAGATAAACAAACATACATGACCATCTCTTTGAAACTTATTTGACGCTTCCTTGTACTTATTTCATCGAGATCTACAATTATCTGGTCCGTAGGATTTTTCCTCTGAATTCTAAAGGGAATGCCCCTCTGATGTAAATCAATCTGTTCACTTGGATCTTCATCATCCGATTCTGAATCAGATTCTGGAACCGTCTGTGTTGGTGTTAAGTCACCAGAACTGTCATCACCTGCATGTTCACTTTCAACACCTGCAGGTTCATCTACACCAACCGTGACATTATATTGAGGATTATAATCATAAACCAAATCATCGTCCTCGGTAGGTTTAACTCCACTAATCAAATTATCAAACTTGACGTTAACCGACTCAATCATGCTACGTGTCCTAAGATTAAATACTCTATATGCATGACTATTTTGATAATATCCCATGAAAATACACTTATCACTTTTTGTTGTCGGAGGTCCTCTGGCCAGTAAAGATGCAAGCATTGCTCTCGTCATAAACTTCACACTTTTCATGAGTGAACTTAACACTGAAACCACCATCGCAAAGTTGGCTAATGCTTATCAAGTCTGCCATTAATCCTTCAACAAGTAACATGTTCTCAAGCTTTGCAATACCAGGAACATGAAGAGTTCCTTGGCCAATGATCTGGCTATTTGCACCTCCACCATACTTCACTTTTCCTCCTTGAGATTTGACAATATTCAAAAAGAGATCTTCCGAGCCGGTCATGTGCTTAGAGCATCCACTATCGAAGTACCAAGCTCTAGGAATGTGAGACTTCGGAGAGGAATAGATCATGTTGCACTCGATCTCATTCTTTCTTACCCAGACCTGTTTGAACTTGGTGTTGGTTTTGGTGGTAGTAACACGAAAACTATCATGGGACTCAGCAGCCATCTTTGTCCTCTGAAATGGCTTTTTCTCGTCAACTATCTTCCAGCAGAAAGGTCGAATGTGTCCTGAATCACCACAGTGATGACACACATACTGTCTTCTTCTCCTCTTGTGGCGTTTGGTCAACTTCAGTTTTGGCTTGATTCTAGCGTTTGCTGATTATGCTTGTAACCAATCCCGTGTTTCGATGATTCTGGGAAACTCATATCCAGAATTTTGTCAAGCTTTGATTTTCACTTATTGATTTTTTTGATGGTTTCTTGGACCTTTTTCAGATCAGTCTTTACACGTTCTAGCTCAGCATCTTTTTTGGTCAGTGCTAACTCCAAACAGACAATGGTATTGAGTTGATCATCCTTTCCGTGAGTAAGTTTGCCCATCTTAATCATACGAGCCTTGACTTTGAGTACTTGATTACCCCAGTTGGCAAATAATTCATCATATTCAATTCTCAGCTTCTCGTACCTGTCAAGTTCAATCCCCATTCTTTGTTTGCCACGGGCTTATCATATGCTCTCGAAAAGTTTTATGAATTTTTTATTTTTGTGAGTTAAGAGTTGAGAAATATTTTGTATGTAGGGATTTTATTTTCTTTTATTGTGCACATTTAGTTAGACATCAATTTCTATAGAAAAACTGACAATACTTTAAACCTACATTAAAGGCAAAATTTTATTGTAGTTTTCGAAAGTTTATTCTTTAAAGACTATTTTATTATCTTTTGATTAGTGAATAAGAAGCAACTTCAAAAGTTTCAAATAAATACAATAAAATAGTGGTTTGTGGGTTGGTCAAAAGAATGCATAAAGGTTTAAAAATAATTTGGTTGAGAATCTATATTATAAGGACTTAGTTTTACAAAAAAAAAAGGGTTCTTAGGTTAAGGTGAAGTATAAAAAGTCTCAAATCTTAATTGTTAGGATAATTGTATTATCTTTGTACGTTTGTTCATATTATAGGCACTTATCCAAATATTTATACCTGACCAAAGAGCCTACATTACAATCTAAATAAATACCTATTATGATTCTTGTCATTCGAAAACACCTCGTATGGGGAGATAGACGATTTGGAAGCTTGTTTTAGAGTTCATGCATTGATATGATTTGAGCGTATGCATGTCCCATCTTATACACTTATGTGATTGAGCGAAATACTTCTCATGTAAGGATCATTGATCGAAACAGGATGATTAAAGGTAAAAAGAGTGTCGTAATTGAATTGTTGATTTTGCATTTATACTTTGAAAAATGATACTTATTTGTCATGTCCACACTTGTATTTATTTTTTTATCTTTTTTCTCTTCGAGAACGAACAAACCCTCAAGTGTGGGGGTATTTGATAAACACAAAACTTGCGTACATATTGGAACTTATTAAATTAGGTTTCAACTATTGTTTGTACACTTTTAACGTCCTTTTACTTTAATTCTTATTATTTAGGCGTCATTACGTGTTTTGTATTTTTATGTTATTTTTATAGGATTTTGGAGATGAAGTGGGCTTCAATGAATCTAAATAATGATGATTTGGGTTGGGGATAAGAAGAGGAAGAGTCCATTGGGTTAAGACTAGAGCGGGCCCACAAAATAATTGAGTTACCGAAGTCCAGAATTACAGTCGGGAACCCATTCACGGTCGCGACTCAGCCTGTTACTGAGGGCCATTGTCAAGGCAAGCAGTCGCGACCCTATTTGCAGCCGCGAACGGATCAAAACAATTACAAATACGACTTAAATGCTGAATTTTGTTATTGGGCTATAAAAGTGAGGCCAAGAAGCTGGCTAAAATCATCTTGAACACTCTCCAACATCAAGGTTCATCCCTTGAACCAAGAAACAATCCCAAAGGGTGAGATGGAGTGACTGAGAAGAAGTTCAGAGGAGAAACACGAATAACACGTAGATTAAAAATCCACAAATATCCAAGGATTTATCTTTTCTTATTTATTTCTTATGAACAACATGTGTTCAGTGAAATGCCTATATGAATGTTTAATCATATCTAACCAATTTCGTCATATTCTGGGTTTGGAAACAATGAATAATTGACATTTTGATCTTTCTTTCAATATGTTTTGATATTTATTTCAACTAAGTATGATCCCTTCAATATTTTTTATTCTTGAATTATATATATGCATAATTGCTTGACAACCTTTAATTATTATTAGTATTAACAAATGATAAATTGGGAGACGAGATTTGTTAACACAACTTAGAATTCAAAACACTCTAACCAATAAGATCGAGAAATTTGAGATTAGTAGTGATATTTTATAAACCTTTCATGTTTTTGGATTTCCAAATACGATTTTAGATGGAGACATTATTTTATACCTAGAATTAACAACTTATGTACTTCGAGAGAAGGATTAAACTAGATTTGTTATCAACATATATTGAATTGAATTATTAACAATACTTAGTTGACTGAAAAGGATTTACATTTGAATGTGATCCCTTTACTATGTTTATATTTGTATCTTATCGCGGCATAACCGATTGACAACTATTTGTGATTACATAGTTGTAAGTTTGTTGACAACCTTTTATAACTACTAACATTGATTAAATAGAATTAGAGAGATTAGATTTATCACCTAGGCTTTCAAACAAGAAACATACTAATCAAAAAGAACGGGAGGTTTGAAATTAATAATGAAATCGTATAAATTTTAAAATTTTCTCGAGTTTTAAATGTTATCATGACAATGCATCTCACAATTAGAATTCATGGTTTAGTCACTTTAAGAGAAGGATTAAACTAAAATAGTGATTTACTTATATTAAATTGAATCGCAACAATACCTGACGAATTGATTGAAAAGGATAACCATAAGAGTTCATTATAACCCAAACCCAGAAATATCTTTTTTATATTTTGAATATCCCTATCTTACATTTTCTTTTATTCATGATGAATTGGTATATATAGTTTATATTTTTATGTTCGTCATTTGTAACGACACAAAATACAAATAATCTTTTCTATTTTATTTAGATAAAATTAGTTTATTGATAATATTATTTGTTAATTTATAAGATTTGAATTTTCGGTGATTAAAGTTGATTTGGTATCATTTTCTACGTTAATTGCTTTGTTTTCTTGGTGGTCAGGGGCGATGTCTTTAAGTTAGTGGGAGAACTTGATGAGTTTGAGCAAGATAGATTGTTAAGTTTGATTCTCTTTTTGTTGGGAGTTGGAGTCGCACTGAATTGTTAGACTACTGTTGATTCTTATCAAATTTCAAAATTATGATTCTTCCGGTTGATTTTCTAGGAGTTGAAGTGGGAAGAGCAGAATTTGGTAATTTAATTGTAAATATCTCTTTTGTGCCGATATGATTGTGATAAGAACCAACTTCTTGATTTATTCAATGTAATTTTCTTAAACTCTACTTTTGATCTTTTCATTTCTGGTGTGTCTCTTACAACGACATGTATAACAATTATCTGGACTGCTTTTTGAGATGGCTGAGGTAAACTTGCAATTACACATGTTCTGTGATAGATTGTCTTTTAGTACGCATATGGAGTTCTTTTATTTTTTTTTAATGTGTGATCATGTTGGTTGATGTGACTAAAAAGTTTGGTGTCTCAAGAATAGAAAGTGCTAATTTTGAATATATAGTCAGCGACCTGATCAATCTTCAGAGAGCTCCTAGTGACATGATTGATCCCTCCTGCAAAATAAAACCCAAATCAAGGCGGTGGACGACCCCAACGTAAGCCCTCCGATACTTAAGTCAGAAAGCGCTCGAGTAAGATATGAGAGTTAAACGTAGGATGTAAAATAAACTTAGTGAGAAAAGAATGAGGTTTGAGTCCTCTTTAAATAGCGACCGACTTATAATTAGAATTTCTCCTATATGCTAAGTTTTCATAGATGTGAGAACTCTCGCTAAATTATCGGAATAGTCATGGGCTAATAACCGTGTTCATAATTGTAGTCCGCCGGGACCCCATAAAATAATCGGTAGCAGCCCAACAGGGTCCGAAAACCATGAAGCCCAGCTCTCAACAACGAGCTACCACTTGGTGCCGAGATGGTATAATAACGCTTTCCTCATAAGGGCTCGCCACTCTTATATGGGAGGTCGCCAACTCGCCCACCTCCTAAAAGTATTGCACCTTCTAGAAATGAGGTCGCTCACTAAACCTGCATAAGTACCTGCATGCTTGCCGACGTGAATATTTGATATCGTATCAACTAGTCCCTCACATTCTGATTAGTTGAGGTAGGAAAATGATTAGAATGTAATCATGAGTTAACCCCAAAATTTAATTCGGTATGTCTCTTGGTAAAAGCATAATTACCCATCAGCCATCGCTTCACATTTAAGAACATTAAATAGCACTTCTGCAAAATGTCGGACACGCGCCAACGTCCCATTACCTCGTAAATTTTTTAATCCTATGGGCCAAAAACAAAAGGCCCACAATTAACCCTACCAGATTTCCGCCTATCGAAAACTCGACCTGTATTTTCAGCTTTTTGTGCCGCTCCCTATACATGGCACCCCTTCACCTTCAGCATACACATTTACACAAAAGCAAAACACAAATCTACGCCATTTTCTCCTGCAAAAATACCTTTAGATTTCTGCCTAACTCGCGAGTACGACCAACTTCACCAGATTCATTAATCACCATGATGAGAAAGTCTTCCTAATCCATTGTTTCAATTATTTTATTTCCCTATAATTGCTATCTGAGTGTGAATTTTCTTCTTCTTCTTTTTTTAACAATGAACATAGCTCCACCTACCTCGGATTCTCAAAACCCAAATTCCCCATTCTTAGATTAACCATCTAATACTGAATCAGTAAAAATTCCACTCAAACGTCGGAATAGAAAAAGAAACACACCTGCACCCCGACTCGATCTGATTGACGAACCGAAAAAGGATATCCATTGGACCAAACTTGAGGCTCAATCCATAGCCTTAATTGAAAACATCCCTGAAGAAATCCCTTTAACACAACCAGAGATGCTTTTAACTTCTCAACCCGATTTTTTTTTCACCAACCCTGTAACCGTAGTACCATCGTCGGCCCACGCTGACCTGTCTTCTCTCCCATGAGCTACCAAAAGAGCCACGGACAACCACTGGGTGCTACCTGATCGAGAAAATCTTGAAGAGTTCAAAAAGAACCTCAATCTTCCTGAGACTGCAAAATCAGTCCATCTTGAAGCCGGACAGACTGACCCAAACTATCCTCCTCCCAATCATATCACACTTTTTTACGAACTCCTAAGAGCGGGATTCAGATTTCCCCCTCATTGGCTTCTAATTTCCATATCAAATAAGTACAGAGCCCTCTTTTAAAAATGACCCCTATTTTCATTAGATTCCTAACTGGGTACACAATTTTGTGTACATACCGTAATGTATAGCCCGACCTAGGTTTTTTCCATTTTTGCTTTCAACTAAAGCACCAAAAAGGTTCTTTCTACCTTTCTTCACGCTAGAAAATGCGCTTTTTTGTGAACCCATTATCCAAAGTGCACGAATGGCGAAGTAAATCCTTTTTTTATCCATAATAGCGAAACCTAGCCATTTCTCACCGAATGGAAAAACTCAACTCCTGAGCAAGACGCAGCATCCTCTCCTAAAAAATAGCCTACCCTTTATCAACAGTATTTTGACCTGCTTTTTGAATAGAGAAAATGCCCTTATAATGTGATGAGACTCACAGAGTGGGAGAGGGTCTATTCCTTCGTAGGGCATAACCAGCGACCTCTGAAAATGACGAGATCTGAATTTGGTAGGTTTTATCATATTTTAAATCCCTTTTAATGCAACCTTATATCACAATAGACACTAATCTATATTTTTCTTATTGTATAAAAAACCATTGCTAGGTGTAAGTCTTCGAGCTCAAAGGAAGGAGTCACCATCCAACCTGATCCAAGACCTGCAGTGACGTCGGCGACCCGCACTCCTGTAATTGATGTCAACCAGGAGGCAGAGATTGCCTTAGATGCTAGAAATAATCAAGAGGAGCCAACTGATTCTGAAGATCGGGCGCCACTGCGAATTATGCTAGCAAAAGGGGAAGGGAAGAGGGTAGCTCGCAAACAGACTCCGACACAACACACGCCTCCAGCCCCTAAATGTCGTCTCACTTAGAAGGTTTCTACTTTGAGTCCCCCGGATCAGGAAAAAGGTCCCATTCAATGCCAGGGTGCTGAATAGATTCAATCACTACTCAAGACACAGATGTGGACCCAGGTGACTTATTTATTCTGATATTATCATGTATGCACCACCGTAATATAATCTTTGTATTCTCCTTACTGATATATATATCTCCTAACACAGCTGCAACCTTGGATGGCTTCCCTGTCAAACCACTGAGAATGAATTAAAGAAAACACGCAACAAGCTGACAGCTTAGATAGAAAAGCAAACTCAACAGCTATCCTTAACACAAGGAGAGCTGGATGAAGCTCGTCGATAGCTGACACCTCGAGAAGAGGAAATAAACATCGCCAAGTGGTGGCTGACAGCTATCCTTATTGGCGGTTACGCTTACGATTTCGGTTCGAACTGTGGTCAACGGTTAACCGAACCATTGACCGCCGGTTCGTGCAAACCGTTGGACACGTCTAGTTTCAGTTAACTGGTTCAACCGCTGGTTTAACCTGCCGATTACCGATTTAACCGTCGGTTAAACCGCCAGAATTCCTTTTTTTTTAAAACTTCGTTTAACCGGCTGTTATAACCACTAGTTACAGTTAGAGGTTAACCTTAACCTAAACCATCGGTGGCCGGTTGACGGTTACGGTTTTAACCGAAACCGGCGGTCAATGGTTAACCGTAACCGGTCAACCGATTATTAACCGCCGGTTAGGCGGTTAACCTTAATCTAATTAACACCTAGTAACATTAAAATATCAGTTGTGAAATGCCTTTGTTGGGCCATAATTGGCCATACAATGTTGAGTCCAATTCAATAATTAAAAGGTTGGATCAAAGTGATAAAGTCCAATAGAGATTAAATTGGGGGCTCGATTTGAGTAACGTTTGATGGGGAAAATATTGACATTTGAGAAGATTCTAAGGTTGCCTGATTATATCATATTTCACTTAATTATACTCATTAAATCATTTTCGGAGATAAATAGTAGAGTAGATCAATGGATGTATAAGTAGGGTGGGTGTATGGTTCCTTCACGACACTGTAAATATTTCCTAAAGTTTGTTTGCACTTAATAAATTATAGGATTAACTCAAGTTTGGTCTTGGGTTAAATTCATGATTCAGTTCGGGACTAACTCCTTAAATTGGGTTGACCTTTGATAGGATCATAATTATTCGGGATCATAATTGTCTGGTCTAATACGTGTTTTGACTTGACAATTGAAAATGATCATTTTCAATTCATGGACAAGTTATATAATAAATATTGCGTCTACTTTAAGAATTGGATAAAATTTATTAAAGTGTGAATTTTGGGCTCGATTTACCTGGGTTTAAAAGTTCTATAAATTTGTAAGTTCATTGTTTGGGTAAAATTTATAAAATTGAATGTGAATTAATTTAAATCGAATTTACGAACTAGGTCTTGAAATTTAATATCAGCTTCTCATATCACTTTAGTTTTCCGGTTGAGGCAAATGTGATATTGTTGGTCAAATAAAGTGGATAGTGAGATAGATAATCTCATAATGCAAAATGATTATTGAGTTGATAAATTCAAATAAAATTTGAAATGTCAAATGAGTTTTATGAAAAGTTATAATTATTGGGCCTTTGTGCTTATTAAAATGAGAATTCTAACCTTTCGAGGTTATGTTACAATGAAGAATTTAGTAATATTTTAAGCGCAAGTATGAAACTCTTGTTAAGAGTATAAGAAAGTATTGAATAAAATGAAAAAAAAAAACTCAATGATTTATATTTAAATGAGTGGTAATAGAAGATGTTCTTCTACTTGACCACTTTGAACCTAAGCACGGTTCTTGCCTAAAGATTCTCTAAATTAAATGAGAAAAGATAAGATAAAATTTGAATGTATATGAAATGCTAATTTCTTGTGTAGAAATTATGTCAGGAGTAAACCATTGTAATGAGATGTTAAAACGAAATAGTTTGATCATTAAATTCTTTGTAATGGTTGTTGAATCAAAATTTAATAAATCTAACAGTTATTCGATTAACTTATTTGAGACTTGTTAATTACTACACTCCATGTAGATTAATTAACTTGAGTTGTATATTAATATTTCGAAAAGACAAGTGTAAGGCTTGTGTTGAAACTATTGAGAAACAGTGAACCATTTGATTTAATTTCTTTATGGGTGTTGTTTAAATATATGGTGGAAATGTGGGGGGAGTCTTGCTAAATTTGAAATATTTACACCCAAACTTTGATTGCAAGGTTTTACTTATAATTAAAGAATGTAAGAAATAAGAAGCCCATGATCATATTCAAACATTTACTCTATATCATTGTTGACTACGTGAAGTCAAATAATAACTTAACTAATTCATTAACCAAATGTTAAATCGAGAACTAGTTGGAAAGTAGTAAAGAGAAATTTGACTAAAGTCTTTGAAAAATGAGTTAATATACAATGAAAACTCAATCTAAGTGACTGAAGATCCCAAGATCTAGGCACTACAAAAAAATAGGATTTTACCGAGGGAAAAAAACCTTGGTGTAGATTTGTAGGTCTATGTTTATCAAATAAGTATTAGTAAATAAATATTAAGTCTTGTGTTAATAACACAAGAATTGACACTAAACAGTATTTAAATAATAAGCAGCGGAATAATTAATAAGAATAAAAGAACACATCAAATTAGTTTCATTCGTAAGCAACGTGCTTACGAACTGGGTATATAAACTCGAAAACTATATCACTACAAAATCATAAAGTAATATTTTGAAAGACTAGCATCAACACTTGATACTAATTACTTGTAGCCACGCTATGATAATATTTCTCCGTCGGTTATGCAACTTCAAGGATATATGAATCGTGGATCGCAGCTTCAAGACTTACTTGTACTTGTGTTCCCTTGCGTTTTGTGAAACCTGCTGCGTGAAAGTCGTGGTCCTTTACACGGCTAATTCTACTCTTAAATAGACAAGAGTCTCAACATTTTCTAACTAAATATAGTTTCCTAATATTTTGGGCCCAAGAAAGGAAAAAATAACAACAAAAGGAAAATAAGACAATTACCGTGAATAACATTCCCAACAATCACCCCCTTTTGTAAAAATAAGATTAAGCATGAAACAAAGCACAAAAATAAGACTTAAAATAAAGCATGTGTAAAACTCAAAATCAAGATGATCCAAGAGCCGGTCTATGATCTAGATGTGTCACTCATCGAAATTCCATAGCCAAATCTTAAGATCTAACATGAAATCAAGTAGCTAAGAGAAAAAGCATAATATGAAGAACAAAGCATGGAAATGAAGAAATAGCATGGAATTAAAGCATAAAACATGAAATTGAAGGGAAACTTACTTGAATTAAGGAATGAAACAAAGCTTGAATGTAATTGCATCAAAGTAACAATCCAAAGGAGTATTTGGATTCTTCTTAGGCTTACAAACCCAAGGAGGTGCTTGAAATTAAATCTAATCTAGAAAAGGAAATTACATCAAAGCTTGAAATTGCATCTCAAACCTAAGAGAGAGAAATTAGATCTTAAAAACTAGAGAGATGATTTTTTAATCCCAAACCCATGCTTGGGTTGGGAGAAAAATGAGAGGTGTTTTACAATATGAAAGATGAGTCTCATTTATATTACATTTAATTGGGTTTAAATGGGCCAAAATAGCCTTAAAGGCTTGAAATTCCCG
Organism: Phtheirospermum japonicum; assembly: GCA_014905375.1. Classification (NCBI taxonomy): domain Eukaryota; kingdom Viridiplantae; phylum Streptophyta; class Magnoliopsida; order Lamiales; family Orobanchaceae; genus Phtheirospermum; species Phtheirospermum japonicum. The sequence goes on from BMAC01000181.1 coordinate 1,117,380, forward strand.
GGTTTGACCAAGTTTGACCCGGAGGCACCTTCCTAGACCCTTGGCTGGCTTCTTGGCACATTTTGGCTCGATATGCTCGAGGCTCGACCATGGCTCGATGTGGCTCGGCATGGCCGAGCCTGGGCGCAGGATGGCGGTGCGCGCGGGCGCTGGTCAGGCGAGGCTGCGGCAGGAGCCTTGGGGCGAGTGTTGGCGGGATGGCGCCGCGGGCGCGCTGGCAGGCTGGCGAGGCAGGCGCGGGCGAGACGTGGCGAGAGGCCGCGCGCAGGCGCGCGCGGGCGCTGCTGGAGAGTGCTGCCGGGCTTGTGCGGGCGCTGCTGGGCGGGAGGCGGCGCGAGCGGCGCGCGGCGGGGCGCGGGTGGCGCGAGCGGGCGCGAGACTAGGCCAGCATTCCAGAATGTTTGGGCATTTTTGAGCCTCTCTTGGCCTGAATTTTGGTCCTCAATGCCTTAGCCTATAAATAGAGATTTTGAACATAAAAACCCAAGAATTTCACCAAACCTCAAGGTAATTGAACCAATTAAACCAAATTAAATATAAAGTTGGCAAGAAACACGAAAAACAATAAAACAAGAAAAACGACCTAAAAACCTAACGAAAAATGACTCAAAACTACTAAAATCAATATAAAAATCTATCTAAAAACACGAAGAAAAACYCAACAATTACATGCAAAACAACTACCCCACACTTATCGGTTTGTTCGTCCTCGAACAACGAAAAGAATRGAGAGTGCACACGCAATGATCATTGTGTAAAACGAGAAACCTRTGTGCTTGTCCTTATTAATACAATGATAATATCAACATAAACTCGCTATCGTCAAGCATTGCTCGTATTACTCTCTCTCAAATGCAAGCCAAATCGATGACTTCCTCTCCAAGGGATTTTTGAGGGTGTTCGCTCAAGTGTATATAAGACGTGTTTACGCTCAAGTCGGTCAATACATGCACTTTGTCAAGATTTCACAAATTGGACGCTCAAAATTGCTCATAGTACATGATRAAACAAGAATCGATAGAGGTCTTTATTTTTGGGTTGTAATGTTGGCTCTTTGGTAAGGTATGTAGTTTTTGGATATAGTGGCTAACACACGATCAAACGCGATCAATAACACACAAAATCCTAATTTATAAAACCCGAAGCTTATGGTCGCTTCACCCTTCCCAATTTACCAAACTTTTCATTCGAAACCCTTTCGTACACTCACTTTCCCGACTTTTATTTCTCAACACTTAGAAYCTTTTCAAATTTGCTTCTTTTTACTAAACTTAGCCTTTTTGAAGTAGGCTTTATACTTGAACGCACGCTTTATCACTTTTTGTGATTTGTGTTGGAATATTTTTCTTTTTTTTTCTTTTTTTTTTGTATAAGCAATTCAAAACCCAAAACCCACAATCGATTTCCCTCACATTTCTCGTCAACTAACAACACACTCTCTCACCTCACCAACGCGAAGATACAAGAGCTAAAATCGAGCTCGGCTAACAAGAAACGGGATAAAGGCTCAAGGGGGCTCATTTGGGATTTTTAAAGTAGCTTAAATATATGGATATGGCCGGAACAAGGGTGATATATGTGCCTCGAGATCATTTTCGAATTAGATCATGTACGAGCAAAATCAAACCTCCTCAATGCAATTTCCATAAAAAATGCAAGCAAGCCGATAAATCACACAAGGATATTCACTAGTTTGCACCGAATTTGGGAGCGAAATCAAAAGAGCTTTTAGAGCGTTGCAATCTTTTCACGAGAAAATGTTGATTATATATATATAGGAGGGTTTGGACGAAGCACAAAAATTCAACCCCTTACACAAGAGCCATAAACATGCAAAAACCCGACAAGTAAACTATTCAAACTTCCAAGCACGTGGAGTTGTTCAACAATGTAATAACGACTCAAAAGACACAAAATCGACTCAACCATATAAATGCACAAGTAGTAAGCGTCACTTCGCCAAGGCTCGAGTTAAGAACAACAAAACATGCTTTTCAACACCCGGACCCTAACCACCTACCCACTTCACACTTAAACCATGCGATACCCGCATTTTAATGAACCAAGTAAAAGGAGGGGGAATAGAAACTTCCTCAACCAAGCGAGTTTTGAGTCGAGCTCGGTGGGGTCCACCTAGTCATCTAAGCAATCCAATCAGAAATCAAGCATGGCTAGCATCTCCCGGCTTCATGAACGCTACTAACTTATCAAATCGCCCAATGGTTGAAGTTGAAAAAATAAAACCTAGAAAAGAAAATCACACAAAATCAAAAACACAAGAAAATATGTACATGAACTTCAACAAAATATTTTTTGTTTGTTTTTCAATTTTTCAATTTTTTTGGATTTTTGGATTTTTTAATGTTTTTGGATTTTTCAATAAAAGAAAGAAAGAAAGAAAGAAATGGAAAGAACTTGGGTTGCCTCCCAAGAAGCGCTTGTTTTACGTCACTAGCTTGACGTACTCCCTTTTGGTCAAGGCGGGAAGATAATGGGTGGGTCCAACAAAATAATCTCCTCCTTGTCGGGAGGATCCATTCCTTAGAACGTTCCTGGCGTATTGCATAACTCAAATAAGATCCGCCAAATAGCAAACGTTCCGAGCGGGCAATCGACATTCGTCTCGGCTAGGTCCTCGGGTGGAATGGTGATCTTAAAGTGACCCGAAGACTCATCAAAGAAACGATAGGAGTAATGGCCGGCTAGCTTCTTCAACCTTTGATCGACAAACGAGGGAGGAAAATGATCTCTCTTGGTAGCCATTCTTAACTTTTTAAAATCGATCAACGTCCTCCATCTCGTCGTAGCCCTCATGGACAATAATTCTCCTTCTCCATCCTCAAGAACTAACAAGCCACTCGTCTTGGGCACCATGTGAATGGGATTCACCCACTCACTCCCGGTGAGTACGAACATCAAGCCCTCCAACAACAACCTCCACATCCCGACTCTCATCATATCATCAAAACTCAAACTCAAAGAACTAACTCCCTTACTCACTCCCGGTATCCAATCCATAGCACCCTTAAGAATTGTAAATCCTTCAACCATCCTCTCCTCTTCAAATCGGTTCGATTTTTCCAAGATGATAATTGGATTGTCACCTCTTCCTCCTCAAGATAATCATCAAGCTTTCCATTCCCATCATCAATAATCTCCACCCCAAGCGAGTTTTCAAACTTCTCAATAGAATCGACTCCCAACCTATCATCAATAACCCCCACCTCCCCCTCTAAAAATCGTCGTTGCCCTCAACGACACATCGAGACTCATCTCCACACAAAATGGGGTCGAGTAGAGGCACAACGGGCTCATCGAGAAGAACAAGGGGCTTATCCTCACAACATCCCTCCACATCGACAACCGGGCCAACCTCCTTCGGTGAGACAACCGAATCAACTACCCCACACTTGTCAAGGAAAGTGACCGGAAGACTAGACGAAGGAAATTGGTCCACATGATAAGTAATAAGAGGATCGTGAGGTGGCGGGGGAGTAGTACAATCGGGCCCCACACAAGGAGGAGTCGGTTCCGGGATAGACATTTGAGCAATTCGAGCCTTCAATGTTGCTATTTTCGTAACCAACTCAAACTCCTTCGAGGAAAAAGCCATGTTCACGTCATTAGCACACGAGTACATTTCTTGAGAAGTCTTTGGCTCGGGAGGTAGGGTAGGACCAATCACCGGGATAGTCGAATGACAAGGGCCCACATGAGGAGTAACAACCGGATTATGAGTCGTCGGTGGAGTAAAAGAAGGCGGAGCACAAGCGGGTCCCTCTTGATATCCATGGTCTTCATACTCATCCTCAAAACGGCAAGAGTAGGTATCGTGACCACGCGATCCACACCATCCACATCCCAAAAACGGTTGGTTAACATCCCCCATAGTGCGGATGGAGGGGCCACTTATCGCATAGGAGCTCGGACCGCCAAACGACTCATAATCCATATAGTAAGGATTTGAAGCACCATACACTCCGGAAGAACCATTCATATCCACGATGCCACCAAACCTAACATGGTTTGCACCATGCCCTCCCATGTTGGGTTTCCCATAACCATAACCACCATTGGCAACGTGGTTTGCACCATGCCCTCCCACGTTGCCAAATCCATTATACATCCTCTCATTCCCAACATGGTTTGCACCATGCCCTCCCATGTTGGGAATGTATCCACCATAGCTATACGAACCTTTGCATACTAAACAAAGAAATGTCAAATAACAAAGAAAGCTAAAAACACAATGAAACTACAACCAAATCGAAAGCCTTAACAAAGCCGAGTCGCAACGGCGCCATTTTAAGTGTATATTTTCGTGGTCATATTTGAATATTCAACGTTCATTGGCTCGATATTATCGGAATTCGATTCAATTGAAGTATTCAATGTGTTTCAAGCTTGGAAAAATAAAGGAAAATGAAAATAAAGCAATTAAAATAGCTAAACTAAGCTAGGAATTGAAATAACAAGTTGGTAGGATGCCTCGTCGGATGCCTCAATTGAAAATGCAAAGCAATAATGGAAAATAAGCAAGAAAATGCATTGTTTTCACCGAGTACAAGCATGCAAGCACAAGGTACAACAATGCATAAAAACTCAAATAAAGCAAATTAACTAAAATTGAAAGCATGGATAGATAAAGCAATGGAAATTAACAAGAAAGTTCAAAACTTTAAGGAAAATAACAAGCAACAAAGAGTAGATCTAAGATTAAGCATGAAACAAAGCATAAAAATAAGACTTAAAATAAAGCATGTGTAAAACTCAAAATCAAGATGATCCAAGAGCCGGTCTATGATCTAGATGTGTCACTCATCTAAATTCCATAGCCAAATCTTAAGATCTAACATGAAATCAAGTAGCTAAGAGAAAAAGCATAATATGAAGAACAAAGCATGGAAATGAAGAAAAAGCATGGAATTAAAGGCATAAAACATGAAATTGAAGGGAAACTTACTTGAATTAAGGAATGAAACAAAGCTTGAATGTAATTGCATCAAAGTAACAATCCAAAGGAGTATTTGGATTCTTCTTAGGCTTACAAACCCAAGGAGGTGCTTGAAATTAAATCTAATCTAGAAAAGGAAATTACATCAAAGCTTGAAATTGCATCTAAAACCTAAGAGAGAGAAATTAGATCTTAAAAACTAGAGAGATGATTTTTTAATCCCAAACCCATGCTTGGGTTGGGAGAAAATGAGAGGTGTTTTTTACAATATGAGAGTTGTAAGTCCATTTATATTACATTTAATTGGGTTTAAATGGGCCAAATTAGCCAAGAAGCTTAAAATTCCCGGGTTTGACCAATTTTCGACCCGGAGGCACCTTCCTTGACCCTTGACTGGCTTCTTGGCACGTTTTGGCTCGATATGGCTCGAGATGACTCGACCATGGCTCGATGTGGCTCGGCCATGGCCGAGCCTGGGCGCTGGTGATCGGCAGGTTGGCGCGCGGGCGCGGGCAGGCGCGAGGCTGCGCGCAGGAGCCGGGCGAGTGTTGGCGGGATGGCGCGCGCGGGCGCGGGCAGGCGCGAGGCTGCGCGCAGGCGCCGGGCGAGACGTGGCGAGAGGCCGCGCGCAGGCGCGCGCGGGTGCTGGCGAGTGCTGCCGGGCTTGTGCGGGCGCTGCCGAGCAGGTGCTGCCGAGAGCGCCGGGCGGCTGGCGCGAGCGGGCGAGCTGCGCGCGCGGGCGCCGGGTGGCGCGAGCGGGCGCGAGACTAGGCCAGCATTCCAGAATGTTTGGGCATTTTTGAGCCTCTCTTGGCCTGAATTTTGGTCCTCAATGCCTTAGCCTATAAATAGAGATTTTGAACATAAAAACCCAAGAATTTCACCAAACCTCAAGGTAATTGAACCAATTAAACCAAATTAAATATAAAGTTGGCAAGAAACACGAAAAACAATAAAACAAGAAAAACGACCTAAAAACTTAACGAAAAACGACTCAAAACTACTAAAATCAATATAAAAATCTATCTAAAAACACGAAGAAAAACGCAACAATTACATGCAAAACAGTACCCCCAGACAAGAATTTAAGGACCTCATTCATATCATCAATAGTAGCGTCTCCATGATAATCCTCGGTTCCAAGCAGTTCATTTATTAATTCAAGAGTAAATGCATAAAACTTCCCACACACATAAACTTTACCAAAACTGATAGACTTAGGATCAGCAATAGAAGGAAGCATGTTTGAAAAGAAATCTAACACCACTTCACGAACAAAAGACATGGCAATAGAAATGGTGGAATACATACCTTTACTCTCAAAGAAAGCAATCAGATTCTACTTTTTGAAAATATCTACCGGAACTCTACGCTGATGATACCCAGGAAACACCTATTCAGCCTCTTTAGTTAAAAATTTTGTAGACACAAGAACAATGACTTAAATACCAACATCTAGAAATGGGGCCTCATCAGAGTCATCAGAAGACTGTTCAGATGCAGGTGATTGGACTGTTGCACCTTCAGAGACTGAATCATCAGAGCTAGAACTGGGAGAAGAAGCTGGAGCAGCTGTAGGTGATGTCAGATTTGGTGACATAACACCAGAACCGTCATGAACTTTCTGGGCAGCTTTAGAGCTTTTGGTTGGAGCCTTCTTGGACTTCAAAGTAGATAACATAGCATATAGTGTGTTGTCATCATCAGAATCTGAAGAGAAGTTGTACTCAGTCTCCGGCTGAGTCATGTTAGACGGAGTTAAAGGATGGTAGGCCACAAATGGACGAGAAGAGCCTTCATCTTCACCAGAGAAAAAATTAAGGACAGCGAACGGGAGATCAGAGGAACTTGAATTATCACCTTTGGGTGGATTTTTCTTATCAGCCAAAGGTACTGTCTATTTTCGGCAAGAGGTAGTGGACTTGGACAATCGTGGAGGAGAGGAAATTGGTGGCGAGGTAACTTTTTCCGGGGGCATGTACTCATCATCGTTCGAGTACATGAGAGTTGCAACTTCTTCAACCAAATTCATGTGCTCAATGGGCACATGACATCGCTCACCCAACTGACTTTTGGGAAAGGCTGCTAGAATTGTACCAGGGGGAATGTTGCGAAGCCGTCGTGACTTCCTCAAAGAAGGATCTCCGAATGGACCAAAAATCTTGTCAATAAATTGCAGGTTCAGGGGATTATTCACGTCAATTTCATTACCCACCTGGCTAGGAGCAAATCAAGCAACCGGTGTTGCGTTGGAGGTAGTAGCGATTGGAACCAGTTCTTGAGCAACGACTGAAGATGGACATGCAGCAGGAGCAATAGTTGGTGATGGGTTTGGTGTTACAACACCACCCATCTCTTCTCGAATGTCCACGGCGATGTAAATTAGCAGATTGACCGGAGCCTGTTCATCGATTGGGAGGTGCACGCCAGCTGGGAGCTCTGAGATTTTGCTAGATGATGGAGAATTCGACATCCTGCAAGAGATTTGGAAGCAACAAAAAAGACAAGATCGAGTGCCGTAGGCAGTAAAATAGAGAGAAAAGAAAAGTTAAAAAAAACTTAACTTGCCAATTTGGAAAAATCGTACGCAGTAGAAGAAGGAAGAGGATGAAAAAAGTAAAGTGAGAATTAACTCCCCAGTATCGCAACTACCTCTTTTAAGACCCAAGATTTTTCTTTCCTTAAAAACAAGCTCACTCCTTCTGAAAATAAGACACACGATCTCACTTACCAAAATAATAACGTCTCACGATCTCAAAGCTTAACTAAACCACTATCTCCTTTTAGAAATTAATTAAAATCATAAGTCTCAATTACAGAAAAAACCGAGATAGAGCTAGATTTTCAATAACCATCACCATAGTTGAACAAAGTCTTTGCAAAGCAATTATTCACTCGCCAAATAAGCCCATTATTACCGGTCTAATCCTCCGATTATAACGCCACTGATACACTTGGTTAGAAAAATTCATAACATGATCAAGAGAATTAAGGGAAAGATCACAAGCACACACAATAGAACACAAAGTAAAATGACATCCTCACAAAGTATGAATATCCTAATTGATGCCTAAAAATAATGACCTAAAAAATTAAAAATACAACAAATGGTTTAAGTGACATGATCAGTGTTGCTTTTTATGTGATGATATTATAACTAACATTACTCAAGGTGAAGTCAATGAAAAAATACCCCTTAACCCAAGTTAATGACTACGTCAAAATCACTTAAGGAACTGAAAATTAGAGATTGGACTTTTTATCCAAATTTTCATTATCTTTTCATTATCTTTAGCAGTTGTTAGAAAAATTAACACCCCTTTTTCATGGACTTGGGAGAAAACCTGTTTCTGCGGGAATATTCCACAATCACCAAAAGAAAGAGGTTAGTATTTTTGCCACCACTTTTTATTACAACACATGACCTTTTTGCAATTTAACTAGACCCAATGCATTCAGGATATGTATGAAAAAGAAAAAGAAACAAATGCATGGAAAAAATCTGCAAATGTCATGACTGATAATAGTTTAAGGTCATGACATCAAAACCAACGCGGACTTAAACGATGCACATTCTGAGATCTCTTCTCAAACGAGAGAAAGTCTCTAAATCTTATGCCTTTGTGAAGATGTCAGCAAGCTAATTTTATGTTCCTATGTGCTCAAGACTAATTATCCTTCTCTCAACCAAGTCACGAATAAAGTGGTACCTTATATCAATGTATTTGATTCGTGAGTGCTGGACTGGATTTTACGAGATATCAATGGCACTAGAATTATCACAAAGCACAATCAAAATTCTACTATGTAGACCATAGTCTTCTATCATTTGGTTCATTCAAAGCAACTGTGTGCAAGCGCTTCCAGCTGCAATATACTCAGCTCCAGTTGTAGAAAGAGAAATGCAGTTTTTTTTTACTATACCAAGATAGAAGATTATTACCCATGAAAAAACAACCCCCAGTAGTACTCTTTATATCCACAACATCCCCAGCCCAATCCGAGTTCGTATATCCCACAAGTTCAGTACTTGTTTCTTTAGTATACCAAACTAAATCACTTGTACCAGCTACATACCTAATAATTCATTCAACAGCTTTTAGTATTGAGCTAAGGATTTCTACTTCAAGTGGAGATCCATATGAAGAAGTTCAAAACAGTTTGATGTGGTGAGACTCTGCACATTTGGATGAGACATCCTGACCTGCTTCCCTTTCTGACATACTTCGCAAACTGAAATGATTTTAGTGTTGAGCTTAGGTAGTCCATTCACATATTCCTTCTTGGCCAATCTCTCCAATATCTTGTGATTGACATGCCCGAGCTTTTGATTCCACACCTTGGCATCACTTAGTTGAGATAGTTTCAGAACACATCACCGTTGAATTGGTAGCAATTATCCGAAGACCTCTCACCAGTAAGAATACTTGCACTGACCTCGTCATGAACTTTACACTTTTCATGAGTGAAATTGACACCGAACCCACCATCACAGAGTTGGCTAATACTTATCAAGTTCGAAATTAAGCCTTCAACAAGTAATACATTTTCAAGCTTTGTAATCCCAGGAACATAAAGGGTTCCTTGGCCAATGATTTGGCCATTTGCACCTCCACCATACTTCACCTTTTCTCCTTGAAACTTGACAATATTTGAGAGAAGATCTTCATAGACGGTCATATATTTAGAGCATCCGCTGTCGAAGTACCAAGCTCCAAGAATGTGGTATTTTAGAGATGAATAGATCATATTGTATTTGATCTCGTTCTTTTTGACCTAGACTATTTTAAATATGGTGTCAGTTTCGGTGTCAAGAATACGAAAACCATCATGGAACTCAGCAGTCAACTTCGACCTTTTGAACTAACTTTGCTTACGAACAATCTTCCTGCAGAATGGTCAGATGTGACCTCGTCCACCAAAGTGATGACACTCGTATTGTCTTCTTCTCCTCTTATGGCGTTTGGTCGACTCCAATATTTGTCATGATTCTGGCATTTTTTGATCAGACTTGTATCTAATCCCGTGTCTCGGAATCTAGGATATGCAATTCTATAATTTTGTCAAGCTTAGTCTTGCCCTTGTTGAGGTTCGTGAGGGTTTCTTGGATCTTTTTCAAATCAGTCTTCACTCGATCTAGCTCAGCATCTTTTCTAGTGAGTGCTGACTCCAATCGGACAATAACATTCAGTTGATCATCCTTTTCGTGAGTCAGTTTGTTCACCTTGATCATAAGAGCCTTGACTCTGAGTAGTTGATTACCCCAGTTGGAAAACAATTATTCATACTCAATTCTCAGCTTCTCGTATCTGTCAAGTGTTTCCTCAATCGTCATCCACACAACGATAGCAAACAATGCTGGAATAGTATTATATCCATCAAAATAGTTGTCCTCTTCATTGAACTCTTTTGCAATAAAGTTCTTCTTCCTCAGAGTATTCGCACATTCATTTGTATTATGTCCCTAACCTTTACACTCATGACATTGAACTTTATTAAGAGGCTTTGGGGAACTATAGGTCTCCGAAGAAGAAGACTGAAATTTGGCAAGTGTACGCCCTGATGATTTTGGTGTTGGCGTCTGTGGCTTGAATTTTGAATAAGACCCTCCAATATTATTTTTCGTTGAACTGTTGAGAAATAAGAGACACTTCTTCTTCTCCAAGTATGGTACTTTTAACCTTCTTTAGTAGCTCTCTCCAATCAATATCTCCATCATCATTAGAGTTAACATCGGAAGTTAGAGCAACATTTTTCTCTTTTAAGTTGGAACCAAGATGTTACATCTCAAACGTTTTGAGCGAGCCTACTAATGCATCGAAGTCTAAATCACCTGTGTCCTTTACTTCTTCAATAGCTACCACTTTGATGCTAAATTTCTTCGAGATCAATATTTGTTTCTTGTTTTAATTATTGTTTATAAGTGGCATTCAAGTTATTTGATAAAGTACTATACTTTCAATCACAAGTTAACTAGGCTATCATGTGTGAAGATTAGAAGATCACATGTAATTGTTCACTTGAATAAATAATTACTGAAAACCAAGTTGAGATGTTGTTATGATAAATTATTGAATGTGGTAATTTTATTACAACATGTAATATTTTAATTATATAATGATAATTTTTTTTTCCAGTTCTTCTTGAGGTCATGGATGTTGCCAAAGAAGAGGAAGAGATATGTAGGAATATATTAGACTTTTTTTCTGGCTTATTATGCATTTTTTTGTTAGTATTTTATCTCACATGTAATTTGTGTGATTTAAAATGAGATTTATGTACATTATTGGTTGTAATAATTTAATTATTTGTTATGGAATTTCTATCACTGTGCTAATACTACACCAATTGTGTAATTTTTGAAAACATAATTATTGCAAAATGTATACTACCATTACTATATTGTAAAACTAGTTTATTTGAGTTGACAACCTTTTAAAAAAACATGGTTGAATTTGAAAAATAAATTATGTGTATATATATGTATGAGTTCCAATAAGAACCCGCTCTTATTTGTGAACCTAGGGATAAATACACACCATTAATAAAATCAGGTGAATGACTAAGATTAAATAAAAATTGTGCTTTTAAAAAAGGTAAAAACATTAAGGCGGCAGTGTGAGAAAGTCTGTAGGGGAATTAGACTAATTGTTGATTGTATTTTATCTATCCTTTTCTTTTAAGGGGAAAAAAGATTGTGTTTTATCTTTCCTTTTCTTTTAAAAGGAAATAAAGATTTTCCATAATATTCATTAATCTACTTAAAAATGTGATAAGATTTCTTTTTTTAATATATTATGACTGATTTTTTATATAATTGCAGTGCTTTTTTCTACACTAATAATGTTTTTTCTGTTGAACCAGTAATACACTAAGAGTGCTTTTCTTATGTAGTTGAGGTGCTTTTTTACTAAACTAACAATACTTTTACTATTGAATCACTAATACACTAACTTGATTTAGTTTTTGACCTAAACTAAAAGTATTATTGGCCAAGAAAAGCACACTTGAAATGCAATAATAAAGCACTAATTTAATTTAGTTATTGGTCGGAAATAAAAGTATTCTTGGCCAAGAAAAGCATCATCCCAAAGTATAAAAAGCACCTCCAATGTAATTAAAAAAAATAATATTTTTATTTAATTTCTGGCCTGATATAAAAGTATTCCTGGACAAGAAAAGCATCATGCCAAAGTATGAAAAACACCTCAAGTATAATTAAAAAAAACTAATCTTATTTAGTTTTTACATAAAATAAAAGTATTATTGGCCGAAAAGAGCATCATGTCAAAGTATAAAAAGCATCTCCAATAATCATGCTAACTAATCATACTAAAAGAAAAAATAAAAAAGAACTCAGGACATTAAACTATACTATCGCCAACACACTTACTTTTGAAAAGAAAGCACCAATAATTTTTTTTAGAAGCACTTGTCACTATCACCAATACTATTACATTTGAACGAAAGTACCAACAAATACTTGTAGAATCACTATGTAATGTTCAAAATAGCACTGGCTCGATAGCCGTAATCTAACCATCCCACCCACCACCGACAACCCTAATTTCAGGAAATTTGCACACCAGCATCGACGCCTCTTCCACCCGCTGCCTAACAATTTGCGACTCCATGATGGAAAACCCACCTGGACCAAAATCCAAACTCATCGCGATCCAGAAATGCGGAGTCTTATTATATTTTATTTTCCTCTGATGGGGTGGAGCGGCAACACGGTGGTGTGTGTTAGTGGCAGCGCCGATACAATGGGCAGAGTTTTATATTTCTTCATTGTTGTGGTGGTGTGGGAGAGGTTGAGAGCGCATAGGAGAAGAGAATGAGTGTCGGTTTTTATGGCGCGGGAGGATTTGAGAAAGAAAAGGGACGAGAAAAATGAGAGATAGTTTTGGTAAGGATCTTGGGAATTATATAAAATGGGAAAAATTACAAAGACATCATTTTAACCTAAAATTCTAATAAAAAAGGATTTTAATATCATCCATCCAAGTCATCCAACTAATGGTCTTGAATCGGCCTTAGATTCACAAATAAGGGCATGATTCTTATCATAACATAATCATATATATATATATATATATATATATATATATATATATATATATATATATATATATATATATATATATATAGGTATAGGATCATGTGAGAATGGATCCGTAGGTGAGAAATGAGAATGAATTCTGACTAATCATTTTAATTCCTTTTTCAGCAATTACCTGGTGGCATTATAGTAATTATGGACATTCGGTGGCATTTTAGTAATTATGTGCCTTTCTGATTTCAGCAATTATCCATTCATCGCAGTTGTCTTCCTCGCACTTATCTCCATTTTTTTTGCACAGAAGCAATTACCATCTCCTCTGCGTCTTCAAATTACTTTCATTCTCGGATCATCCGTCTTCAAAATCCCGAAACCATTGTTATTCCTTAGTCAGATCCAGTGTTTTTCGCATCTCTCTTGTTCATGGCCAAATTCCGCAAAAATGTATGTTTTTCCTTTTTTTTGTGAATCTCAATATATTTTTTCGCGAACCACATGAATATGTGTTTCGAATTAAATTTTCGTTGTGGAATTTGATTTGTTTGAGCAGATATTGAGTTTTAGGATTTTCTTTTTAATATTAGTTACTGATTTTAGGTTTTAAGTGGATGAATTATGGTCGATCTTGCTTCTAAAAATCGTGATTTCTTCTAAGTTTGAGAATCCTGTAAACTGACCTACAAACTCAACTTAGTCATTTTGAAATTTTAGTTTTCTGCAATGAATGTCATATCTTACTTCATGTGTTGTGTTCTTGTGTAATGTTCAATTACTGGACAGTGTATTACTTAGTAATGTTCAATGTATTACTTAGTAATGTGCAAAATAATTCTTATTATTGTGCAATGTATTGCTTATTAATGTGCATCGTATACGGTTTCTGTGCATGCAGTTTTTTCTTGTATATATGTTGTATATTTTTCTTGAATATGTCACCCTTTGAAAAAGAATTCATATTAATGTGCACATGAATTCTTATTATTGTGCAATTTATTAATTATTAATGTGCATCATATACAGTTTCTGTGCATGCAGTTTTTTTTTTTTGTCATTTTTCTTCATATAATTTTTTCTTGTTTGCAGAAAGATGCATTTTAAAAGTTTCTAAAAGTACAAAATATGGCCAACTACACCAATGTGATAGTTAAACTTGAATCACATTTTATGGAGATGTTATTCACAATAACGATAGAAATGTGAATTTGGGTGGTTTTACTATCAAGCACATGGAGTCATATATGGAGGCCGGATTGAAGGTCAGCTGTGAGATTAAGGCAAGAGATAAAAAACAGTTAAATTGTATCCAAAAGAAGTATTGCCATTCGTTGGTATGAGGAGAGATAAATGAGTTGAAAAATGTAAACATTCAAATCACGAAAAAGTATCTCCCATTTACAAGGCAAAGAAACTTGAACGAAAGGCACTACTGCAGAAACAGGATACGAAGGCGGCATATTAACGGCGGTTCTGGGAAAACCACCGTTAAATATTTTTTAATGGTGGTTTTCTTTAAAACCACCGTTAAAACTATATTTTTACGGCGGTTTTTTAAGAACCACCGTTAAATCTATATTTTTACATCAGTTTTCTTATAACTGCCGTCGACTCCTTTATTCCACGGTGGTTTAATATAAAACGCCGTAAAACCATACCTGATACTACGACGGTTATATAAAATCCGCCGTAGAAATAGGGCCAATTTTTTTTAACATCAGTTATTAAATAACCGCCGTAAAAATAATAACATTTTACGGCGGTTATATGAGAACAGCCGTAATAACTCACACTTTTTTTTGGGCGCACTTGTACACGGCGGTTTTTTGAAACCGCCGTAAGATGTATACTTAGTTTTTTTTGGCACGGGTTTTAATACTTACACGGCGGTTTTTTTGGCACATGTCCATCCCGTCCTTACCCAAATTTCATTGTGAGCCCTAATTGCACTGAATTGCGGTGAATTTGAAGATTCAATCTCCGGCACGACGGCCTTCTCTTCGCTGGTCCAGTCCCAATTTCAAATTCGGATTAAAAAAAAATAGTTTACAATGTTTTGTTTAAATGTTAACTTATTTCATGAATTAGTGATATATAGAGTGAAAATAGTTTCCGATAAATATCAGTCTCGGCTGGTTTTTGGGCCAGTAAGTTATGTCCATTGATTAGGTTGCTGCTCATTTAAAGTCCATTTCCCTACATTAAGCCCATTTATATGGACCAAACATACTTGATGATTGATCGACCTTTTTCCTAACATATTTCATTGTTTCTTAAAATTTGCAATCATGTGGATATATTTGAAGAAGGTCAGATAACATATAAAATGTTAATAAGAAATGCATTAAAACAACTTATACTGGCAATATCAAAATACGACACCAGACCAAGCCGAATTTAATACTCATACAAACAAGATCCAATTGCATGTTACATTTCGTAGTGACCATCTCGCTACTGCCAAGAGTAACCGGAAGTAATAATGTCTTGATGCGCAGGTTTCAACTCTATAGTTCAATATGAAAAGCAATTTCGTGAAGGTGTCATAGGCTGGTGTCGCTCGGCTCCCCCCTCCATCAGACAAAATTGTAAGTTGTCTTCACTTCTAACTACTATCTTTTTATGCTGCATTTTCTTTTATATGAAATGACTTTTAAAATACAATCACTTCAACATCAATAACCACGATTGTTATAATTAATATAAGATACTTATTAAAAAAATTATATCCTCCTTCGTATTTAGCTCTTCGATCTTTTACAAGAGATGGATCGGAGTTGGATGAAAGCAAGTCGCGTAAGTAAGGAATGTGAAGATGGAGTGAATTTTTTTATAAAATTTGCTAAAATGAATCAATCAGAACCTAGTGATAAGTTTTTGTGTCCTTGTATTAACTGTTTGAATGGGAGACGACATGAAGCCCATATGATCAAGGAACATCTTCTGTGTGATGGTATAAACAAGAATTATACGGTATGGACATGGCATGCCGAAGTGTTCGACCTTCCACCCGAGACGACTGAGCAAGCTTATGGACAACGCAC
This sequence comes from Phtheirospermum japonicum, assembly GCA_014905375.1. NCBI lineage: Eukaryota > Viridiplantae > Streptophyta > Magnoliopsida > Lamiales > Orobanchaceae > Phtheirospermum > Phtheirospermum japonicum. The sequence goes on from BMAC01000181.1 coordinate 1,133,434, forward strand.
TCGTGGATATGTCGATGATCGAATTCAAGACGACGACAAACTTGAGGACATGATACGTGATATTGGTCAAGAATCCTTTCAGGAAGCACATGTGCATTATATTTTGAAGAGTGATTCAGAGAAGCCTTTGTTCCCTGGGTGTAAAAACTTCACACGCTTGTCTGCAACGTTAACACTAGTCAATATTAAGGCACGCAATGGGTGGAGTGACAAAAGTTTCACTGAATTGCTTGAGCAGTTGAAAATGATGTTTCTAGAAGATAACACTTTGCCAAGCCGCCACTACGAGGCAAAGAAGATATTATGTCCGATGGGTTTGGAGTACAAGAAGATACATGCGTGTCGTAATGATTGTATATTATACAGAAATGAGTACGAGTCATCAGATAATTGCCCTAGGTGTGGGGTATCATGGTACAAAGAGAGATCGGGTGAATGTAGTAGTGACGAGAGCATAAACCGACGTTCCCCAGTGAAAGCGGTATGGTATCTTCCGATCATTCCTAGGTTTAAACGTTTGTTTGCTAATGCAGAAGATGCAAAGAACCTTACGTGGCATGCAGATGGGAGAAAATACGATGGCAAGTTGCGACATCCGGTAGATTCTTCTCAGTGGAAGAAAATTAATCGTTCATTTCCAGATTTTGGAAGCGAATCACGAAACCTTCGTCTTGGACTTTCTACAGATGGAATGAATTCGTATGGTAATTTGAGTAGTCAACATAGTTCATGGCCCGTGTTTCTTGTTATTTACAATCTACCTTCATGGTTGTGTATGAAATGAAAATTTATCTTGCTTTCTATGATGATATCGGGACCAAAACAGCCCGATAATGACATAGATGTTTATCTACAACCCTTGATTGAGGACTTGAAAAGGTTATGGGAGGAGGGTATTTACATGTTTGATGGGTACCGAAGGCAGATATTCAAGTTGCGTGCTCTCTTATTTTGTACCATTAATGATTTTCCAGCATATGAAAACTTGAGCGGGTATAGTAACAAGGGCCATCTCGCATCTCCTATATGTGCTGACGAAACGAGCTATCTACAACTCAAACATGGGGGAAAGACTGTGTACACTCGTTCTAGGAGGTGGCTCCGACGTGATCACCCATATTGTAGATTGAAAAAAGCTTTTGATGGAAGTGTCGAGGAAGGATTTGGGCCAACACCACTAACTGGTCAGCAGATTTATGATCGGGTTAAGGACATTAATACTATATTCGGAAAGAACCAAAAGAGGGCTAGTGAGAAAAACATTTGGAAAGAAGCGGTCAATTTTCTTCGATCTTCCGTATTGGCGCCATCTGGACGTGAGACACTGTATAGATGTTATGCACGTGGAGAAAAATGTGTGTGATAGTTTGATCGGCGCACTTCTCAACATTAAGGGCAAGACGAAGGATAACGTTAAGACTCGACAAGACTTGGCTCATATGGGTATACGACCAGTCTTGCACCCTATATCGTCCGGAAATAAAACATATCTGCCCCCGGCATGTCATACTTTGTCGAGAGAAGAAAAAAAAAGTTTTGTGATCTCTACGAGGCGTGAAAGTGCCACAAGGATACTCTTCCAATATCAAGAGTCTTGTTTCAATGCAAGACCTTAAATTGGTCGACTTAAAGTCTCACGATTGTCATGTCTTGATGCAACAAATCCTAGCGGTAGCTTTACGTGACATTTTGCCAAAAAAGGTAAGACATGCCATAATCCGCTTGTCTTATTTCTTCAATGATATATGTACGAAAGTTGTTGACCCTTTGAAGCTAGATGAGTGGGAAAGGAAGCTGCTGTTATATTATGCCAATTAGAGATGCATTTCCCTCCTTCATTTTTTGACATAATGGTTCACTTAATTGTTCATTTAGTGAACGAAATTAGAGAGTGTGGTCCAGTCTATCTGAGGTGGATGTACCCTATCGAGCGTTATATGAAGGTTTTAAAAGGGTTCACAAAAAATCCATCTCGTCCCGAGGCTTCTATTGTCGAAAGACACATTGCTGAGGAAGCTATCGAGTTTTGTACAGACTACATGAGACAAGTGGAAGGTGTGGGGCTTCCTAAATCTCGCCACGATGGGAGATATGGAGGTAAGGGTACATGGGGTGCTGGAATTCATTCCAAGAATTTTGAGGAAGTGCTTCAAGCGCATTTGTACATATTGAATAACACTGATGAGGTTCTCCCTTACCTGGCTGATCATAAATTTTTTTTGAAGAAAATAATCCCAGAATGAAGGAAAAAGAGGTTCTAATTGAGCATAATAAAACTTTCCTAAGTTGGTTTAAAAAACAAATTGTTGCTTCAGAAACTGCCTCAGAAACGTTAATCCGGCTAGCGCATGGGCCTAAGAAAGATGTCATTACGTGGTGTGGATATGATATCAACAAATTCTCCTTCTACACAAAGTCGCAAGACGATAAGAGTTGCTATCAAAATAGTGGGGTTACTCTTGAAGCCGAGGCAATGCACTTTTCTAGTGTAAAGGATAAAAATCCTGTTAAAGCATCTACAAATTACTTCGGATTCATTGAAGAAATTTGGGAGGTTGACTATGTTGAGTTTCGAGTGCCTGTTTTTAAGTGCAAGTGGGTTGATATTAATACAGGTGTGAAAATCAATGAAATGGGATTTACGTTGGTAGATCTTCATAAGGCAGTTTATACGGACGAGCCTTTCATCATGGCATGTCAAGCTAAACAAGTGTTTTATATCAACGATCCGTGTGATAAAAGATTGTCGGTGGTCCTCAAGCATGATAAAAGCATGGATGATACTCATGAAAATGAAGACCCAACACTTGATAACTCCGAGACTCTCTCTTTCACAACACGAATGCCGAGACTTGAAGAAAATATATCAGACGATGTGCATACTAATCGTAATGATCATGACGAGGGCATATGGGAGAACATTATAATATAATTTTAAGTTAAGTATTCTTTCAAATTTCTAAATTCAAAGCACAATAATATATTACGAAGACTTTTATATCAAAAATAAACGAACATGTCAATTTAATGTGTTAATTAATAATTGGATGGAAATGTAATTTTTTAAGTTCTATTGTTTGTTTCCTTGTAGTTTAACCTTTATTTTTTTTAATTTTTTGATTTTCTTTTTACACAGGTAAATGGCTCCTCCTGTGAGGTGTCGCTCGACTTCTCCTCCACCCACTACGTCGAGGAAGACTAGATCTTCCACACGGTGTAAAGCGATTGCCAAGGATCGTGTTGGTGGAAAGAAACAACCACTTGATTTCGACAGCATTACAGGAAAAACAAAAAGGACTCATCAAGTGAAATTGAGTACTTATCTGGGAAAACTTGCTCGGGAAAATGTTTCGATTTTGATTGAGAATTGGAAACTTGTACCAGATTCTACCAAGACTTTAATCTGGATAGATGTTATGGTATTTCATATCTTTTCGTTTTCACCTTATTATTATTTATTATTATTATTATTATTATTATTATTATTATTATTATTATTATTATTATTATTATTACTATTGTTGTTATTGTTGTTGTTACAGGCGAACTTCGAGGTTCCAAATTGTTCCCGTTTCAAAAAGGGGGTTTTCAAATCGGTGGGAAAAAAATGGAGAGATTTTAAATCATCTTTGACAACAGATTATGTGTTTGGTGGTTTGAATAACATATGTCCTTGCGAAAAGTATGGTATCGAATTAAGTGAGTGGGTAGAGTTTAAAAAAACTCGATTGGACCCTTCTTGGAAGGTAAATATTAAATTCATTATTCATTGTTATTTTTTGTATGCAAGCACTAATTTTTCCTTTTTTTGATTCCAGGAGAAAAGAGATAAAGCGCAAGAAATTGCAAAAATAAACGATGCTCCGTATATTCTATCTCATGGGGGTTATGCCTTATTGGAGGAGCAGATCATTGAGAGTAAAGCAAAGAAGTGACGTGAGGATGCATTGCAATATGGTGCTAGTGTTGATTCGGTTGATCCTCCATCTCCTCCTTCACGTCACGAGAGGTTTAAGCTGGCCTGCACAAAAGAAAAATCCGGTGAAATGACATCCGACGCCGCAAGGGAAGTTGCTAGGAAGATTGTAAGTTTGTATTCAATATATCAAGATTCTTAATTTAGATTTTTTAATTTATGTCCATCCCATTTAGGTTTTTAATTCCTTAAGTAGGAAACATAAAATATATAAATATTTTAAAAAAAAATATACAAATTATTTTAACAATATTCTATAAATATAAATATATAGAAATACTTGTATGAATTGGGGAATTTAGATTAAGTTAGTAAATTACAACTACTTGTATTTCTTATCACTAACACCAATTACATGTGAAATAAAAAATAAACACACCTATAATTAGTTTTTAAAATCATAAAATAAAAGAAAGATTTAAAATATCATTAAACAATTACTATTTTGTTGTAGGATGAGTTGGAGGAGGAGCATAGAAACGGCTCTTTTGTTGTAGAGGGACGGAGGGATATTCTAAGTGCTGCAATTGATCGACCAGAGCACCCTGGACGTGTTCGTGGCGTTGGAGGTGGTGTGGGGATCTGAGAATACTTTGGTTCTCAATCATGCGGGTCCTCATCATCCGTAACTCCCAAATTTTTGGGTCGCTTGACATCCATGATAACCGAGAAGGTTAAATCTTAGATAGCCGAACAGATCAAGAACGAAGTTAGATCTGAGATGACCGAACAGATAAAGAAAGATGTTACACAACAGTTGATGCAGCAATTTCCCCAACCAGTTGAAGTCGGGACCCCTCAAGATGAGGTGGATCCAAATCTCCATCGTAGTGGGATGGGGAGTTGTGTTGGCCCTTCTAACATTCCAGTTCCTTTGCCTCCCCCTGCTGACATTCCATTTCGTTCGCATCCTACTAGATTTAATGATCGATGTGAGTTATATGTCGGTGATTGTTCTCCTCCCCGTTTGGTGGCCCTTGGGATAGTTCATGAGGGGGGTTCGACGTTACATAGGGTGCCCTTGTCGACAGATTTGGTTAGAGTGGTGGTTGAGGACATTCGAGATGGTGATGCTCCCGTCCCAATGCCCAGTGAAGAGGTAGTCACGGTGAGGCAAGCACTAGGTGGTTTTATTGCATGGCCAAAACATCTTGTGAAGCCTATGCCAACACAGGTAATTAATTGTTTGTTAGCTAATTGCACTAAAATAGAGTGTCAATAACTATTAATTTATGTTTAATGTTTTTAGGATAACGAGCGACCAACAAAACAAGGTCGGGCTGCTGATAACCCCGTTCCTGAATTGCTTACTATTTCTGCTCGCCTTTTTGCGCATCCATTTCGTGTTCCGTGTGATGCAAGCATTTTTGGATTTGAGAATGACATCCTAGTGACTATTCATTACCAAGAAGTTTTGGACATCGTGCCAGGCAAAACGTGTCTTCAAATCTCGAGTGTACAACTTTGGATCTTGTAAGTATATTTTAAATCTTAGTTAATTCATTTTTAGGTTCATTAATTGATTTATAACTTTGATTGATTACTTGTCATGGATATGTTATGTTTTTGAAATCACTTGTTGTTGAGAACCGATCGGATGCTGTGTATGGATTCTTTGAGCCTCTATCCATACAAAATATGGGTAGCAAGAAACATGCAAACACTTTGGTCTCTTCCATTCTCAAACATATGCAGGAATATAAATGGCAAATCTAACTGGGAGCATACCATCATAAGTAAGTACAACTTAAACTATAAGTTGTAGTATTATTATAGGTTGCATGAATTACTCTTAATAATATTCATTTCGAAATGCAGGCAACATTAGCAACTCTTTGTAATTTTGCTCAAGAAGGGACTGCCGTGTGGTTTTGTTCAAATCATGATAAGTCCGACGCAAACATCAAATTGCTAGTACAAAGGTAAACTCTAGTTTAAAATACTTACATCATATAGAATGTGAACATATGTTTTGGTTCTAATCATGAAATATATTGTTTTAATAATTCAAAGATTAAAACGTAATTTTTGAAATTGGGACAACATATTGTTATAACGTGATTGGTAAGTTTGGTTGCATTTTGGATTTGTTTTTGGAGTTTGGTTCTAAGTATGGATTATATTGTTTAATTTTGTCAAATTGGGACAACAAATTTGGAGCTTGTTATAATGTAATGGGTATTGTTATAATGTGCCATAATATTTCTATGTTTTTTTTAATAGTGTCGTGAACTCATTTAAGATGTTGAGTGGTACGCAGTTGAGTAAATCTAAGCAAGGGGTTAATTGGCTTTTTCCAAAGGTAATGTATTATGTTTCTTTGAATATATTTAGTTGTTACGTTTACAATCGTAAACACATCATTGAATTGTTTATTTTTTAACGAAACCTCATGTTTCTCTCACAGTGTAATAAACAAAATGAAGTTTGGGAGTCCGGTTATTATGTCATGCTTTGGATGTGGACTATTGTTCGAGTGGGTATTATGGGAAATTGGCAAGAGGTAATAATTATAATATTTTATTTTATAGCAATAATGTTATAACTTTTTTTAAAATTTCATTATTGATAAATACGTATATTAAATATTATTTGCAGATATTTAGTGACCAACCATTTTGTGTTGATAGTATCAAACAAATACAAGATCAATGGGCGAGATATTTCATCGACATTTATGATGGATGATTGAGGTTATGTAGTAAATGTATACTCTTGAAGTTTAGGTTTTATTGTGAATTGTTTTGAAACTTGGTTGCATTTTGGATTGTTTTATTTGTGGATGAATTGAATTGGATTGGATTGTTTTTAAGTTTGGTAGAATTTTAGATTTTTTTATTGGTGTATGAATTTGGTTCCAAGCATGAATTGCAATTTAATTATTCTTGTGATGCCAGGAAAAAAAAAACAAAACAAAAAAAAAAGAGCAGAAAAAACAGTAAAAAACCGCCACCAAAAGTTAAAAATTAATGGCGGTTTTTGAAACCGCCGTAACACTATAACATGTTTTAACGGCGGTTCCTAAAAACCGCCGTAAAATTAGAGCATCTTTTAACGGCTGTTTTTCAAACCGCCGTCACATAATTCATGATTTAACAAACGGTTCTAATAACCGCCGTAAAATTAAAGGCGGTTCATAAAACCGCCGTAAATTCAGTATTTTACCACCACCAAAAGCATTTTTAACGGCGGTTTCGAACCGCCGTTAATAGGAAAATTTACGGCGTTGTCATAACCGCCGTTAAATCATGTTGTTTAACATCGGTTATTTATAAACCGCCGTTGAAAGTGTCCAGACCACGGCGGTTTTAAAACCGCCGTTAAATATCAAAAAACCGCCGTTAATATATGATTTTTTACGGCAGTTCTTAAAAATCGCCGTAAAATTTAACGGCGGTCAATATAACGGTGGGTTCAAAAAACCGCCGTTAAAATGAAAAAAAAAACCCCGTCGTTAATTCACTATTTTGCAGTAGTGGGCGAAAAGAGAATCACATTATTATAGCATGTTCAGTTTTCTGCCAAACCGTTATACCATTTAACATTTTTCAGTATTTTATTTAAAAATTATTTTGTCCTAATGTTGTAATGTTATTTATAATTTACTTGGTATCAATTATGATTATAATATTCATTTATTTACACAATAATGTGTTAAGTCTATGCACAATCATGAAGTTTCATGTTGCAAGGATGAATCACCACCCGTTGCAGGCATGTTCTCAATTTCTTCATTTTTCTGTCAAACCATTATAACATTTAACATTTTGCAGTATATTATTTTTGTATGTGAAAATGTCAGTATTTTGAAAATTATATTGTTACATTAGTTCCAGGTATGTGCACAATAACATTATTGGACTATGCACAACACTGACTATGAATTTGCACAATAAAGATTGCATAAGACATGACTTGTACTTGAATTATCACATAAAGGTTGTTTCTTTTATGTTGAATAAGATGCCATTAATTCTTAGTGTTTTATTTCAAATTATTGTAACATTTATATGATGCTTTTTTTTTTTTTTTGTGTTCATGGCGAGGGAACGGTGGAATTTATGTTATCCAGATTTTTATATTGAGGGTTTCACTTATTTGTGCATTTTTTTCTTACTGGGCATATGTTGAATGCACTAGGCATTGGATCTGATGAATTCATAGATACCACCGATGTACAACATTACGATCTGATCATCGGGTAAAATTGTGGTTGACCCGGACCATACACCATTGATGTCGTACGATATTAGAAAGTTGTAAGAAAATGAAAGAGATTCATTTCAATTTTTTTTCCTAAAATTATCACATCGCCACTTATGTTTTTGACGCATATTGACCTTCATTTTATATTGATCCATTAGTC
>BMAC01000181.1:1141800-1163767 GCA_014905375.1 Phtheirospermum japonicum
GACTAATGGATCAATATAAAAGAAGGTCAATATGCGTCAAAAACATAAGTGGCGATGTGATAATTTTAGGAAAAAAAATTGAAATGATCTCTTTCATTTTCTTACAACTTTCTAATATCGTACGACATCAATGGTGTATGGTCCGGGTCAACCACAATTTTACCCGATGATCAGATCGTAATGTTGTACATCGGTGGTATCTATGAATTCATCAGATCCAATGCCTAGTGCATCAACATATGCCCAGTAAGAAAAAAATGCACAAATAAGTGAAACCCTCAATATAAAAATCTGGATACATAAATTCCACCGTTCCCTCGCCATGAACACAAAAAAAAAAAAAAAGCATCATATAAATGTTACAATAATTTGAAATAAAACACTAAGAATTAATGCATCTTATTCAACATAAAAGAAACAACTTTATGTGATAATTCAAGTACAAGTCATGTCTTATGCAATCTTTATTGTGCAAATTCATAGTCAGTGTTGTGCATAGTCAATAATGTTATTGTGCACATACCTGGAACTAATGTAACAATATAATTTTAAAAATACTGACATTTTCACATACAAAAATAATATACTGCAAAATGTTAAATGTTATAATGGTTTGACAGAAAAATAAGAAATTGAGAACATGCCTGCAACGGTGTGATTCATCCTTGCAACATGAAACTTCATGATTGTGCATAACTTAACACATTATTGTGTAAATAAATGAATATTATAATCATAATTGATACCAAGTAAATTATAAATAACATTACAACATTAGGACAAAATAATTTTAAATAAAATACTGAAAAATGTTAAATGGTATAACGGTTTGGCAGAAAAACTGAACATGCTATAATAATGTGATTCTCTTTTCGCCCACTACTGCAAAATAGTGAATTAACGACGGGTTTTTTTTTTCATTTTAACGGCGGTTTTTTGAACCACCGTTATATTGACCGCCGTTAAATTTTACGGCGATTTTTAAGAACTGCCGTAAAAAATCATATATTAACGGCGGTTTTTTGATATTTAACGGCGGTTTTGAAAACCGCCGTGGTCTGGACACTTTCAACGGCGGTTATAAATAACCGATGTTAAACAACATGATTTAACGGCGGTTATGACAACGCCGTAAATTTTCCTATTAACGGCGGTTCGAAACCGCCGTTAAAAATGCTTTTGGTGGTGGTAAAATACTGAATTTACGGCGGTTTTATGAACCGCCTTTAATTTTACGGCGGTTATTAGAACCGTTGTTAAATCATGAATTATGTGACGGCGGTTTGAAAAACAGCCGTTAAAAGATGCTCTAATTTTACGGCGGTTTTTAGGAACCGCCGTTAAATTCTTAATTTATTTGTTGAAATAATCAATATATTCAAAATATTCATTATTGGCAATTTTGGTGCACCTGCTTTCATTTCTTTTTCTTTTTAAATATCCGTTCTGAAAACAGACTTTCTAGTTTCAAGAACCGACGTAAAATGTTCGTTCTGGACAACAGAATTTTTTACGGCAGTTCTTAAAAATCGCCGTAAAATTTAACGGCGGTCAATATAACGGTGGTTCAAAAACCGCCGTTAAAATGAAAAAAAAAACCCGTCGTTAATTCACTATTTTGCAGTAGTGGCGAAAGAGAATCACATTATTATAGCATGTTCAGTTTTTCTGCCAAACCGTTATACCATTTAACATTTTTCAGTATTTTATTTAAAATTATTTTGTCCTAATGTTGTAATGTTATTTATAATTTACTTGGTATCAATTATGATTATAATATTCATTTATTTACACAATAATGTGTTAAGTTATGCACAATCATGAAGTTTCATGTTGCAAGGATGAATCACACCGTTGCAGCATGTTCTCAATTTCTTATTTTTCTGTCAAACCATTATAACATTTAACATTTTGCAGTATATTATTTTTGTATGTGAAAATGTCAGTATTTTGAAAATTATATTGTTACATTAGTTCCAGGTATGTGCACAATAACATTATTGACTATGCACAACACTGACTATGAATTTGCACAATAAAGATTGCATAAGACATGACTTGTACTTGAATTATCACATAAAGTTGTTTCTTTTATGTTGAATAAGATGCATTAATTCTTAGTGTTTTATTTCAAATTATTGTAACATTTATATGATGTTTTTTTTTTTTGTGTTCATGGCGAGGGAACGGTGGAATTTATGTATCCAGATTTTTATATTGAGGGTTTCACTTATTTGTGCATTTTTTTCTTACTGGGCATATGTTGATGCACTAGGCATTGGATCTGATGAATTCATAGATACCACCGATGTACAACATTACGATCTGATCATCGGGTAAAATTGTGGTTGACCCGGACCATACACCATTGATGTCGTACGATATTAGAAAGTTGTAAGAAAATGAAAGAGATCATTTCAATTTTTTTCCTAAAATTATCACATCGCCCACTTATGTTTTTGACGCATATTGACCTTCTTTTATATTGATCCATTAGTCAATCTTTGTATTCAAATTCTTATTTGAATAAGTTATATCTTTTTAAAACGTGTGATTGAATAAGAAACATTAGAAAAGATTCTACTTTACTTTTTCTTTTTTTTTTTTTACTTTTGTGTGCACAATTTACTGTATAATTGTGCACATATTGACACTTACTTGTCACATAAACATATCCCACTTGAAAATCATGGGCCATCGCAGAAGTACAAAAGTACACTTTCTCCATTACGCACAATCAATATGTCAAATCAAACCATCTTGTCGATTCATTCTCTGGTTGTCCTACAATCTCCAAGATTATACTTTAATAAACTAAGGTATATGATATATCAACAATAACCCAAAAAAATACGATGAGAAAAAAAAGGAAATGGCCAAAGTTCTTTATTGTGAAACACGAACAAATCATAGCTCAATCTCGCATTTAGTACTTAAAGNAACGATGAAAATAAAAAGGAAATGGCCACAGTCTTAATTGTGAACCACGAACAAATCATAGTTCAATCTCACATTTAGTAGTTAAAGCCCAATAGACCAACAACTTAGATAGGAATTAATGAAATACTACCATACACAATTTATTAAACTATTGTGTAGATCTTATCGCATGGTTGTGCACAAAACTATACTCACTGGTGCACAAACCAATTTGCAAAATTAAGAAAAGTAAAAATACAAAAATATTATTAAGGATTGGTCTTGAAGTCTGTCAATTAGTTTCTTTGTTGCTTCCTTGCTCAATTACCTAAAAATTACAATGTGCAAATAAGTGATTATTACAATAAAAGAATACATAAAAAATAAAGAAAATAATATACAATATTAGGAGAAAACATCAAGGGTGATAATTATGCATTTTGCCAATGAACATTCAAGGGTTCACAATTTTGGGAAGAACATTCAATATCACATGCACAATTTTTCCATAAATCTATTTACAAAATAGAACATATGCCACATATAACGCATCATAAAAACTATTTGAAACTTCATAACATGTTCACAATTTATTGCATAATTATGCCCAAGATAATACATTACCCTGCCAATTGGGAATAACATTCAACATCACCTGCAAACTCTCGCGTTGAATCGGTGCACAAAACAGTACACGCCACAGATAACGTGACAGAAAAGTTATTTAACACTCCATAACACGAGTAAACACCATTGTTACTGCACGATTGTGCACAAGTGAACACATTATTGTGCAAATACTAACACTTACTCGTGCACAAACCATATCACACTTGCATCAGACGACAATTGACATCAGACGACAACACGCGCATAGATTTTTAATCATAACATGTGTAAACAGCATTACTACTGCATGATTGTGCACATAATGACACTTACTTGTGCACATACTGACACTTACTTGTGCACAAACCACATCACACTTGCATCAGACGACAACATGCGCATAATTTTTTAATCATAACATGTGTAAACACCATTGCTACTGCATGATCGTGCACAAATGAATACATTATTGTGCACATACTGACACTTACTTGTGCACAAACCACATCACACTTGCATCAGACGACAACGACATCAGACGACAACACGCGCAGAAACTTTTAAGCATAACATGTGCAAACACCATTGCTAATGCACGATCGTGCACAAGTGAACACATTACTGTGCACAAACTATCATTTACTTGTGCACAAACCACATCACACTTGCATCAGACGACAACGACATCAGACGAAAACACTCTCATAAAATTTTAATTATAACAGAAATTTACCTGATTAACTCAAAAAACCCAAACCCAAAAATTAGATGAAATCTTGAAATTAGATGAACTCCGTTAATTAAAATAAAATATTACCTGATTCGTTCAAAATCGAAGCCATCAGGGTGAAATCAAAATTAAAATTCATAGAACCAACGAAAAATCGAACGAGTAAGAGACCAAAAATCGAGCAGGAATTATCTCAAATCGAACAAGATTCTTTACACGCCAACCTCTATGATCTGCTCCGGACCAACCCTAAACTCAATCACGATTGTCATGCCAATCTCTACTACTCCGGCCCAAACCTAAATTCGTACAGGATTGAAGGAATAGGATTGATTTTTCGATTAACTGGTTTCTTCAAGAATTATATGGATAAATTAGATGATGAATCAAGCAGAAGATGGACAAAGTCTTTGATGAATCGAGCAGGAAATACCCATGGTTTTGATGAATTATTCAGGAGACGAAATTTCTTGATGAATCAAGCAGCAGGAGACGAAATTTTTCTGAGATAAAAGCTTCCCTTCCCTGTGTTTATTATCATTAAATTTACTCTCTTTTTAATTTATTTGATTAAATTAAATCCATTAGATTAGATTAGATATAATGGCTAAAATTTATTTTCATTTCTCACCCACGAACCCATTCTCACCGGAACCTAACCTTATATATATATATATATATATATATATATATATATATATATAAGGTTAATGTCTAGTTACGAGGATTATTGGAAGTGATAATCTTATTATTGAATGTGGTAATTTTATTACCGTATGCGATAACTTCTCAGTATTATCGATCTTGATTATCTTTTTACTAATTATGATAATTTTATCGTTGAGTCAAATTTAAAAATATTTTTTTCGCGAATTCTACCGAAAAAAATCAAAGGCAAAGTTTTAAAAAGTGTAAAAATTATATCGAAGCGAGAAAAATATAAATATTCTAGAAGTTATGAAAGCTCATTGCTACTTTATATTTATTAGTTATATTTCCTAATTTATTATTTAGAAAACATTAAATCAGTGTTTTGTAAAAATATTTTCTACAAAAAATTTTTTGGGATGTTTTAGAATTTTCCAAATTAGTCTAAAGATCTTTTGAATATTCGTTTTTAAAACAAAATCAGCTTTTGTGGGGGGAGTAATAATTTTGCAATTTCCCATTTCCTACTTCAAGAAGCGTGGTCTCTCTCTCTCTTGTAGGTGTCTAGAACCTCGGTCATTGCCGTTGGGTTTTGTACCAAACACGAATTCGTCCTCTCAGAACATGAGGTTCTTGTATCAATTATAATTTCTGATTTGCCGTCCTTTCTTTGATTTTCTCTGTTTCTCGCAATTTGCACAGGCTGAAACCGTCGTTTTCTGTCTATTGCAGCCGGCATCCGGAGGTTCTGTGGGCACAGCGGTCCGACAAGGTGTACTTGACCGTATCTCTGCCCGACGCCAAGGATATTTCGGTCAAATGCGAACCTGAGGGCCAATTCAGTTTCTCCGCGGTTGGGGTTAATGGTGAACTCTTCAACTTCACTCTCCAATTCTATGGCAATATTGCCCCTCAGGTACCGCTTATTTTAATCAATTACTATCGTTTGTTATATGTGTAATGTGTTGGTCCTTGAATTTGAATTTTGAAAGCTGCTGTTGCACTTGTTGGTGAAATCGGAGTGAGAAAAGTGAATTTCTAGTAGAACTATTAAAGTTATTAAAAAAAGCACAATTAGTTCATACCCCTATTGCTGATTGTTGATGATTAGCAATTGAGAAAATAGTGGATGAATATGAAGATGAATGTTTAATGCCTTGTTTCGGTTTTGCCAGTTGGTACCATCATTTTGATTATTTTGTTTAAAAGCGCATAATAATATTTTATTGTTGTATTTATTTCAAAATATTTATAATTTGTATGAGCAACAACATGTATGGATCATTCTATCAGTTTTTATTTTATCGTATAAAATAGCTTAACGATAATGTGAAGCCTCCTTTTGCTTTCATTTGTGTGTGTGAAATGTGAAGCCTCTTTTGCTTAAACTTTTTGGAAAAACAATGCATAATATCTTCTTATGAATGGTGCTACTCAAATTATGCACATTGTTGTGTGTGTTACCTAATGCAGGGATGTAAGACAAAGATTGGTTTGAGGAATATACTATGCTCCATACAAAAAGAGCAAAAGGGGTGGTGGAAAAGACTACTGAAATCCGAAGAAAAACCTGCTCCATACATTAAGGTTGACTGGAATAAATGGTGCGATGAAGATGATGAAGAACCAGAGTGTGAGTTCATGTTCACATCACTTTGTATTTACGGTTCATAAAAACAATGATAGTATGCGTCTGTTACGTTTCTTAAGAAATACACCTTCAATTTGTTTTAGTGCTTTTTTTTACAGGCCATGATTATGTTATAGAATATTACAATACGTGACTGTATAATAAAGACCCTTGTCGTTGTATTGTGGGCAGCTTATATTTATTTTTGACTGATTTTTTTCTTTTTGTTGTTTTTTTATATATGTTTGCAGCGAATTATTCCGATGATGATATCGTGGTAAACAACAAAATCTCCTTTCATTAATCATTTTTAATTTTTACAAGTGATGYTAAGATATCATTTTWCCATCTTAACCTATATTGTTCTCGTGTTTCAGTATACTGGTGAAAATGAAGAGAGCAGTGATGAAGAAGGGATGCTCTGTAAGTTCAAATATCCTTTACATACACACACCAAATACCTGCTAAAGATGGTTCATTATTATTGAGTTTGTGCATTTTCATGTGACATTCTTTTTTCCCCCAATCATTTTTAGGGTTATCATCTCTTAATGCAACACTTAATTTTTCTTGCCCTCAGATACTTGGTGGTTTTTGCATTTTGCCTCTTTATTTATAAATGGGAGCATTAAATTTTTGTGGACAATTCCATTATAGATATCCAAAATGCTTTGGTATCTTATTGAACAAAAAGGGGCTTCCCCATGATTGGGAATTGTTTGATCGTCTTTCTCTGAGGATTCTGTAATAACGAACAAAATCAAACATTTGGGGATTTTTATATGCTTATTTTCTTTTATTTTCCTTGCAGATCTTCCTGATTTGGAGAAAGTTAGAGGTACTTAACGAAGACCGAGTGCAATTGGCATGGGATTAAGACACTTTAGAGATTGTCTAGTATGATTCACCATGTTGTGCTTAGCTTCTAGCTTTCGAGTTATATTTAGAGATGATATATTGTACAGATTTTGATGACGCTAGATCTGTTCGAATATTTTGGTACTGGCATTGTTATCCGTAAATGTCAGCAGCTTTGAAGTAGCACTAAATTGTTTGACATGCTACCCCTATTGCTACATTGTCCTTATATGGTCATCCCTATTTTAAACAAAATGATTTTCATTTTATTTTTTAAGAAAAATAAATATTAGTGAAAATTGAGTGATTTGGGGAGCTTGGGTTCAATGGTGACTTTTAGAAATTACAAACGTATTTTGTCAAAGTGTGGAATCAATCGACTTAAAAACCGCCAATATAATCATGTAAATTAACAAAATGTACCTTAAGTTATATTTAGAAAGTGAGGAGAAACCGAAAATAGGGGTTGTAGCTGCAAATATCCAAAGAACAACGGCCAACTGATATTCAACGAAAAATAATGTACCAATATGCAGGACTTTTATAAGCAAAATGCTACATTTGTGTTGTGTGTGCAGTGTTCTAAAAGGCGGCAAAAGGCGGCGCCTAAGCGTGAGGCGTGGAAAACACGCCTCGCCTAGTGCCTAGGCAAGTAAAAAGGCGGTCAACCTGTTTTGTTGACCGCCTAAGCGTGCTTAAGCGTGAAAAGACGCATGTTTTTTAGATGAGTAACCTGATTTTTTTTTTAATTTAGCAAAATATTACAAAATCTATATGATATCAAAAAATGATCAAATATTTAATATTTCGCAAAAACTATTGTAAGATCGTCTTATGAAGACGATCAAACTTTTACAGTAAAATATCATGTTTTTATTGTGAAATTCATAGTTTTCAAAAAAATGTGAATTGTTGTATTGCAAAGTATGATTTTATACTTTAAAAGTATAATTTATGATTTGCAAAGTATGATTCTCTCACATGAAACCGTTAAAAGTACGTTGATTTTATATAAATAATTAGTATTTAGCTAACTATATTTTGAAATATGTAGACAAATTTGTTAAAACATATATTATTTTTACTAATTTTAACAATATAATAAATAAAATAATAAAAAAAATTGACAACGCCTTTTCACGCCTAGGCTTCGCCTAAGCGTGCCTAGACTTTAAAGGCTTGAGGTTTGGCCTTGCCACGCCTCACGCATTTTTGAAACTTGCGTAGCACGAGTGTCAGACGTAAAGGACCATTTCTCAATAGTACATACTATTTCCCTAGAATAATAAGAGGCTCATATTCATACAACCCTAATCATGCGGATAATGCCAGATACAACCCTAATCATGCGGATAAAGTTGCCTATATATATACAAATAAATATAGTTGAGTAGCCCACATCACCCACATCACCCACATCACACATCACACATCAAACTCAGATTTCATTCTATTTTGTTGCACTAATAATTTTGTTTCTATATTTCTAAGGAAGAAAATGTCAGGAATCCTCCATAAGATAGAAGAGACGTTGGGGATTGGAGGGCACGATGAAGATGAAAAACATCAGGAGAAAAAGCACGACAAAGATCACGAAAAGAAGCATGATAAAGATCATGAAAAGAAGCATGACAAGGATGAGTCCTATGCCGAGAAACTGAAGGATGCGGTGCATGGCGAGGAAGGTCATCATGGCAAAGACGAGAAAGAAAAGAAGAAAAAGAAGAAGAAGAAAGATAAGAAGCATGATCATGATGGTGAGCATGGTGACGAACATGGCCACAGCAGTGATAGTGGAAGTGAGAGCGAATAAATATAGGTATTTCTTTTAACATTAATCGCGTAGCACTTTAATAAACATGAGAAATTCAAATTGTACCGAGAACAATTTATAATATAAGTTTTTTCATTTTCTTCTCGTACTATACGTATCATATTTACATGTCGATTTTATGTGATTTACTCCAAATATATGTAGGTTTAGAGAATAAATGTAATGTGTAAAAGAAGTGGAATATTAAATGCAATAAGAAAATATATTTGACTGTATTCCATGTGAAGTTGGTAGAATTAATAATCCCTATCACTTGCATAAATAATTACATTTTTTTTTTGTAATAATCATTTTGGTTTTATTTGCAGGTAAATAGAGAGTTTGCTTGAATGTTCTCCAAAGGTTCTCTAATAGTGTAGGTTATTATGTTGGAGCTATTATATATTTAATGCTCTTTTCTTTGTTTACTGTTTACATTGTTTTAGATGATGCGGTTATGTAATATACATATACAATATTTTAAATATTGTACTTGTATAGCAAATAATTCTTTTAGTTAAAATGATTAGATTTTCGAATTTATGTCTGGTTTTCAATGCTATTTCGGTGTTGTTACTCTGTGAGGTAGATGGACGAAAAATCAGTGTACCGACTCATGTTTGTATTATATTTATCTTTGTTTTAGATTGAATTCTCAAGATTAATTGTAGAATTTAGATAATTTCAGATCTGATAATTTGGGGAAAAAATTTATATTTCATATATATATCAATGAAGAATGAGTACAACCCCTTTTATAAGAACGGCGCCAAAACTAAAAATTACATCCCCAATTAAAAGCTAACACTTGGCTTATCAATTACGAGAAGCAAACGGTGAACTGTAGACAAAAAATTGTATGCACACTTCTACACCGCCTACTCAAGTTGGACATGGATGAAAAACAGCCAACCCCAACTTGGACAACAGCCATTGAAAGCGCTTCCCACTCAAAAGCTTGGTAAACTTCAGCAAGCTGATTGTGAGTGGAGACATGTACCAAGGTTAAAAACCCTTCTTATACTTGTTATAGACTACATGACAATCGATCTCGAGATGCTTACTTTGTTCATGAAAAGCCGGATTGGCCGTGATATGAATTGCTGCCTGATTATCACATTTCAGAGAAAGAGGAAACAGCAGCGAAAGATCAAATTCTCCATGAAGATAAGAAATCCATTGAAGCTCAGTAACTGTAGTCCCCAAGGCCCGATATTCAGCTTCTGCAGTTGACTTGTAATCTATAGTTTGCTTTTTGCTTTTCCAGGAGATAAGTGAGGAGCCTAGAAATATAGAGTAACCAGTGATTGACTTACGTGTATCCTTACATGCAGCCCAGTCTGCATCACTGTACCCATGCAATGTATAACCAGTTGAAGAGGAATGGGACAGACCAAGATTAAGAGAACCTCTAAGATAAATCAAAATATGAGAGCTACATCCTAATAGGCCAGTGTGAGGCTGTGTAACTAGTGTGAAGCTGTGTAACAAACTGGACTGGTGAGATTCAAGTACAGTAGTCTACTAATAGTCCTTTTGTACTTATCAAGATCTTTCAAGGGTATGCCATGTGTTGCTGTAAGATGAGTGTCAGGCGGCAGAGGTGTAGTAGCACATATATCTTCAGGAAGAGGTATAGTAGCCAAAATATCCAGAACATACTTCTTTTGGCCCAGATAGTCCTTACAGAGCCTCTAACTATTTCCATTCCTAAGAAATATTCGACAAATCTAAGATCCTTAATAGTAAAAAGATCATGGAGATAGAACTTGAGCTCATCAATAAAACATTGATCATTACAAGTAACCAGTAAGTCATCAACATAAACCAATAAGGCCAAGAAACATGTCTTAGTTTTCTTAAGGTAGAGGCAATGATCAAAAGGGGATTGAATAAAACCAAAAGATATCAGTTTGATTGTAAATTCCTGATTTCACTCCCTGGATGCCTGCTTAAGCCCATATAAACTCCTATGCAGTCTACAAACTTCTCCTGGTTTTGCTTTAGTACACCCCTCAGGTGGCTTCATATATACTTCTTCATGCAAATTGCCATGTAAGAAGGCATTATTGACATGAAATTGGAAAAGAGGCCAATGATGGAGTTTAACAAAGGCAATAAAAAACCAAACAGTAACCAACTTAGCCATTTGTGAGAAGATCCTAGCATAGTTAATCTCAAAGGTCTAGTTGTAGCACTTAGTCACCAACCTGGCCTTATATATATCAAGGATTCCAAATAGTTTCGGCTTCACCTTAAAAACCCACTTGCTTCCTATTGCCTTGTTACCCTTAGAAAGAATAGTGATTTCCCAAGTGTTGTTTAACTCGAGAGCTTGGAGATCATTATTAATAGCTTGCACCCACTCAGGCTTATAACTAGCTTCAGCATAAGTAGTAGTCTCTTGAACATGATATGCATAATACATGACTGTTGTGTATAGAGGTGATATGCTATAAAGTGTAATGCATGTAATATAATCATTAAGACAGGCTGGTGGGAGGTGTAATGGTATGTGTAGGGAGTGTTTTTAGGTTTGGAGAGTTAGGATTAATGATGTCATGTGAGGCAAGTGGTATAGGAATATGAACAAAAGTGTCAAGATCAGTCATATAGGGAAACTTGTTTTTAAAAAATTTAACATCCCTAGGCACAAACATCTTATGTGACTCAATGCCATACATGTTATAAGCTTCTTACCATGTAAAAACCCTAAAAATATGCATTTATATTTTCTAGGACCAAATTTAGATTTAGTGAGCAAAATATTTGCTTCATAAGCAAGGCAGCCAAAAGGTTTGAGTGTATGGTAGTCAGGACCAGAGTGATAAAGTTCATAAGGGGTTTTCGATTTGCACATTTTGTACAATTTTCTTTTACGATATTTTTGCGGCTCATTTGTGCGTGAGTTTCTTGTATTTATGTGTTTTTGGAGTCCACTTGACATATTTTTGCATCATTTTAGGTTTTAGAGTGTTTTATTTATTTTTAGTATTTTTTTTTTCTATTTTCTTAGTTTTTTTTAAATAATTTTTGTTTTGAAGGTCAACATTGGTTGAAGTGGGCCCGAGACAAGGTCTGAATATGATTCAAACTCGAGAAATTCATTGCCAAGCCTCGACATACCTTTGGTGCGAGGATTGACTGGAAACAACGAGAAATGTGGCCATATTCATTGCCGCCTCACGCATTCGCTCGGTAGATATATCAATTGTCGTAATATAAGCATAAATCCAAAAAGACTAGTGCCGTTTGCCTCCACCTTATATCATTGGAAGAGAAAGCTCTAAAATTTTTGTGTTTACAACAATCCCAAATGCTGAGGCTAAAAATGGTAAAAAACAGCTTTAAGTGGAGACAGTGCGCCATGGCCTCGCTTGTGGCAGGTTTTGGGTGGAGCCAATTACTCTAGGAAAAAACTTTTAATCGACATAAATTAAACGCTAAATGAAACCCAAGAGGAAGGGCTAAATTTAATATGAAGACACTGATGACTGATTCCGCGTGTTTTTTAGCCTATCGACCACGGAAATTGATTGACTTACTTACTGAGGGTTCCGGAATGCTGCAACTAAGCCGTCGATCGAGTGCCACCATCGGATCGACTGCAACGCAAAGGTTGTGTGATTTTGAAAAAAAAGACCATTTTGG
The DNA here is from genome assembly GCA_014905375.1 of Phtheirospermum japonicum. Taxonomy (NCBI): domain Eukaryota; kingdom Viridiplantae; phylum Streptophyta; class Magnoliopsida; order Lamiales; family Orobanchaceae; genus Phtheirospermum; species Phtheirospermum japonicum. Next base: position 1,154,659 of record BMAC01000181.1, read on the forward strand.
CCTTGATCGATCTATATATGCTTTCCATCCATTAATTTAGTTTCAATCATAAATGTATTTGTAGTGTAATTTGGTGTGTATATTCTTCAAGACTTGAAACTTCTTGGAGATTTGGTTCTTGCATCTTTTGGTTTGGTAATGATAATTCATTCCTCTTGATTTCTTGCTTTGTAGTTGTTAATTATTGTTGTTCTCTTTAATTATTGTTGTAGATTAATGATTCCTATTATGTCTAAAGATTTTGTTATGTTGTTGAGTTTGTTCTTCATTTCATGTTCATCATTTATTATTTTTAGCAAAACCCAAACAAATGAAAATGAAAAACTTTCTCAAGATCCTTAATTCATCCACTTGAAAATTTTAAAATAGTTTGGTTAATTTGATTCCTCATGCTTATTCCAAAGCATTATTATTTTTAGGGTCTGGATCCGTTATTCATTCGATGGAAACAATTGTTGGCTATTCTCCAGATAAAAGTCAGAATATGGTTTTTATGGGCGGTTTTGAAACTCTTACGAGTTCTTAAAGCTTTTTGCCAAATTAGGAAATTTCTTAATTTTCATTAGAAATCATGTCTAAATTCATAGTTTGTTGTTGTCTTATGTTGGTAGCTTTCAAAGCACTTTTCCCTCCTTAGTTTATTTCAAATTTTAAAATGATGTTATTGTGTTCAAGCTTCACAGATCTTCAAGTTTTAATTATTTTAATTTTTGATTGATGCAACTAGTTTAGAAATTATGAGTTTAGAGTCTAGGTTCGTTTAGAGCTATTAATCGAAGTTTGTTGAGACTCGGGATTGAAAAATCCGAGAATTGGGTTGATGACCCCAATACTTGATCGATATTTGGGATTGAGAACCCCGAGTCATGGATTAAGTGCTCGACAAAAACTGATTGATCGTGGAGACGATCAAAACACCCCAAACCCTCATTTTTTATTATTTTCATGTAAATCACTTTTAAGTCTTGTCTTAGTTGATTAGCTTTCAAAAACCCAAACCAAAGTGAATTACGCTTTATTTAGCATAGTTAGTTTACTTCACGAAAACCAAATGCTAAATAGCTTCCGATTTGTCTTCCTCGAGAGAAACGACTCGGGATCAACTTACTGCTCTACAATCAACTCCGTATTATTACGGAGACGATTTACTAATTTTGAATTAGAGTTCTAATAAATCCTCGATCAGTTTTCGGCGCCGTAGCCGGAGAAGTCTAAAGGTTGCGCATTTTTGTGTTTGATTTTCATGTCCATTTATTATATAATTTAAATTCTCTTATTTCTTGCTGGTAAGTTTAATCTCGTTTGTTGAGTGTTGTGATTTGTAGCTACATTGAAACCTCAACTCACATCTTTGAAGATCCGAGATTAATCCGACTGAAGATGGCAAACTACCAAGTTAATTTTCCATATGATGACCCTTATATCCAAACTCTCGATTACCCTAATTCGTACACTGCTCCTTCAAGCTATCGGGTCCCCTTGATTTATGATGACCAATACGCTCCACCTTTCGATTATCGAGTTCCTCCATCTCATGATGACCCGTATGCTCCGAGCGGTCGATAATGGGCCCACCCTTTTAATTACTCCGGCCCAAGCCCTTCATATCTCCATTGGTTTTAGATTGTTATAATCCGAGCATGGATCCTTATGCACCGCCTCGTGATTCTTATGATCCGGGTTTTGATGATTCATATACTCCACTCGCCCCGCCTTCTTCTTACCCAAGCTTTGACTCATATGCTCCACCAATCCATGATTCCTATTCTTCAAGCTACGACTTTTCTCAAGATTTGTCTATGTCCTAACCCTCGAACTTAGAATCTCTTTTAGCCGAGCTGGTGGATGCAGTTCGATAATTGGATGAGCGCCTTGCTCACATGGAGAGTCAAGTAGAGCAAATCACTGATCCCAAACTTTGTGCATCCCGTTTTACAAATTAATTTAAAAGCACTAAGTTTGCTCGCAAGAGTACGAGGTAACTGTAGGGTGATGAGTTTGACTCAAGTCGTATCTCTCGAGAAAACAACTGTTCGGTCTTTTCGATGTTTTTCTCTTCAATTCTCAAGCAAATAAATTATACATACAATTTGGGGGGGGGGGGGGGGGTTTGAAGAATTTGAATTAAACATTATGAACTAAGCTATATTAAGGCTAAATCTAATTAAACTAATTAACTTGAACTAGATTATCAACTAAATTAACTAAATTATTTAAACTAAATAACCAACTGAAAATTAAACTAATGATTAACTAAATTAAATTCTAAATTAATTAAACTTGATTAATTAACTAATTAGTAAACTAAATTAATTAATTCGTAAACTAAACTAGAATTCAGAAAACAGAATGCTGAAAACTAATGAATTTAACTAATGAGACTAACAGGTTGCTCAAGATTGAAATCTAACAATTCAGACTAACTAATGATTAACTAATTTACTAACCCTAGTTAAATTAACTAAATGATTAGCTAATAAAAAGTTTAAATTAAATAATTCAGGAACTACTTTAAAACTAAGGAACATATGCCGACGACTAATGTAAAATTGAATCCAATTTCAGAAAATGAGTTCTAGAAAATCAATTCAATTAACTAATGGGTATACTAACCTAACGACTAACGGTTCGGCTAACGATTAACGAAGAAACTAAATAAATTTAAAGCATGAACAATCTTCAACCAAACAATCATCAAATAATAACCAACATTAAACATATAAAACTGAATCTAACTGAATATTATAAACCAAATAGGTTCAGCAAATTCAAAAAAGAAACAACTTCAAGAACGTAAACTAAATATTATTCGAAAGCTTTAAAAACTAAGAATTAAAATTAAGAAACTAATAAAAGATTGTAGAAAACTTATTGTGGCTACTGGAAACTAAAAGTTCTTCGGCTAATCCGAAGAGGGAACACAGCAATTCGGAGAGAAACGGTTGAACGGCGTCGAACGGGCTCCGGAAACTCGTCTTCGTCGATCTTGGTTGCTCGTCGATCTCGCGTTTTGTTGTTGTCTCCGTCTCCAAACCCTAGGATTATGTTTATGGTAAGTTTTAGGGTTACACAGCCTCGCACACAGACCTCTATGCTCGAAATTCGGATTAAGAAAGGTATTTATAGAATTTTTTTCCGCGAACTGGGCCGAAAAATCTGTTTCTGGGCTTTCTGGGCCCGCTAACGGTTGGTTGCAACCGTTAGCAGCAACCGTTAGGTATATATTTTTTTTGCATTTCTGGCCGACGACATCGGTTGTAATGAAACCGTTCTGGAAAGTGACCGTTAACTCTGAACTCAGCATTCTAACCGTTAACATCAGTTCTCAGTAACCGTTAAGGTTAGCGGTAGCAGCTAACGGTTGGAGCAACCGCTAAGTGTAACCGTTAGCTTTCAATCGACATCGGTTCCACAGAATGAAATAAGTCCCTTACCTTAGAAAGTCTGTCAGCTTCAATTCTTGCTACTTCTTCACCGGAAAGCTCGATCTTTGAATCTCGATCATCATACTTCATCTCTAATGCGCTGAAATCTTCRGGTTACTTAGCTGTAAGGTGAAAAACAATGAAATATCACCTAATTGCATCAATTACGATCAAAATGAGGTAAAATAAGCTGGAATTATAAAAATATGGAATTATGCTTAAATCGCCCAACTTATACCAAAAACAAATAGAAAAATGTAATAAAATACTAATAAAAATAAGGACAAATCTACTCTAATCAACTACCCCACGCTTTATTGGTTTGTTCGTCCTCGAACAAACGATAATTTCAAAGTATAACTAGAATGAAAGTAAGTTCAAGCAAAGAGTCGTGCTATGCTACATACGTAATTTTGAAAATATAGGTACAAGTCACGCAACGTCAAACACTTGACCATTATTACATTTTCGCTTCAAAATAAAATCATGCTTCCTCACGAAGGATAATATATATAAGTACGCTAAAAAACACTCAAGTATTTTCTGCATGGGACGTGTATACATTCAAATCATACAATTACATGCACAATAAATAAGCACAGAAAATCAATCTCTTTTCAATCGCAAATTAAGTGTGCTGTCAAAACTATGAATCGGAAAAGGATTTTACGGGTTGTAATGTAAGACTCTTTGGACGGGTATGAAATATATAAGTTGTGTGGCTAAATCACGAAGCAATTCGCTCCACCTCGTTCAAAAATAAGAAACCTCACTAAACACTCATAACGTAGCCTTAAATATAGGCTATTCCTCAACTCATAACTCTAATCGACTTGTAGCTCAAACCACTTTAAACACAATTGAAGCTTAAGATATGCTTCGTAATATAACTCTTTTGCCTTTTAAACATTAGGCTTCATAAAATAAAATAAACAATAAAATTCAAGCCTTTAAAATCGTAGGCAATGACTAACACAGTTCAATTAGACTCACCATCCTTCTTTTTCTTTCTATTTTTTTTATTTTCCCCTTTTATTATTTTTTATGGGGTATTTTTTTTTTAATTAATTTTTTTTAGATGGTGGTCCTTACTTACAAAATAATAAATTCCTAATAAAAATTTCTAAGACTCAAATAATCAATAAAAATACGAACTCCTACCCCACACTTTTTAATGGGTTGTAGGGGTCGTCTCAACAACACTCATGGCTATAGGCATGAATATTTGGCTATGATTGGCTCATTCGTATTTTATAGTGGCTAAAATATATGGATATGGCCGGAAATAGGGTTTTTTATGTGCCTTAACCTCATTTTCAAAGTCGACTACACACAGCGGTTTCAAAGAGATCAAAACTGAAACTTGTTCACGTACATGCAATGATGATAAACACTCAGGCTACTCACTGGCTTTTTGCATGAAAAATTTTGAATTGACGCTGTTTTTAAGGTTTTGCGAAATCGATTGCGTCCAAGTACCATTTTACAATATATAAATAATAATTTTGAAAACTTTATGCACTTATACACGCTCAAAGACGAAAACAAAAATCATACATAGTCAACTTCGACAGGCATGCCATACAAACACAAATAAGCGTAGAAATAGCGATCAATCACATCAAAAGCATGCATTTCAAAACAAAAGACATCAAATTGCACTAACCATACTCAACCACCCCCCTCCCTAAAAACATGGCAATCTCCTGATTGTCATAAATATTAAAGAAAATAAGAGTAAGGGAGATAATAAAACATCCCTGAATTCGATGATTGAGTCTCTCTAAAAATGCACGTGCAACTATCCTTCGTCTTAGATCGCGTGACTAGATTGTCCCGAACAAACCTATAAATATAAACAAAAACAAACAAACAAAACACGATTGTGATCAATTGCGACGCCCAAGTGCCCGGTGGCACGTCTTTTTGGATTTGAAACGGCCGGATTGCGGCCAACGTCGTAAATGGCTGGGTTGCAGCTCATCAAAAGGTTGCCGGACTGCGGCTAACTTGGGTCGGGTTGCGACCTCGATCGACGAAATCATCATAATCCATGATTGCTGCGTTAAGCGATAGGTTCAGTGGTTGATCGTCAATGTTAACGCCTCGAGTGGAACTAGCGGTAAGGCCTTGCGGTAGCAAGCTACTGCTATATAACCGTTGTCCAGAACAAGCGATTTATCATATTTTCTGCACATCAACACACACATAAACGTACCACGGCAATTGACATAATATAAAAAGACAGAAATAAAATAAAAGAAAATAAAACGAAAACTAACTAACGCTTGGGTTGCCTCCCAAGAAGCGCAACATTTAACGTCATATGCTCTACGCAATTGCTCGATCAATTTTTAGCTCGTGGTGGGTCCACGAACTCCTTCTTGCTCCTATCTCGACTCTTCATATAATCCTTGAAATCAGGCTTAAGTCGATGCTTGTGGACTTCGAATCTCATATTTGCACTCTCATCGTATAGAGTGGCAACTCCATACTCATCCAACTCCTTTATTAAAAACGGTCCACTCCATGCAACTTCAAACTTGGTTGGATCAAACTTACGATCGGAATTATACAGCACTAGTTGACCAACCTTGATCTTCTCGTTAAAAACTTCGTTGGACTTCTTCTTCATCTTTGTCCAATCCTTGCTATTAGCCTCGTCGTTTTTCTTCGTACGTTTAAAATTCTTGTAGGGGTAGAGGGAAACACATCTTGAATGATTATTCGGTGGCTTCGTCTCTTCTCTTGGCTCAAACCTCGAACGATCTCGTTGTGGTCTCAACTCCACTTTTGGCTCGTTTTTAGGCACGTCAAACCGCATGGGCAATCCATCATCCAATGCCTCTATATTATCAAACTCTTCAATCGCGCCGATGCTCAAGAGCTCATTCGCACAAGAATCTACTAAATCAATAGTTGAATAATCGTTCTTAACAAACGATGCAGGATTCTTGTGAAAATCTTGAAGTGAAAACGTCACCGTCTCGCCCAATATGGACATAGTCATCCTCCCCATGTTTACATCGATCACTGTACGCGTTGTAGACATGAATGGGCGTCCTAACAAAATGGTGTGTTCTCGGTTCTCGCTTTGTACGTCACCAACATCTATAATGACAAAATCGACCGGCACTACTAGCTTGTCTACTTGTACTAAGACATCCTCCACAATCCCCAAGGGTAGCCTTATCGTCCTATCCGCCAATTATAATTTCATCGTGGTCGGCTTCAGCGGTCCTAGGCCAAATTCCTTGTAAATCGAATGGGGCATCAAATTTATGCTAGCGCCAAGATCGAGCATTCCTCTTGCCGTTTGTCCATTCCCGAGAGAAATAGTTATGCAGAAAAACTCCCGGGATCCTTCTCTTTTGGGTGGCAATGGTTTCTGCATAACTATTTCTCTTGGGAATGGACAAACGGCAAAGGGGATGCTCGATCTTGGCGCTGGCATTAATTTGATGCCTTATTCTTTATTTAGAGAGTTCGATCTTGGGGCATTGAAGCCTACCACTATGCGCCTACAATTGGCTGATCGGTCAATTCGGCAGCCTCTGGGTATTGTTGAAAATGTTTTGGTGCAGGTTGGTGAGCTGGTTGTTCCTGTTGATTTTGTGATTTTAGATGTTGGTGAAGTACCAAGCGGAAGCAAGGAGCATACCATCTTGTTAGGACGTCCATTTATGTCAACTACACATACTCTAATAGATGTGAACAAAGGACGAATGACCATGTCCGTCTTAGGCGAGACAGTGATGTTTTCACTTCGAGACATCCATAACACCCCTTCATCATATTGACAGATGAGTGTTCTCTGTAGATCTAATCGATTCTTGTGTCCATGATCTCCAAAGCGTTACCACTATAGAAAAGTTTGACGTCGGGGACGGTGAGGAGCATTTGAGTGTAGAGGAATTGATCGAATTGTTGGGAATTGATATAGGAGAAGTCATAGATGGGATTGCTGGTTGTAGTGCCGCATTACGCAAAGAGAGATACGTACCTAAAATCAGGCCAAAAGTGGAGTCGAAACCAAATCATTCGAGGTTTGAGCCAAGAAAAGAGACGAAGCCACCGAATAATCATTCAAGATGTGTTTCCCTCGACCCCTACAAGAATTTTAAACGTACGAAGAAAAAGGGCGAGGCTAATAGCAAGGATTGGACAAAGATGAAGAAGAAGTCCAACGAAGTTTTTAACGAGAATATCAAGGTTGGTCAACTAGTGCTGTATAATTCCGATCGTAAGTTTGATCCAACCAAGTTTGAAGTTGCATGGAGTGGACCGTTTTTAATAAAGGAGTTGGATGAGTATGGAGTTGCCACTCTATACGATGAGAGTGCAAATATGAGATTCGAAGTCCACAAGCATCGACTTAAGCCTTATTTCAAGGATTATACGAAGAGTCGAGATAGGAGCAAGAAGGAGTTCGTGGACCCACCACGAGCTAAAAATTGATCGAGCAATTGCGTCGAGCATATGACGTTAAATGTTGCGCTTCTTGGGAGGCAACCCAAGCGTTAGTTAGTTTTCGTTTTATTTTCTTTTATTTTATTTCTGTCTTTTTATATTGTGTCAATTGCCGTGGTACGTTTATGTGTGTGTTGATGTGCAGAAAATACGATAAATCGCTTGTTCTGGACAACGGTTATATAGCAGTAGCTTGCTACCGCAAGTCCTTACCGCTAGTTCCACTCGAGGCGTTAACGTTGACGATCAACCACTGAACCTACCGCTTAACACAGCAATCATGGATTACGATGATTTCGTCGATCGAGGTCGCAACCCGACCCAAGTTAGCCGCAGTCCGGCAACCTTTTGATGAGCTGCAACCCAGCCATTTACGACGTTGGCCGCAATCCGGCCATTTCAAATCCAAAAAGACGTGCCATCGGGCACTTGCGCGTCGCAATTGATCACAATCGTGTTTTGTTTGTTTGTTTTTGTTTATGTTTATAGGTTTTTACAAATCACTTTTACAAGCATGCCCCCATCATAGCTATTCCCCCGAGATAATTAATCAGTTTTTCTTTGATGGTTTGTCGTCCATGGGAAAGAGTCAAGTTGAAATAGCAAGCAGGAGGAGATTTTGGTGATTTAACGGCTCGCGAGGCAAAACGAGTATTGGAGAAACTGAGTGAAAAATCTAGAGAAACCAACTCTCGGCCTCGTAAATTGAAAGTTAATGAGATTTCCATCCCTGATCCTGACTTAGATGATGGCAAATTAGTCAAAGCAAAGTGCGAAGAGATATTTGAGGAGAAATTGGCAGCTTGGAAGGCCGAGCGGGCAAGCAAGGCCTCTTCGAAGAAGACTAATGCGATGTGTCCACCAATGCGGATCCCCCGAACATTTAGCCGATATGTGCCCGTTCAACAACGAACAACGAGGGAACGTCAACGCCATCCAGCACTATTCGAATCAACAACATTCGGGGCAGAGACCACCACACATGCAAACACCTGCTCAGTCGACTGATCAACTTTTAGTCTGGCAACAGAACCAAGTTGCCGAAACTATTCGGAACCGAGACGGCCTCACACATGTTCAGGAGGAGATGAAGGGAGTTCGAGACGATATGAAAGAATTGAGAACGATGATGGCTGAAATGGCCAAAAGCACTCTTGAAAATTCGTCAGGACTAAGAAGATTGGAGATAATGGTAGGACAATTGGCAACTGACA
>BMAC01000181.1:1176791-1197300 GCA_014905375.1 Phtheirospermum japonicum
CGCATCCTTGTCCGTCATTTTGTTTCAAGCTCACAAGCAAGTTGATGCATACAAATCTTATACTTGTGCATTAGTTTTAATTCATTCGGTGGTTAGATTTTTAATTCTTCATTGTATTTTTGCTTGAGGACAATCAATTGTTTTAAGCGTGTGGTAGTTGATTTGCACATTTTTGTACGTTTTTTTTTTTACGATATTTTTGCGGCTCATTTGTGCGTAATTTACTTGTATTGATGTGGTTTTGGAGTCCACTTGATATATTTTGAATCATTTAGGTTTTGTATATTTTTCTTTGTGTTTAGTAGTTTTTTTTTTTAATTTTGCTTAGAGTTTTTTATTAATTTTTATTTTGAAGGTCAACATTGGTTGAAGTGGGCCCAGGATGAGGTCGGAAGATGATTTAAAACCCGAGGAATTCATTGCCAATCCTTGACATATCTTTGGTGCAAGGATCGACCGGAAACGATAGGAAATGTTGCCATATTCATTGTCACCGCACGCATTCGCACGATGGATATATCAGTTGTCGTAGTACAAGCATAACTCAAAAACCACTTGGGCCATTTGCCTCCACCTTATATCATTGGAAAGCTGAGAGAGAGAACTATAACCTTTGTGTTTACAACGATCCCAAATGTGATTCAAGATTTTTGGTTGCCTACTTATGAAAATTTGTCAAAAGATCAATAGCTTGCCCGCAAGAGAACGGGGTCGCGCGTAGGTTGGCAAATTGACTCGAGTCGTCTCTCGAGAAACATACAATCGGAATCTTTAAATAGTTTTGTTCAATTTCAAATAACACATACACATAAGGGGGGGTTTGATGAGGATAATTAACTACGAATTTAAATAGCAAATACTTAATTTTAAAAAGCTAAATTAACTAAACTTAGATTAATTAACTAACTAATAACTTAAACTAAACAATCAGAAACTAATTTAATAACTCAAAAGCAATTCAGATTCAGCAATTTAAACTAACCATTCAAATAGTAAACTACTAACTGTTGTAACCCTTAGCGCTAACTGTTACTGCTTGCAACCCTTAGCGCTAACTGTTACTGCATGCAACCCTTAGCGCTAACTTTTACTGCTAACTATTGGTCCAACCATTAACAGTAACGGTTAACAACAACGGTTAACACTAACTGTTGACAGAAACTAACATGAGTTGCATGGATAAACTAATCTCCAACCAGCAGAATATTAAACTACCAACAATAAGCATATAAGACAGAAAATAAACTGAGATTAAATAACTAAATACGTTTAGTGAATCCAAACGAAGCAAACGATACGAACATGAACAAACTAATATTCTAAAACTTGAAAACTAATGATTAAAACTAAAAAAACTAAGTGAAATTTCAAAGTACTCATTTAAGCTACTGGAAATTGAAAGATCTTCGGCTATTCCGAAGAGTGAACGCAGCGAACTAGACTTCTATGGATGAATCGGCGTCGAACGGCTTCGAGAACTCGTCGTTGTCGATTCTTTGTTGCTCCTCGATCGTCCGCATCTCGTTGTTGTTTTCCGTCTCCAAAACCCTAGGATACTCTCTGTTTTTAGGGTTAGCATACGCACACACAGACCTAGCTGCTCGAAATTTCGGATTAAGGAGGGTATTTATAGATTTTTTCCGCGAACTGGGCCCGAAAAATCTGTTCTGGGCTTCCTGGGCCCGCTAACGGTTACTCGCTAATGGTTGGTGCAACCGTTAGCTGCTTTTATTTTGCATTTTGGGCTGACGACAACGGTTATAAGGCAACCGTTATACAAAGTTACCGTTAGCTCTTGAATTCAGCACTCTGATCGTTAACATCGGTTGTCAGTAACCGTTAAGGTTAGCGGTAACAGCTAACGGTTGGAGTGGCCGCTAAGTGTAACCCGTTAGCCTCAACGACAACGGTTCAAGCAGCATAACTCTTCTAGAAAGTGTGTCAGCTTCAATTCTTGCTACTTCTTCATCGGAAAGCTCGATCTTTGAATCTCGATCCATCATAATTCATCTTTAACATGCTGAACTCTTCCAGTTACTTAGCTATAAAGTGAAAAATCATAAATAATCACTTATTTGCATCAATCTAGATCAAAAAGCGGTAAAATAAGTTGGAAGTCCAAATATATGAAATTAAGATAAATCTATCCAACTTATACAAAAATAATAAGAAAAAGCAATTAAAATACAAACTAAAATAAAGACAATTACGTTCTAAACAATTGAAGCTTATAACATTCTTCTTACACAACTCTTGCCTTCTAAACATTAGGCTTCATAAGAAAATTAAAAATAAAATACAAGCATTAATTAGCTCGTAGGCATTGACTAACACAAATTCAACTAGACTCACCATCCTTCTTTTTCTTCTTCTCTCTTTTTTTTTTATATTTCCCCCTTATTATAATTTTTTATGGGGTCATTTTTTCTTTTTCGGATGGTGGTCTTTTATTACAAAAATTCATAAAATCATAAATTCCTAATAAAAATTCCAAAACTCTAATAACCAATAAAAATAACGAACTCCTACCCCACGCTTTTAATGGGTTTGTAGGGGTCGACTCAATAATAAAATCACTCATGGCTATAGGCATGGATTATTTGGCTATGAATTGCTCATTCCACTACTGCAGAACAGGGCATTTACGGCGGTTTTTTTTGGCTTTTAACGGCGGTTTTTGAACCGCCTTTATATCGACCGCCGTTAATTTTTACGGCGGTTTTTTAAAACCGCCGTAAAAATGTCGAAATTAACGGCGGTTCTGGGAGACATTTAACGGCGGTTTGGGAACCGCCATAGAATGCAGTATTTTTACGGCGGTTGTTCAGAAATACCTTCTAGAAAGTCTGTTTCCCAGGACAGACAATTTACGGCGGTTTTGGAAAATACCTTCTAGAAAGTAGTAAAAAAAATTAAAAAAAAAATGAAAATACAAATTAAATACAAATACAATTATAAAAAACTAATACTCACAATAAAAATAAACCATATTTTCTAGTAGTTTCTTTTTCCACTGGCAGGCTTAGCATATGCAAAGTTCACAATAGTTGTTGGCCACTCGCACCCAATGCCTAATAAAATGCTTTCACGTTTAAACCCAACACCAAACACATCAATATATTCTCGGAAATCTCCACTTGCAGAAAGATACGAAATAAAAATTAGAAATTACAAACATTTCCAGAGCAAACCAAGAAAAAATACACTTCTTTCCCACTGTTTGTGGTAATTAATTAAAGCAAGGAGCTCCAGTTTCTAACCCAATCAGTTAAAGTAGAAACATTCTTTTCTATATCATCGATGCAATCGCTCCTTAGTGCCACGACTATATCTTCTGAACAACTCTCCTTCGCATCCTCCAATAACACCTGAAATATCTCGCACTCGACATTATTCGACCGCTTCTTCCCAGTATAAATCATAAAAACAAGAAACTGAAGGCAATTAGTCAGATAGCAAGGAACCATAATAGTATTAATTACCTCTTAGTTAGTCGATCGTACAACACAGGATTGTCGGTTTGAAGCACCACCACATGATCGAACCAACGTTTCAGAAAAAAGTCGCAGCCATGATGGTCCACAATGTTTCCACCTTCTTCCATCATATCCTCCAGCTCATCACATACCTGACAATACAAATATTAATATTTTTGGAATTTGCTGGGCCTGTATAGTATACATCTCCTTATTAAAAATCATCCAACTATTTAACTCAAAAAGTGAATTCATTGTCAGCTCATATTAACTTAAACGAAACGAATAATCCTATGAATAAACTACAGAAAATCTCTTTCCACCCTGAAATAATAAAAAGTTAACCTCCGTGTTTACTTTATTTATTGGAATACTAAAAAGTTAACGGTAAAGTAGGAAAAATAGCAAAAATTTTACAATTTTAATTACAATTATTTTGTTTTCTTAACCTTCGTGTTTTTGTCCACCCGCCTATCTTTTGTGGACGGGGGGAGTAGAAATACCAACCATTTGAAAATCAGAAGGCACAGCAACTTTAAAAAAATTGAAATAAAAAGGAATAGCAACTTGGTGTTGCTGAATATATGCATTTTGGCGTGTTCCATTAAGAAATGAAATTATGTAGTCCCTTCACGGTTTGCATGTAAATAATTAATAAGCAATGAGAAATCGTTTAGCAGATCTATGAATTTTCCCGAATAAGCAAATGGAGGTCAACAGTTCACAAGTTTACTAAAAAACCTAGATTTAAGATAACAGTATTGAAGTAACATAACAAGTTCAGATTCAAATTTCTCAAAACATATATTATCAATTGCACAAAGAAATTTTGTAATTAGTGCAAACTCAATGACAAGGGTACATTTTGTAATTATCCCAAATAAATATAAATAAATAGAAACAGTACGTCCAGTAATGCTCATGATACTAGGAGAAAAGAAGCCCTGTTGTAAGATTTCAATCAACYCCGTAAAAGATTGAGAATTCTAATAATACCATACACTGTTTAAGCATGCTTGATAGAGCGTTTAGGAATATTTTTTCACGAGATATTACCTTACTCGTCTCAGAGTGTAGTACAAAAGTTCCTTCATTTGGTTCCATTGATGTAACCGTACCCTGGTGGGATGAGCCATCACGAAGCTAGAGTAGACAAAAAGAAAGTTGTCCAATTAAATTAGTCTAATTAAAGGCCATAATGCTTAGGTGATTAAATTTATGAAAATATCCTAGAGTTTTCACTATAAACCATTCGATGTGATGCTTACTTGGTGAAAAAGAACAGTTTTACCACTACCACTAAGCCCAGTTAGTAAAACAGTGTTGGATGATCTAAGCTTGAAAAGATGAACTGCAAATAATCAGGACATAACTGTCAAAGTCACATCATGATAATGGAAACACAAGTAGACAAAAACCGAAAATTATACAATAAATTTAGAAAAGGCATCATAGGTCAGTTCGGGGGAAAAAAACACTTAGTGGATCATCCCATCAATTTATCAATAACATCTCTATATTTTGCACTCCCAATCACTCCCAAAAGACCTATGTATGTATACACACACTGAGAAGAAAAAAAGATTTTTGAATGTAACAATTCCTAACACAATTTCAGTCAAACACAAAAACCTAATTCTTAATGCAAGTACAATTATTCAAATTGCGCCAAGTTCAAGTAAACCGTTATTTAAGCAGATGCGAGTTGTTACCAAATTTCTAGAAGTTGATTATTTTTGTCCAAGATCAGAACAAAAACAAAAACCCAATGGCAGTAAAAACTGATCAGAATTGGTTAAGATAGAAACAAACACACACACACACAAAAAAAAAAAGGGGTGGGGGGGGGGGGGGGTGGGGTGGTGGAAGTATATATCCATTTAAGCAAAATTCAAAATTCCAACACACAAAGCATCGCCTTCGCCAATGTAGGTGAAAAACTGCTGCAGAATTCAAAATTTTGAACATAACTGAGACATTAATTAAAAGTCTAATTCCAGGTGAACTTTCTGACTAAGAAGAGGAAAATGGTGAATATGACCACTCCAATCGCAGCGTAAAGCTGAGTAGGCGGGATTTTCTGAACAAAATCTTGCGCTTCGTTCAACAATTGCTACAATTGGATCTTCAATTCCCCTATCTGCTCCTTATCCATCGATTCAGTTTAGAAATCCAACACTGTAAAACAAAATTATTTTGTAGAATTGAAATGCATGTTAGAGTTAGAAAAATCCAATATATAGAAGATAAACAAAACGACGTCAGGTCGGGTCGCACCTTGTTGGATCCCGGCACCGGAAGAAGAGAATGGAAAACTTGAACTCGACATCCCCACGCGTCCGACCTGGTTCACCGCCCCCGTCGCAAATCAGGGGGTCGGTGCCCCTCTCTTGATCGGCCATGGTCAGCTCCAATACGCCGTCCCACAGCCGCCGCTGCTGGTTCGCCGCCCCTGCCTCTGCCATATGGTCGCCGAATCCCAAAATCTCAACGAGGCGGAGGTAGATAGTGAGCTGGATTAGGGTTTTTTATTTTAATATCTATTGTTTTGTTGATTTAATTGTTTTTTTAATTTAATATTCTTTTAAGTTTAATATTTAATCCTGATTGTTGGATCAGATACGGATCAACGGCCCAAAATTTTTGCTTGATAAGGACGAGGATCGGTGACATGGCAGCTTACTATTTTACGTCGGTTCCTAAAAAACAGCCGTTAAATGTCATCTTATTCACGGCGGTTCTAATAGAACCGACCTTAAATCTACCGCAATAATTAACGTATCAACTAATTAACGTCGGTTTCTGAGGAACCGACGTGAATACTTGTTAATTCACGGTGCTTTCTTAAAAACCGCCGTTAATTTATTTAGTTTTAACGTCAGTTTTCATAAAACCACCGTAAAATGTACGATTCTATGGCGGTTTTCCCAGAATCGTCGTGGATGAGGCGCCTTTGTATCTACTTTCTGCAGTAGTGTTCGGAATTTATAGTGGCTAAAAATATATGGATATGGCCGGAATAGGGTTTATATATGTGCCTTAACCTCATTTTCAAAGTCAACTACACAGCGGTTTCAAAGAGATCTCAAATCAAAACTCATTCAAGTACATGCAATGGTGATAATCACTCAGGCTACTCACAGGCTTTTTGCATGAAACAGTTTTGAATTGACGCTGCTTTCAAAGTTTTGTGAAATCAAATGCGTCCAAGTACCATTTTACAATATATAAATAATAAATTTTGAAAAATTTATGCACTTATGCCCGCTCAAAAGACTAGAACCTCAAATCATACTTAGCTAACTTCGACAGGCAAGCCATACAAATACAATTCAGCGCAGAAATAGCAATCAATCACGTAAAATATTAGCTAAGACAAATCACGAAAATTTGACATTTTAAATTTTGCACAATTTTCAGTTATAAATCACAACTCAACCATCCCCTTCTCAAAAAAAATGTGTCAAACTCCTGGTTGCCATAAATATAAAGAAAATAAGCTCAAGGGAGATAAGAAAAACATCCCTGAAAAATCGATAGTTGAGCTTCTTCAAAAGTACTTTTGCAATAATTTCTCGTCTTGAACTCATGATTGGATGTCTTGAATAAGAAAAACCTACAAAACAAATAATAAAAGCAACTAACTAATATTTTTTGAATTTTGAATTTTTCAAATTTTTTTAAGAAAAAGAAAACGAAAAGGAAAAGATATGATTGTAATCAATTGCGTCGTGCAAGTGCCCGGTGGCACATCGTTCGAGATTCGAAGCGTCCGGATTGCGACTCAATGTCAGAAATGGCTGGATTGCAGCTCATCAAAAGGTTGTCGGACTGCGGCTAGATTTGGTCGGATTGCGACCTCGGTTGGTGAAAACGAATTTTGTAAAAATTGGACGGCATACGCGAATAGCGGCAACACGCAGCGGTTAGGTGTTACCGTTAACCATACCGCTACGTTCTCTGTTTTAAGGTCAGAAATCTGCCTCCTTTTCCAACTAACGGTAGCTATTAGCGGTTGCTACCCAGCGTTAGTATGTATCGTTATCCCTGGTTACTGCGGCTAGTGGTAGCGGTGATTGTTAACGGTCTGGTTCAGCGGTAGCAACTAGCGGTAGCTATTACCACTATGTATCCACTAAATGTCCTGTTCAGCGAGTTTTCGAAATTTCTACACATTAACGCACACATAAACGTACCACGGCAATTGACACAATAAAAAGACAAAAATAAAATAAAATAAAAATCAAAAGAAAATTAAAGAAAAGAAATGAAAACTAACGAACGCTTGGGTTGCCTCCCAAGAAGTGCTTGTTTAACGTCGACAGCTCGACGCGATTCCACGTGATTAAGTTTTAGCCCGTGGGGGCTCCACTAATTTTCTTTATCACGATCAAGATTCAGCCCACGTTTCTCGTAGAAAGGTTTGAGTCTATGCTTGTGGACTTGGAATTTTGACTTCTTACTCTCATCGTATAGAGTGGCAACTCCGTACTCATCCATTTCAATTATCATAAATGGTCCACTCCATTCGGCCTTGAAATTGGTTGGATCAAACTTACGATTGGAATTATATAGCACTAGTTGACCAGCCTTGAACTTCTTGTCATAGACCTTGCTCGACTTCTTCTTCTTTGTCGTCCAATCTTTGCTATTGTAAGCCTTACCTTTGTTCCTTGCACGTTTGAAATTGTTGTAGGGGTCAGGGGAAATGTACTCCGCACGAGTTTGTGGTGTTTTCAACTCCACTTTTGGCTTGATCTTCGGTGCGTCGCTCTCTTTGCGCAATGCAGCACTACAACCAGCAATTCCATCTATGATTTCTCCCATATCAATTCCCAACAATTCAATCAATTCCCCTCCACTCAAATGCTCCTCATCGTCCCCGACGTCAAACTTTTCTATAGTGGTAACGCTTTGGAGATCATGGACTCAAGAATAAATTAGATCTACGAATGAGCACTCATCTCGTATATATGATGAAGGGGTGTTATGGATGTCTCGAAGTGAAAACATCATCGTCTCGCCTAAGATGGACATGGTCATTCGTCCTTTGTTCACATCTATTAGAGTATGCGTAGTTGATATAAATGGACGTCCCAACAAGATGGTATGCTCCTTGCTTCCTCTTGGTACTTCACCAACATCTAAAATCTTAAAATCAACAGGAACAACCAGCTCACCAACCTGCACCAAAACATTTTCAACAATACCCAGAGGCTGCCGAATCGACCGATCAGCCAATTGTAGGCGCATGGTGGTAGGCTTCAATGCCCCAAGATCGAATTCTTTGAATAAAGAATACGGCATCAAATTAATGCCAGCGCCAAGATCTAGCATCCCCTTTGCGTTTTGTCCATTCCCAAGAGAAATAGTAATACAAAAACTTCCGGGATCCTTTTCCTTGGGTGGTAATGGTTTCTTGGTTATCGCGCTGACTTCTTTTGTTAATGCCACATGTTGGGTTTCTGCCAAGCACCTTTCTCGTGATGCTAGTTCCTTGAAAAATTTAACGAATGCAGGCATCGTTTTTATCACATCTAGCAGGGGAAGGTTGATACTAACATTCTTCAATAAATTGTAAAGTTCCATGAACTTTTTGTTTTCTTTGGCGGGGCGTAGACGACTTGGGAAGGGGACATGATCATAACTAGTCAACTTCTTTGGGTGGTCAGTTGCCGAATCGTTCCTTCTTTTTAACGCTCCCGACACATATGGATTGGTCGATTTATGCATGAGGTCGGCCGGTTTGGTTGCATCTACTTGCGGTTGGGTCTCGGCCTTTTCCGTGTCTTCTTCCTTTTCTAACTCTATGCCATTATCGACCTTCTTTCCACTTCTCAGCACATGAATAGCTGAGGCGTGTTCCGTTTGGCTCGGAAACTTATTTTTCTCCTTCGACAATGTTACTACAGTCGCGGACAATTGTCCTATAATCATATCTGAATGCTGCTGCCCTTTCTGCACAGCCTTAACAAGCTCATGACCTTGCTGTACAGCCTTGACTAGTTCATCAAACCTTGACTCGAATTTCTCATTGAAATCCGTAATTTTCTTATTCACTTGTGAAGTTAATTGCGTGAGTCCTTCTCTATTTCGTACAATCTCCGCCACTTGATTTTGTTTCCATACTAAAAGTTGATCATTTGTTTGCATAGGCGCAGGCGCTTGTCTGGGGCCATATGTGAAGTTTGGATGATTGGGAGGTCCTGGATGATATGTGTTTCCCGCTGGAGGTTGAGGTTGTAAATTTTGAATAGCCTTGACCTCCGTTTCTTCCACTTTATCAAACACGGTTGTGCATACGCTCGCTACATGTCCTTGCAATCCACATCGTGCACATAACTCCACAGTCTTCTTCGATCTTGCCATCTCTGCTTTTAGGGCGGCCAACTCTTTGGCCATCTCTTCGAACTTAATGTCTCTCTCGTTTGGTATCTCGGAGGCTTCTTTGGTCATAATCGTTCGTGGTCGAGAATTAGTTTGTCTCGATTTCTCGCTCATCCTCTCAAACAGTTGCTTGACTTTCGTCGCTGTCAAGTTCCCAAAGTCTCCCCCAGCAACTACTTCTACGTTATTTTTTTAAAAATCCAAAAGCCCTTCGTAGAAAAGTTGATTTACCATTCCCGGAGAGTTGTGATGATGTGGGAAAGCTTGCAATAGAGATTTGAAATGTTCCCACGCCTCATGAAATAGCTCCCCGTCTTGCTGGACAAAATTGGCTATTTGTCTCCTTATGTGGCCCGTCGTCTGAGCTGAGTAGTACCGTTTAATGAATTTGTCACTAACCATGGGCCAATCGATCAGAGATCTCAGTTCCAGTGATAGTATCCAAGACTTGGCTTTATCCCTCATGCAACTCGGAAAACACACCATTTGAAGGTCTTCGTGATGAAGCCCCGGAGATGGAATCCTACTAACTTCGGCATAGAACTCCTTTAGGAAGGTCAATGGATCTTCGTTGGCGAGGCCGTGAAATGTCGGGAGGTTGTTGATGATATGAGGTTTCAACTCGAAGTCTCTTGAAGTTCTTCCCAACACAATGACAGAGCTATAGGGACCCACTTGGGGAGTTGTAAACTCTCTTTGTCTTGGCTCGCGTGCTCCCTGTCTTACTTGATTATTCGGCCTCGCGTAATTCCTTTCGTACTCGTTCCTCCCATCATAGTTGTTATTCTCAAGCCAATCATTAACACGCTCGTATCCATGGTAAGATCTTTCGGAATAGTCGTCCGGAATGTAGTGGTTGCGATTTTCAATTCCTCTTCCTCGTTCTTCATTTTGGTCCATCTCATTTCGTTGGACATTCTCCCAATACTCCTGAGGTTGCACCGGTCCATCGGGACGAATTGGCTCACTCCCGTACCCATTTCTTTGTTGCACGGGTGGATGCCTTGGTGGTTGATCGTCCTTATTGTTGTGGGCATGGTTGTCTAATCGCAACATCGTTTCCGGAATCGGATCACAAATAAAATAAGTCGTGGCAGACGATTCACTTGTGGATGAGTGAGGTGGTCTCACTTGATTTGAACGATGAACGTTGTCGATGAATGGTGCAAGTTCGAGTCTAAGCGATGTACGACCTTGCATGAACTCAACAACAAACTAAACATATCGACTAGAGAAAGTAATTATACAAATAAACGGCTAAATAAAATAAAAAGAAATGAACAAACATATTTTTGAAAACCTTTGTATATTCCCCGGCAACGGCGCCAAAATTTTGATTCAAGCTTTTTGGTTGCCTACTTATGAAAATTTGTCAAAAGATCAATAGCTTCCCCGCAAGAGAATGGGGTCACGCGTAGGTTGGCAAATTGACTCGAGTTGTCTCTCGAGAAACATACAATCGGAATCTTTAAATAGTTTTGTTCAATTTCAAATAACACATACAAATAAGGGGGGGTTTTGATGAGGATAATTAACTACGAATTTAAATAGAAAATACTTAATTTAAAAAGCTAAATTAACTAAACTTAGATTAATTAACTAACTAATAACTTAAACTAAATAATTAGAAAATAATTTAATAACTCTAAAGCAATTCAGATTCAGCAATTTAAACTAACCATTCAAATATTAAACTACTAACTGTTATAACCCTTAGCGCTAAATGTTATTGCTTGCAACCCTTAGCGCTAACTGTTACTGCATGCAACCCTTAGCGCTAACTGTTACTGCTAACTGTTGGTCCAACCATTAACAGTAACGGTTAACAGCAACGGTTAACACTAACTATTGACAGAAACTAACATGAATTGCATGCATAAACTAATCTCCAACCAGCAGAATATTAAACTACTAACAATAAGCATATAAGACTGAAAATAAACTGAGATTAAATAACTAAATACGTTCAGTGAATCCAAACGAAGCAAACGATACGAACATGAACAAACTAATATTCTAAAACTTGAAAACTAATGATTAAAACTAAGAAAACTAAGTGAAAGTTCAAAGTACTCATTTAAGCTACTGGAAATTGAAAGATCTTTGGCTATTCCGAAGAGTGAACGCAGCGAACTGGACTTCTATGGATGAATCGGCGTCAAACGGCTTCGAGAACTCGTCGTCGTCGATTCTTTGTTGCTCCTCGATCGTCGCGTCTCGTTGTTGTTTTCCGTCTCCAAAACCCTAGGATACTCTCCATTTTTAGGGTTAGCACACGCACACACAGACCTAACTGCTCGAAATTCGGATTAAGGAGGGTATTTATAGATTTTTTTCGCGAACTGGGCCGAAAAATCTGTTCTGGGCTTCCTGGGCCTAACGGTTACTCGCTAATGGTTGGTGCAACCGTTAGCAGCAACCGTTAGCTGCTTTTATTTTGCATTTCGGGCTGACGACAACGGTTATAAGGCAACCATTATAGAAAGTTACCGTTAGCTCTTGAATTCAGCACTCTGATCATTAACATCGGTTGTCAGCAACCGTTAAGATTAGCGGTAACAACTAACAGTTGGAGTGACTGCTAAGTGTAACCGTTAGCCTCAACGACAACGGTTCAAGCAGCATAACCCTTCTAGAAAGTGTGTCAGCTTCAATTCTTGCTACTTCTTCACCGGAAAGCTCGATCTTTGAATCTCGATCATCATAATTCATCTTTAACATGCTGAACTATTCCGGTTACTTAGTTATAAAGTGAAAAATCACAAATAAT
Organism: Phtheirospermum japonicum; assembly: GCA_014905375.1. Taxonomy (NCBI): domain Eukaryota; kingdom Viridiplantae; phylum Streptophyta; class Magnoliopsida; order Lamiales; family Orobanchaceae; genus Phtheirospermum; species Phtheirospermum japonicum. The sequence continues at coordinate 1,189,425 of BMAC01000181.1, forward strand.
CACTTATTTGCATCAATCTAAATCAAAAAGCGGTAAAATAAGTTGAAAGTCCAAATATATGAAATTAAGCTAAATCTATCCAACTTATACAAAAATAATAAGAAAAAGCAATTAAAATACAAACTAAAATAAAGACAATTACGTGCTAATCAAAATGCTGAGGCTAAGAATTGTAAAAAGCAGACTTAATTAGAGACAGTGCGCCATGGGCTCACTTGTGGCAGGTTTTAGGCGGAGCCAATAACTCTCGGAAGAAAATTTTAATCGACACAAATCAAATTCCAAATGAAAGCTGAGAGGAAGGGCTAATTTTATTATGAAGAAAATGATGGTTCTTTCAGTGTATTTTTCTTCCTATCGACCACGGAGAGGGTTCCGGAATGCTGTAGCTAAGCAGTCGATCGGCTGCCACCATTGGATCGATTACAACGATGAGGTTGTGTGATTTTGAAAAAAAAAAAAAAGACCATTTGCCCTTGGTTGACCTATATACGCTTCCCACCCATTATCCACCTGGGATATCCTCATTTTGGCTAGTTGGGGACCTTGACAAAATCCCCATCTCTTCAAAACCCATTTTCTATTTTCTTAGATTTAGATTCTTAATTTAGTTTCAATCATCAATGTAATTTTAGTGTATTTTGGTGTGGATATTCTTAAAGACTTGACACCTCTTGAAGATTTGGTTCTTGCATCTTTAATGGTAATTCATTCCTCTTGATTTCTCGCTTAGTAGTTGTTTTCTTTAATTATTGTTGTAGATCAATGATTCTTAAAATCCCATTGAGCTTGTTCTTCATTTCATGTTCTTCATGTTCATCATTTACTATTTTTGGAAAAACCCCATTGAACCTCTTACGAGTTCTTCAAGCTTTTTTTCATGATTCCTATAAAAGAACCAAACATGGCACATTGATGAACTGTCGATGGGTTGGACAGAAGAAAAAATTATCGCAGCATAACATAGAGACGAACCATGTTGCCTGAAAGTTAACTCACTCATCCATGTTCTTAATTTTATCATGCTTCCCAGAAAACCTCGTATGCCTGCCCATCAGAACTTGAACCACCATTTGCAAAACGTAAAACTAAATAGCTTCGATAGTTCAAAGAATGCAATCAAATGACCATAGATGCGATGTGAGAGTAAATGTAATTCATTTTGAAATTCTCATTGGGTAATATTTCATTAACAGCTCTTCATGGCTATCTCTCCATTTCTGATTGTAAGACGAGATTAGTCACAACGAGATGTCAATGAAGGATTATGCAAGGGTTTAAAATGAAATACATTTACTCTCACATTGCGTCGACAGATTGATCTATTGGTCATTTGGTTGCATTCTTTAAACTATCGCAAGTATCCAGACTTACGTTTTGAAGACGATGGTTAGAGTTTTAAAGGTTGGGAATTATCATAGTCTTAAAACCCTTCAGCAATATTTAAACTTTGGGCATTCCTTGTTTTTAATTACAACAACACAATATTTTTTAAGCATTTAGTATCGCAATAATGCCGAGCTGAATTATTAAATTAAAGTAATCGATTAGACATGTAATCCTAACATTTCATCATTTTCACGACTCAACACAATCAATTCACAGCCCAAATCACAAAACTAAAAAAAGACAAATCAGAAAGGGGGGAAATGGATAACGATGAGCCGAAAACAAAAAAAAAAATGAAACCAAAAAAAGAGGAAAAGTGAAACAAACCAGGTGACGGAGTAGATTGGAAATCTTGACGGTGAGAAAAGCTCCGACACGCTTGAACAACCACATAAATTCTTCCTTGGTATTATCATCTATGGGAATTTAAATAATTAATGCTGGACCAATTAATAAATAACTTTAAAAGGTTCTATTATTCGGTATCTGAAATTGGAAAGTAATGAAGTTGAAGGCTTTCAAGTTCACAATTCAATATGGTAGAAAAAAGGGGCAACTGGTTTAAGAATAGATATCGTCAAATTCTCCACGTCATGTTTGGGTAAACCTCAAATGTATCCCAATTCATACTCAAAGATCGTGTCAGAGTTGATATCGAGAGAGAGATAAATTCTTGACCGGCTCAACTCTGTTAGGAATTTATTCAACCTACAGAACCATAATGTACTACGATCTGTTATAAATACATCAGATTCCCATTTCTTTGAAGTAGATTCAAAAGACAGTAAATGAATGTCATCACCATAAAATGTAAACTGACGAATACTCGGAACATGAAACTTGATACTCAACCCGGGGAGCCGTGTAGCAAAGTTTAGCCGCTCAAGCGAACAGCTAGAAACCTCAATCTTTCAGGGAAGGGAATTAAATGATAAATCACCCAAAAACAAGGCATGGTCGATATTCACATGGCAAAGCAAAAGATACGTTAGCTTATGCAACCCATGAATATTGATATTACCATCTTTTTTTTGAAATGAATTGATACTGAACTATGACGATTTCTCAATCAAGGGGCAACACGAAGTTATGTTAGAAATCATTTCACTGCTTATCTCCACAGAGCTTAAACTAAAGGGTTTAGGTTTCGAGCATCTCACCTTTCGATCCAACCCAAAATTGTCGATTTTGCACCAGTCCACGGATATTCCGATGAAGTTTCCATCTTCAAACAACTCAGGGGACAAACGACACTCTCGTATGGGCCAACCTGTTGAAAACTGAGATGAGTGGCACCGATTCACAATGCTCTCATAATCAGATCGTTAGTGAGATCGCCAGAAGTATTAATAGCGAGCTCGCCCTCAGACTCTTAATACATAGCCTGAAACTCTCAATATTTACGTTCGATTGTTCGTACCTTTGAATAATTTTATTTTCGAACTCCGAGAATTTGTCGAATTTGGAATCTCCGCGATATCCATTGAAATTGATTTTGTCCAAGTCGAGGTTTGGGCAAGTTAACTAGGCGCTGTACCAAGATTTGGAAAGAGTGGTTGTTCCGGTGGCCTCGCCTGCGGTGAGAAAAGATGATTACGGGTTCTGATAATTGAAATTCGCTATTGATGGCTTCGATTTGTCTGCTTTTCCCCATCAGTGGAAACCCTAGAAAGAGGGTTCAGGTTGATCACACCTGCATCTACTTAGTAAGGGTTTGTTGAAGAATCACTACGATGAAGAGCCCTAAAACTCCTCACTCATCCCCAAATCTAAACTTGAGGAAATAATTGTGCTTTGTGGTAATTAACTGTCAGGAGTGAAAAATAGATATAGATATGGATACGTGGGGATATTCGGCTCCAAAATATTTTCATTGAGGGCGGCAAATAGAAATGTATTTCGCAAGAACGCGGGTGATATTTGTTCCATGTGCTCCTGAAAGAAATCTCACCATCTATGTTTTCTTTTTCTTTACTTAAGATAAATATGAGATTTTTCTATCAATAAAAAACATAATCAATAATATTTCATTTTATTTCGTTGATTTTCCATTCGTTTGAATTAAACCAAAAAATGAAAAAAAAATACATGCAAATGATAAATAATCCTAGGGTTGTTGTGTAAAAAGAAATGATAATTAATAGAGTTCCAAGAAAAATAAAATCAAATCATAACATAAACATAGCATAATATATAAAATAAAAAATAAATGAATATAAAAATAAAATAAACCCATATTAAATATTAAAAAAAGGATATTGAAACTTAAAAAGTGTTACTTAAATTATTATTGAATTAAAGTGATACAGATTTATGTTACAAAAAAAATTAACAAAATAAGTGTTACTTAAAAAATTGTTACCTAATTAAAAGTGTTACATAGAAGTGTTGCATATTTGTAAAGTGTTACATAAATGTTASATAAATATTATAATATAAAAAGTGTTACAAGCATGTGTTACAAAAAGTACCTAATATAAAAAGTATTACATTTTTGTGTTACTTTAAGTCATTTTTTTTGTAGAGAAGTTAGATTTACACTTATTGTTACATTTATAATCAAATTAGTAGAAAATAAAAAAAAAAACACGAACGCGGCACGATAACTCAATTTACTACCTATCTTTAATGCTCTTTTCTGTCTCTTTTATATATATTGCACGGAGACAAAGTTGATTCAAATTTCATACTTCCATTTCACTACCATTATAATAAGTGCTTAAAGATTGACGTAGTAGTAGCAGCAGTAGTAGTAATAATAATAATAATAATAATAATAATAATAATAAAAAGTTTGACAAAAGCATACAAATCGATGAATCACGATTTTGTATAAAATAACTTAAATCAATTATTGAAAGTGACGTGAATACGAGCAGATATTTAGTTTACAATATTTCCTTTTGAGAATAATATGTAATTTATGTGTGTTGTCGAGATATATATACAAGTGTAAAAATAGCGATGTGTAATATATTTAGTGCATTTTTAATTAAGTAGATTTTCGAATGAGAAACTCCACTTTAGCACCACTACCACTATATTGCACGGGTACACCTAATTAACCTCTATAAGAAAATATTGTATTTTTTACTTTTAAAGACAAAAAATATATAGTGCTTCGTTAGTGGAGCTTTAGTCACCCATTCGTTCATCTACCGTCTGTGCTATTGCATCGATCTTAATATATATTAATTGCCGGAGGTTCGGTGCAAAAATAATAAGATGAAGGGTGTGAGTAGGACAGGTCATCACGTGCCAACCGTGAATTCTTTGGCTTGTCCCCTTGCTTCTGTTCTGTGAATGGTTTTCAACTTGCCAACCAGTAAACCCGGGCCACCACCGACGAAAGACATGTGGCTGTGTAATTTTTTTTTTCCTTCCTTTTCCACGTACTATTTTGAAGCCAATCTTTTATTGCACTCCAAATCTGCTCTAGTTAACTGAAATGGAGAAAATGGTGATGCTGCAATAGTATAGCTGATCAATTGAATACGGGGAATTTGGACTAAGTCAGTTAGGATTCTAACTTGAAGAAATTCAAACTTTTGGATAGTAAGATGTGATATATTTGAATGTATAAGCGACATGGTATATGGTGCATCCCGGTGCACACTATGGTACATTCAGATATTTATGTGATAATATATGTATGTTTTGTGTTATTATATATGTATATTTTCTATGATGATATATGAGTGCAATATATGATAAATATAATTATTACAAACATGAACATATTTCATCGCAAAAATATATATATACGTCGCACACAATATGCATCTACCATCACACAACTTTTAGGCGAACGATAATATTCATATATATCATTGTACAAAATATTCATATCATCCCACAAAATATACACATAACATCGCGCATACATATACCATTGCCAATATATATATATTTTTAATTGTGGCATGAAAGTTAAACTAAGGGTTATCATTATTACAGTATCCAACAATGATCGAGGGTCTACGTAAATTTCCAATAAATGTTCAGCGGAGGAATGAGTGGCTGCTATGAAATAAGATCCTTATTTATTGTGTATCTTGGAAACTACAAAATATGATAATGATACTTATAATAATGATTATGCTACGATGAGGTCTCTCTCTCTCTCTCTCTCGCATTTATTTTAATATCGTCGCAACTTTAAGACTCTGAATCAGTTAATTCCTTTTTTCTTTTCTTTTTCTTAATGAAGGAGGCTATTAAGAAGTTTGTTTGTCTACTTGAATGATGAAAATGATATTGAGAAGCTCTTTATAGATTCAACTATAAAGAAAGTTGGCACGAGTGAACCTGGTGATATTTATGCTATTTTTTAGACGAAGCCCTTGGTAAAATCCAAATTATTTCTTATATGGTTAATCATCATAATGATGTGCAGTTACCGTTTATTATAAAATCCACCACTAAGGTTTGGAAAATTTAGAAAACAAACTTGAGAAGGCGATTAGATAAATATAAATATATATCGAGGGTAGTTTGTAAGTTTGAAAAATATAATTGGAGCTTTTGTGATTCGACTAGAAACCAGGGGCAATTATGTAATTATTCTGATAAATAATTTTTTAGTCTATAATAAGTAGTTTTCAATTTAACCATACTTATAATTATTCTTGTTAGTTAAAAAAAAATGAGAAAGAATTATAAACCATGCACTGTACGCGTTTTTGTGTTTGAATCCTAATATTTGTTTTGTAACTTAATATATCCTATTAGGGACGAGGTCCGGGAGAGGTGGCACGGGAACAATCGGAGCTGGAGAAGGAAGGGTAGGAGCAACTATGGCCTGAGGAGATGAGATTGGAGAAGTGTGGATGGTAGAAGGAGATTGGTCCGAGTGTGGAGGTGGAGACGCCGGGCCAGGTGGTGGTTGGGCCTCATCCGGTTGGTAATGGGCTGGAACCATCAAGGAGTTATCGTCAAGGAAGGTGTATGAGGATGGGCTTGAAGGAAGAACATTGGCAAAAGGAAAAATAGTTTCAACGAAACTAACATGGCGTGAAATAAAAATTTTGCGACTTGAAATGTCGTAGCATTTGTAACCCCTATGATTAGCCGGATACCCCAAAAATACATAAGGTGTGGATCGAGCCTGCAATTTATTTATAGTGGTGGGTGGAAAGAGGGGATAACATAAACAACCAAAAATGCGTAAGTGAGAATATGATGGATCCCGTTGAAAGAGGATTTTAGTAGGAGAATGGTATTCGAGATTTTTGTGAGGTAAAATATTTAGGAGATAAGTCGCCATCGCTAGGGCATGATGCCAAAACAAAGGCGGGACAGAGGAGTGAACTAGAAGGGTACGAATAATATTGTTGATGGTGCGGATTGTACGTTCAGCCTTGCCGTTTTGAGGAGATGTGTGAGGGCAAGAGAAACGTAAAACCATGCCGTGTTGCGCACAATAATTTTTAAATATTATGTTATCAAATTCACGGCCATTGTCACATTGAAAACACTTGATTTTCTTTTCGAATTGGGTTTGAACATAATTTCCAAAATTGAGAAAGATTGATTGTGTTTGAGATTTAAGAGAGATTGGAAAAGTCCATAAAAATTAGTGTAGTCGTCAACAAATAAAAAATAGTAGCGATGCCCAACAGATCTCAAAATTGGCGAGGTCCACAAATCGCTATGAATAAGATCAAACAGAAGCATAGTAAACGATGTAGAAGTAGCAAAAGGCAATTTTATTTGTTTCCCAAGAGTGCACGACTGACAAAATAAATCATGAGTATTATTACATCGAATAAAATTATTCTGACGAAGATAACTAAACACAGGGGCTCTCGGATGACCCAAGCGACTATGCCATAAACTAGACGACAAGGTGGCAAAAGCAGAAGAGGTTGGAATGGCACGAGGAGGACCAGAGGGAATGGGATAGAGGTCACCCATACTATTGCATCGCATTAAATGCTTGCCCGTCAGAAAAACCTTCACAGAAAAAACAAATGGATCAAATTCAACAGACACCGAATTATCATTTGTAAATTTGCGAACAGAGACCAGATTTTTAATGAGTTTTGGGGCATATAAAATATTGTTGAGAGATAATGGTGGATACGGATGAGGTAAATGAGATTGACCATGACCAAAAATAGGAATTTTATGACCATTCCCAACAACGATGTCAGAATTTACGCCCATATTGAAATAAGACGAGAGGATACCTTCATTTGCCGTCATATGCGAGGTCGCGCCGGTGTCCATATACCATTGAGTGTCCGGAGGGTCGATAGATAGAGCATGCATGGCGGATTGAATATCGGTCGGTGTGTACGTGGTCGAAGGAGTTGTAGCAGCGACGTGGGCCTGCTGGGGTCTTGGGCCAAGAATCCCGGGCTGGCGAGTGTTGGCAGGAGGATGCTGCCATGGTGCTGTTGGATATGGGCACGGCAGGGTGGCCCACGGCTGCGCCCATGGAGACCACACGGGCCACTGTTGCTGCGGGTAATTGGGCCACTGG